>CAIGQZ010035013.1:10005175-10029359 GCA_903798205.1 Danio tinwini | reverse complement strand
TATATATATATATATATATTCAAGTTTGTTTTCTTGCTCTTGACAAAAGCAAAGTAATATGTGTGCTAGATAAATAGATGAACAGATAAATAAATAAAGCAAGTACGGTAACGTGCATGATTTAAATTAGGATATTCAGTCAAAACAAAACAAACAACAGCGCTGGTTTAAACAATATTATGCAAAAAAAAAAACATTGTGTACTGATTTATTAAAATGAGAAAGCAGGCTAGTCTTGTTTTGACTAACTTTTTATAAATTAGTCAAATTAGTTTTTAATAAATTAGATTTTGAGTTTTGGAAGTTTTTATAATAATAATAATAATAATAAATAATAATAATAATTATTATATTATTATTAATTATAAATTATATTATTATTGTTGTTGTTGTTGTTGTTGTTTTTGTTGTTGTTTTAAGATGTCTGTGGAGAAAATTGTGCTGTGCTCTATTGTTGGTGCCCACAGAGTCTTGAGTTTTTTTTTAGAATGGATGCAAAGTTATTTACAAAAACACGTAGTGATTGAAAACATTGTCTCCAAATTCAAACTAAGTTGTCAAACAATAAGCAGTTTTGGCACCATTTTATTTTCACTCAAATAATTTCATACTTATTAATCTCCATAATCTTAAAACATCCATTGTTTTCTTTTATTTTTAAAGGTTCTTCAGGATTTAGGTTGGTAACACAAATATTGCAGGTTTTCTCTCCGAGACGCAGATGATTTATACACATTATTGTTTTTTTTTTTTTGTATGTTTTTTTGAACAACAATTTTTATTTTAAACATTGTGATACAAATTGAAAGGTTTAAACATTCAATTTAGCAACAAATACAACAAGAACAATAATTAAATAATTTAATAATTAAAAATAATTCCATATACTTAAAAAAAAAAAGTTATACAGTAAAAACATATTTGTCCATTCTATATACACTCACCGGCCACTTTATTAGGTACACCTGTTCTACTGCTCGTTAACGCAAATTTCTAATCAGCCAATCACATGGCAGCAACTCAATGCATTGAGGCATGCAGACATGATCTAGACAATCTGCTGCAATTCAAACCGAGCATCAGAATAGGGAAGAAAGGTGATTTAAGTGACTTTGAGCATGGCATGGTTGTTGGTGCCAGACGGGCTGGTCAGAGTATTTCAGAAACTGCTGATCTACTGGGATTTTCATGCACAACCATCTCTAGCGTTTACAGAGAATGGTCAGAAAAAAAGAGAAAATATCCAGTGATCGGCAGTTTTGTGGGCACAAATGCCTTGTTGATGATCTGCAGTTCTGTGGGCACAAATGCCTTGTTGATGCCAGAGGTCAGAGGAGAATGGCCAAGCAGATAGAAAGGCAACAGTAACACAAATAACCCCTCGTTACAACAGAGGTATGCAGAAGAGCATCTCTGAACTTACAACATGTTGAACCTTGAGGCAGATGGGCTACAGCTGCAAAACCACACCGGGTGCCACTCCTGTCAGCTAAGAACAGGAAACTGAGGCTACCATTCACACAGGATCACCAAAATTGGACAATAGAAGATTGGAAAAAGTTGCCTGGTCTGATGATTCTCGATTTCTGCTGCGACATTCAAATGGCATTGTCAGAATTTGGCGTCATCATCATGAAAGCATGGATCCATCCTGCCTTGTATCAACAGTTCAGGCTGGTGTTGGTGTTGTAATGGTGTGGGGGATATTTTCTTTGCACAATTTGGCCCTATTAGTACCAATTGACATCGTGTTAATGCCTCAGCCTACTTGAGTATTGTTGCTGACCATGTCCATCCCTTTATGACCACAGTGTAACCGTCTTCTGATGGCTACTTCCAGCAGGATAACGTGCCATGTCATAAAGTGTGAATCATCTCAGACTGGTTTCTTGAACATGACAATGAGTTCACTGTACTCAAATGGATTCCACAGTCATCAGATTTCAATCCAATAGAGCACCTTTGAGATGTGGTGGAACAGGAGATTCGCATCATGAATGTGCAGTGTCAGCTTCTAGACTCCCCAAAAAGTCATATAATACTTTCCAAATAGACCAAAATATATATTAATTTTGTTTTTCAAAACATAGGTTATCTTTTCTAAGATCCCCTTAATCTACTGAGATGCACCAAGACTGTCCTCCTTTTTTCAAGAACATGCAATTACATGTTTAGCTTCCTGCAAACATAAAATTAACAGCAATCTTTCATGTTTGGTCACTTTAATGTTCAATGGACAAATGTGCAATATACACAAGCTGGGATCAAGAGAAAATACACCTTTTTATTTCTAAGAGTAAGAACCACGGTCACCAAGCAGAAGGACGTGACACGTCAGCCACCTTGAGTGAGAATCATCTTCTAAAATGATATTATATATGATCTTGTGAATTTACAGATAAGAATAAAACTATAAACAGACTGCAGACAGAGTATACAGAGCTAAACCTTCAGCCTTTATCTCTCCCTCTCTTCCCTCGTTCTTGTCCTCAGCTGCTGGATTGGTGGTCTGGAGACTAAGATGGGACGCAGAACGG
The DNA here is from genome assembly GCA_903798205.1 of Danio tinwini. Classification (NCBI taxonomy): domain Eukaryota; kingdom Metazoa; phylum Chordata; class Actinopteri; order Cypriniformes; family Danionidae; genus Danio; species Danio tinwini. Next base: position 10,026,822 of record CAIGQZ010035013.1, on the reverse strand, counting down.
GAGATTTTTGGGGGAAGGGGGTGGAGAAAAGTGTGCCAAGCTGTAGAATAAGCGCGGCGCCCCGCAGGGATGAGTTCTCTCTGTAGACTGACTGGGTTTTAAAATTTAATAGCCAAGCAAAATGCCAGACGGGGGCTGTTCTGCTTCCACGCCTGCATGGCAGAGCGCAGGTCAACGACGGGGTTTGAGGGAAAAGGGCAGCCGTTTAATGTGAAGAACAAAACAACTTCTGTTTAGTTCTTCCTCAACAGCCCTTTAAATTGGTTTATCAAACTGTGTAATATGTTTCACAGTGCCTATGTTTACTTCCCAATTTTTTTTCATGGGATTTACTGTAGCATTTCATCATTCGCGCTTCATCTGAACCGGTGTTAGATGCTTGTCCCAACAAGTCTGTTGTGGATCTCAGGGATTGACGACTGGAGAAAATGTGGAGAATGTTACCACACCTTGGCAGAGCGTTTTACATTAGAAAAGGTGACGGTTGCACGTGAAACACTGGGAGTAAAGACTAGTAATTACCTTGGTCTGTAATGAGACTGTTTACACTTCAGTTTAGGGCTGCAGTTAACGTCTATTTTGGTAAACTCAAAACATCTTGATTCCAAGGTAACCCAATTCCTTATGCTTTACTGCATATTAATCTTATCCTGCACCCTTGCCCAAAATAATAGTTCCCATAACTAAACTTCTGCTGGCAAAATGCACATTTCTTAACCGATAAGTTGTTTTTTGTGCTTTAAATGCATTTTGCAGGTAACATAAATGTCATTAAAGGATTAGTTTGCCCCCAAATAGAAATTGTTGTAATTTACTCTCCTTGATCTGAATTGAGCCAATAAGAAACATGTTACTCTCTGGAACGTAAATAATTTTTTATCAAATGTTAAAGATTATTTGATTATATTAGAGATCTCCCATTGCTTGTTGCTCAACTATAAATCCAAAATCAATTTACAATTGCGATAATGATCATTTTGAGATGTATTGTGTAGCTCTGAGATGCACAAATGTTCCTTTCCAGTTTTATCTAGAGTTATTTTAACTGGTGATGAGTGGTGGAAAGAGTACTAAAAAAATAATACTCCGGTAAAAGTATTATTACTTGCCTAAAAATGTAGTGCAAGTAGAGTAAACATATCTGTTGTAAATATTACAAAAGTAGACCTTTCAAAAGTACTCAAGAGTAGGCATGGGCCGGTATAAGATTCTGATGGTATGATAACCTTGGATAAAAAATATCACAGTTTCACGGTATCACGGTATTGTGATTACTGCTCTAAAATATAATCTTTTTAAATATCTGGGTAAAGAAAAAAAACTTTTTTTCCCCTTTGAAAACAATATATATATATTTTTGAAAGAAATATAATATTTTGGAGAAGTAAACATGTCCGGCTAAATAATTCAAATGAATCTTTGACTTCTGCTATCTTCATTAGTTTCAAAACACATTTCTTTACAATTTAAAACGGCATCTTAGGATATTTTTTTCTGCTGAAGATACTGTTGTCCTAAAAAACAAAATGTAAATTAAAAAATCTTGCACATGCCTTAGGAACGGTATTACAGAAAAATTTGGCAGTTTTAAAACCTTGACTTTTCCAAACCGCGGTATACCTTAAAAACGGTTATCGTCCCATGCTTACTCAGAAGTAGTGAGTATGACGCTGTAAAAAGCTGATGCTTTTACAAGCAATTTGTGCACGTGTGTGTGTGTAAACGTAACATTCTGTAGTACATTTAGTTATTGCCCAGCAGGCACACAACATCATAAGACATTAATATTAGGTTAGATTTAGATTGTGATGTCAGGTGACCAAAGTTCAATGTCTAGCCAGCGTCCAAGGACATCGTTATTTTGAAATCAAATAACGACATCAAATGACGCTGATATTTGGTCTATTTTAGTTTGTGTTGGAAAGTTACCAAAATCCATCATCGAGCCAACATCTTAAACCAACCTCATATTGACGTCAAATGCTGATTTTTTTTTTCATCAGGTACGGCAACCAAAATCCAACATCTAATAGATATCATAGTGGTAACATTCACGTAACGTCAAGTTGTAACATCATTAGACGTTAAAATTTGGTTGGTTTGACGTTGAACATTGACGTTGACCTGACGTTAACCTGATTTTAATTTCCAAACAAAATGCAGTGTCCCCATGACGTAAGGATACAACGTCAATCTGATATCATGTTGACGTCTTATGCCTGCTGGGTTTTTAAGGCCATTTTGATCATCATACAGTAAACATCTGTCATCTTCCCATCAGTGACCATCATCTAAACCGCCTCTCGGTTAATGCCTGTAAAAATTTTGAACATCTTCTTGGACACTTTTAATGCTTCCAAACAGTTTGCTGCAGTTATAAATCGCCCATGTCTTGATGTAGTTCATTATGATGCGATTTATCTTCTATTTGTGATTTGATTGGACCAGAATCACAGGACTTATTTCTCTAATCCCCATGGAAAAGAAAAAAAATCATGTTGTCATGATACTGGAATTCGATACCAATCGGTACTGACATTTTTAAAGTCCATTTACCGCTAACATTTGATCGCTGTTAAGCGTGTTCTTAAACAGCGCTGATTTGCCATTGTCTTCACATGCTCAAAAGAAATGACTGTGATTGGCCGTGGAGGTCATCAGTTCACCAAACTCACCACTGTTTACTGACTGTACACCGACACAGGGACCCTGGAGCCTTCAAAGCCGCGATTCATCAGCGGACCGCTCATATGTCAGCTTATAAACAGACCAGCTTAACTTTGTGGCGGCAAAATGCTCAAGTGTCCCTGTATCTGTAGCTACACTCGATTTAAAAAGTGTTGAGTTCGGTGAACTAATGAACATCATGGCCAATCACAGTCATTTCTGTTGAGCACGTGAACACAATGGCAAATCAGCGCTGTTTAAGAGCGCGCTTAAATGCTCAAGACGTTTTTAAAATTTCAGTACTGATTGGTATCGAATTCCAGTATCGTGATAACACTACTATAATCTGAATCTAACTGTAATGTTGCTTAACGTCAGGGTCATATCTGCGATTGCATTCATGCACATATATAGTGACTACTACAGCACTCTTTGTTATGTAATATTACTAAACTATATTTATATTTTGTGAGCATAAAAATCTAAAATGCAAACAGGGATATTTTCAGTTTTTTTTTCACTTTAATGTCAACTCACACCTCATTAAAACACTAACATTGCAGCCGATAAATATTGCACACCCCCAGCTGACAGACGAAAAGCTTTAACCTAAAAAGTTCAAATACTGGGACTGTTTCAAGTATTGGGGTTTATAGGTAAATTGTTGATAGACAGAATACATTACATGGATTACATGCATTACAAGGCAATCACAAGCTAGCAACCATAAGTTTGTGATGGGAATTTGGTGGGCGAACAAATTAATTCAGTAATATATCTAGTTCAAGATGACAAGATGAAGCACTAACAAGAACATCTGCTCGATGATATTCATGCCGTACTGTTAAATTAAACATCAGAGCTTATTTCCAGCCAATTTCACCTTTGACATTTTACCTATATTTGCATTTCATAAGGAATAATTAAAAGGCATGTTAGTCATGTATCATAAGGCCGCCTTGATCTTCATTACACACCCTGTAATGCTGTATTTGACACATTTACAGATATTGGTGCTGTTTTCATAAAATAATCTTTTTGTAGGCATCTAGCTGACCAACAATCCTGATTGGTTAACTGTTAGCACAACGTTATTTGCCCTCCTGTGCGATATTTATTCTTTTTCAAATATTTCTGAAGTCATTAAGGACATTTTCACAGTATTTCCTGTATTTCTTTCTTCTGGAGAAAGTCTCATTTGTTTTAGTTTGACTAGAATAGTTTAATGAACTAATTAACCTAGTTAGGCCTTTAAATTGCACTTTAAGCTGAATACTAGCATCTTGAAAAATATCTTATGAAAAACAGATGTGTTGTAAAAAATCTTCTCTTCATTAAACAGAAATTGGGAAAACAAATTAACCAATTTTTTATTTTATTTTATAATTCTGACTTCAGCTGTATATGTATGTATATGGGTTTTTATTTATTTATTTGTTTATTCATTTATTAATGCATTTTTAATTCATTTATTTCATTCATTCATTCATTTTCAGTGCTGGTCAACGATTAATCTAGTAATTAAAATACTTAATGTTGTTGTGTGTGTATATATATGTACCAAGTAAACAAATTTTTAACCAAATTACCTAGCAAGGATTATAAAATAAAATGTAACAGCTTACAATAAAGTCTCATTAGTAAATGTTAATCCAATGCAATCAACAGTGAGCGAAATTCATGTTAATATTAGTTAAAAAATACAACTGAATGTTATTAGCTATTAACAATTGCATTAGTTACGCAATTTTAGTTCATTAGTTTTAGTTAAAGTTATTAGTTTGGTGTTTTGTTACTATTGTAACACCATATTAGCCATTAGCTAAGAAATTAACATTAGCTAAGATAAGAGTTAGGATTAGTTTAGTTAAATTAGCCAATGTTGAAATATATGAGCAATATCACACAAGTAGCAGTTCGATATGGCTGTATAATGGCACTGGTGAAAGGTGTGCGTTGGCTTGAGGCCACAGGTCGAGTGCCTTAGTGCCCCCCACCAGTGACGATATACAGTCATATTGCACTGCTAGGAGTGTGATATTGCATTTATACAACAGTTAGACGGCATAACTGTGTGTCTAAAATAAAATTAAGTCTCAAAAACCCTTTTGTAAGAGGAACTACTTTCTTCTGCCGTTCATACACATCTGTAGCTGACTGTTAGAACAGCAGAAACAGTTGCTACTTCACAAATGTCACTTTAGAGCTAATATTTGAATGATTCTCTTGTGTAATGTCTAAAATTATGACAAAAATGGGTGATTTTGCTCATTATAAGGCTGAACGGCATGAAATGCCATCAGTCTACAGAGAGTTCCCAGGTTTTTTTTCTCTCTGATCGGGAGACCACAATAATTAACCCCGAAAAATCCAGAGCAAAGCAAACACTACCAGATTACTATGGTATTAATACAGCACTACAACATACAAAAGAGAGAGATCGACTTAGAATGTCACTTACCTGTTCTTTAATGACTTGCTCAGCTGTGGTTTGAAACGTACACACACAAAAAATGCTGTTTTTCTCCCGTAAGGATTTATCATGCGGCCTCTGTCGCTATCTTGTGGAGGAACGTCAACCGCTTTTGTTCTGCTCAATATGACAGGCTGATGGCTGTCAATGCACTGAATCCCTAAAATTATGAATATTTAAAATAGGGACTATCCTTAAAAATAAACTGCATAGCTGCAATCTAAACAACTCCATTCTCGCCTAAAAAAGCCTTAAAAGTCAGTATGTTGTCCAACAGCTGCAATATTTCAAACTGTAGTCCTCTGCTTACCACTTGTGTGGGCAGAGTAATACACAAGGGTGAAGAGGCTGTACGAGTGTTGATATTACTTTAATATCTCACGGCTATCAGCCAATCAGATTCGAGAACCAGACAGAACAGTTGCATAAATAAATATATAACAAACTTTTAATGTTTGAACTATTAAGCTAACCAATTAAGTTGCATTTGGTGCTGTGATGAGCACTAGTGCAAAAACAATGTGGATATTCTAAAGCTAAAATTATTAATAGTAGAAATAATAATTAGCAGTTCGTAGCAATTACATCGGCTACCCCAGACAAAAAACATGACGATGCTGCTGCACCAAAGTACTCGTTACAGCCTAAAACTAAAAGCTAAAATAAATGCTTTTTTCAATAAAACGAAATGGAAAAAGCCAGTATTGAATTCAATTTTAGGGTGTCCTGTCAGATGTCAGGGGTGTCTTGTGCCGCCTCTGACTTCAGCACTGCACATGTACTGTAGTGTTTACGGAATGATTATCTGACTCACAGATACCCAGATATCTCACTATAGTACACTCTTACAAAACACAAGCACACAACGGACGTGCTCTCATGCGAGACGCTGTTTGGAAGGGCATGACATTGTAAAAAACTGCAGGTTTACTCTTTTCATCATCTCCTCTGGAGGAAAGCCATTTGTCTGAGGCTGCTTCATTTTCAGCAGGGCGAGATTCTCTAGAGATCTGCTGGGCACAACATCTCAATTTTTCTTGCTTATTCTCTCTCTTTTTATCCTCTTGGTTTTACCATTTACAACATTTGTTTATTTAAGGTGTGACTTTTATTATCCGCAATGAAACATTCATAAAAATCACAAATACTTAATTGCTGTAATGACGTAGTAGCTATATTCCAGATTGCCTTGCAATCTGTAGGGCTGGGCGATTAATCGTACATGTAGGGTTATTCACACCAAGAATGATGACTATGACAATAAAAACATCAATAATTATATTTGTTGTTTATTTAAGTCAAGAGATTAAACATTTGTCATTATTGACAGTGTAGTCAATTAAAGTCTTTATTTTTGGTTATTAAGTTAGGTTATTGATCACTGAGTCAATTAATCAATTTAATAATTGTTAAACGAGTCGGTTGATAAAAATGGTAGTTTGTTACAGCCCTAGCGTGTAGTGTGACAGTAGATCTGTCAAACAATTAATTGCAGTTAATAGCATCCAAAATAAAAGTTTGTATTCGTATAATGTATGCATACTCACTGTGTATTTATGTTGTGCGTGTATATATAAAAAAAATATTTAAACCGGAAGATTTACATGTATATTTATATAGAATGTGTATTAGATATATATTATACAAAAAAAATAAAATCTGGGGTCGCCACAGCGGAATGAACAACTTATCCAGCATTTGTTTTACGCAGCGGATGCCCTTCCAGTCGCAACCTATCTCTGGGAAACTTTATATACACACTCTGACAAAAGTCTTGTCATCAATCCCAGTTGTAAGAGCAACAGAAAATAACTTGACTTCTAGTTGAACATTTGGAAAAGTGGCAGAAGGTAGATTTTTCTGATAAATCATCTGTTGAACTGCATCCCAATTATCACAAATACTGCAAAAGACCTATCGAAACCCGCATGGACCCAAGATTTATAAAAAAAATTATGGTTTGGGGTTGCATTCAATATGGGGGAATGCGGGAGATCTGCAGAGTGGATGGCAACATCAACAACCTGATGTATCGTGACATTTGTGCTGCCCATTACATTACAAACCACAGGAGAGGGCAAATTCTTCAGCAGGATAGCGCTCCTTCTTATACTTCAGCCTCTACATAAAAGTTCCTCAAAGCAAAGAAGACCAAGCTGCTCCAGGATTGGCCAGCCCAGTCACCAGACATGAACATTATTGAGCATGTCTGGGATAAGATGGAGGAGTCATTGAAGACAAATCCAAAGCATCTTGATGAACTCTGAGTCCTTATTAAGAAGTTATTTGAGTCATTGCAGAGATGTATGGATGCAGTCCTCTAAACTCATGGGAGTCATACACAATATTCATTATTTTCCCACTGCTCCATGACTTTATATTTTTTACTGGAAATGATTTCTGTTAAGTGACAAGACTTTTGTCAAAGCTAAGTCAGACTTTACTGTCTTAATTAAATAATTAAAAATCATGATCATATTTTATTTTGGTAAAATAAGCGTAATCTAGAGGCTTTTGCCTTTCATAGAACCACTTTTGTCCAAATGATCAACTAGAAGTCAAGTTATTTGTTGATCCTAAAACCTGAATAGGCGACAAGACTTTTGTCATACAGTACACACTACCTGACCAAGGGCTTGTCGCCTTTCCAAGTTACCATATATATGCACAGTACACATATATTATGTAAATACAAGCTTTTATTCTCGATGTGATAATCATTATTAACTTTTTTGAGAATGTTAATCTTAAGATTTTTTTTTCAAACACGTAAAAAACAACTTTTTGGCTGCTTTACAACTTTTTTTGAAGCAGGACATTCTGACTGTCAATGTTTTTGTCATTCACGACTGAATTGTATTTATTTATTTATTTGTTTATTTATTGTCTATAGAATTTTTCACAGTTTCTCTGCAGCAGAAGTCATCATGGTTAGGTGAACGTAAAGATCAGTGAATGGGAAAATACCACACATACCTTTTATTTGCTTCCCGATTTCATGTCTGAAAAAAAAATGTAAAAAAATGTGAGACTAATAATGGCAGCCAGAAGAGGAAAACAATGTCAAATGTTGCTGTTCTACCCTTAGACACTGCATTAAAAACACTTTGCATACAGTAACTATTTTTTTGTAATTTGATGCAAAGAATACACAGTATTGCTGTATAATTTTTTTTTTTATCTATATATTAGATGCTGAATTATGTCCATTGAAACTTATCATTATCACCTTGTAAAAACTAAAAGGGACTATGGTATATTTTTTTGTTGTTTTAGTCCTTGTCCTTGGTGTGAACAAGCTTGAAGAATGGAAATGTTCCCCTGATCATTCTGAGCAGACACTTCAGGTGCAGTTGTGCTTCCTCAGCATTTCTGAATGCCACTGAATTAACACCTCTCTCTCTCTCTCTCACCATAAGAATGTAAAAAAAAATGTTCCACCCAAGCACTTCTTTTTATTAATATTAAAGTTAAGTCAACGTTTAATGAGACCCCAGTTTCCAATTTATTTTACCACTTGATCGCCCCATTGGTAATGTTAATAACTCCTGGATACTGGATTGCAGTTTTAAATGTACTAAAAGGGAATTTGGAATAAGCAGAGCATTATCAGCTCTCTGTGGACTGAACACTCTCGAAATGTTTACTAAATTATTCTCCAATTATTTCAGTGTTTGCTAAGGTTATCTCCAATAGTGTTTTCATAATTCATAATCATTTTTGTTGCAACTAAACTGTATTTGATAATATTTGGACATGGTTTATCTCAAGTGTGTGCCAGTCATTGTGATAAAGCTTAAGGTGAAAATGTATAAAACTAATTGTGTATATAGTAGTAATATACAGTTTGAGTTGTATGATTCTGCTTTAAAAATGCATCTTTTATGCCTGTATTTAATGAGAAATACAGTTTTCCAAATGTGTATTCTGAATTATTACAATTGAAATCCTGCAGTTCTATACTTTTAAAATATTAGTTATATCCCCAACATTCTCAAATTTAAATCACACATTGATTTTGCAAACAAAATGAGGTTTGTTTGGACTTTTTTGTAGTTTAAAACAGCCTGTCTAGACCATTTTCTGGTCATGTATAACCTTTTTAATGGTTTTGAATGTTTTGATGTCAGTACTTAAGCTTGTTTTAGGCCTGTCAATGATGTATAAATTAGTCAATAAAGCAATGAGTGATTCATTGTCCTATTTTCATTTTCAAATTAATATTTTTAATAACCGACTCGTTTAACAATTATTAGATTGATTGAATCACTTCTTATAACCATAAAGTCAACTGTCAGTCATCTTGTCACAATTAACATTCTTTTTTTAATTTAATATCAACCAGAGCTTTACAATATATCATTTCAGCATCGATATCGCAATGTGATCCTTCACAATAGTCATATTGCAAGATGTACAATGTTAAGTTTGTATTATAATTCATCATTTGCATGTGTTTTTGAGGCCTGTGATTGTATAATGATTTAAAGGCATTCAGGCATAAGAAATTGCATCATTTGTAACAATAATAACGATTAATTTTATTGAATTATGTTTATTGTTATTGTTATTACTGTACCTATTACTGTACCTGAATACTATTAGACTTAATATGAAAATGATAAAGCTCTGTTTATTTCAATTGTATTCATAGATTGCTTATTAGATTTTATGGAGATGCACTTTCATGGCAGAATCATCCCAATCAATTTAACATTATTAATTCTTTCCAAATTCAGATATTAAGTCATCTGGTGAAATTGTATTCATATCGCAATATATAGTGCAGAATATAAATATATTGCAATGTTACATTTTTTTCAATGTTGTGCTCCTTGATTTCATCTACCTTTCGTGCTAAAGAGAAAAGAAGCGCATAATTTTGGCAGTCAAGCAGCTTTCGTATACAAATGTCTCCATGTTTTACATATTAACATTTATTAGCCCAACAGATCTTTTAAAAAATGTTTGCAATTTTGCAGATGGGATGTAAGCTATATTATTAATTATGTTAATAATTAATAAAATATACTGTAACAGTATATTTAAGTAGTCACAACACAAACTCTTCTCTCAAAACCTCTACCTAACCATCATGCACATCTGCCATGTGTTTTTTATTACTATTCTTGTTTGTAGTTCTGAACCGAATCCTCCTCTAAACTGTGAAAAGTTCTGAAATGTGATTTTGTCTGGATTAAAAAAAGATAAATCGATTATTAAAAAAAAGTAGCCTGTAGTAAGTTTAAAGGCTAAATTATACTTTTGCATCAATCGCACGCGTATGGTCCGGCGCAGCCTTCACGTGGTTGCATTGCCCTTGCCATGGTTGATGCTGACACGCACCTCTCAAAAAATGTAACTACTCGTCGCAACAACTCGTAGCGCAAGCTTTGTGATTGGTCGGCTTGGTAGCAGTGACGAGTGTCGGCGGTGCTAAGAGCTGTAAGCCTGATGGATCGAGTGTTTACAAGTGTTGAGTCATGTGAAGGAGCTCCAAATGGAAACTTTTGTTTTGTGTTTACATCATTAAAGTTGTTGCACCTCCACCAGTTTCTGCCTCTAAATGAGCGAGTTTTAGCTACTTATACATTAAGGAAGTTTTCAGAAAAAACTAAACACCCACTAAGAAACTTGACACAGAGGAACATAACCTCACTGTCCGCTAGCGTTTCAGAAGTGTTATTGCAGAGCAACACAAACATCATGCAGAAGAATAAGTGCAAGACTATGAGCAAGGCATGCGTCGTGGGGCATGCCGATCACTCAATGCAGAAGTATAAACCAGCCTTAATGTGAAACTAGACACCACCCACTAGTGGACGGAGCTTGATTAAAATATTTTAAAATACAATTTCCATGGTTAACTATTCATAATCATTGTCATATTTCAAAAGGGTTTTCACAGGATAAGTTTTAATCTTTCATAAGGCTGGCCGATTAATTGAAAAGTAATCTGTTGAGTAAAATAAGAATTTTTTAGGTCAATTTTTTAAATTACTTTCCATTAAAGCCATGTGACTCCACTCTGTTAAGGCTTATTTTAACTACTTCGTTGAATGCACCTTTCAAAAAAATGTAACAACACCTCACGCGTTTGCACTACAATAAAGATGACTGGAAGCTGCACCAGAGATGTCTTGAGATGGCATATTTTCCATTACAATAAAATTATTATTTACATTAATATGTTTGTTTACAGAACATGTTAAAAATATTATTTACATGATTTATTGTTTTATTTAAAAGAGATACAGCTTATTTTCTACTTTCAATATATAAAAAACACTGAAAATGATTCATTTTGTTTCCAAAAATGCAAGTTATTTATTTGTGACTGTTCGTTTTAGGCAATGTGTGTTTTATTTCAGTTGTTCAGCGTTGATGTTGAATACATATTCATAGATAGTAGTTTAAAAAGCACCCTTCATAAAAAAAAAAAATCTTTCACTTGTATTATGTGAGCATATTTAAGTACAAAGCTTATCAGTGAACTATGAGGGCAAAAAAAGAGAGAAAAAAAATCATTCAATAACCGTGATCATGTTGAAATGTTCAACTAATCGAGATTTTGATTTTAGGCCAAATCGTCCAGCCCTAATCTTTCAGATGATATCTAACGTAGATTAATTACTAAAAAAGGCTGTTAAAAGAAAATAAGCATTATGCATTCTGCTAGCGGGATGTTGACAGCTAATACGTGAATAATTAAATACTTTTTTTTTTTTTTGATTTTTAACAAAACAAAATGCTGACGAAAAGCTGATTTTTGATGAATTGAATATGTCCCAGACTGACAGCTGCTGCATGATCTCCATAAAAGCTCCTGTATAAGCGATGCTGAACAGCCTCCGGGCCTCCTTACACAGGTCTTTCTTCGGTAAAGGCCACTCTTAACCCTCATTAACAGAGCAGCACTTCAACAAAACTCAACACAAAAGCGATTGGCCTGCTGTTTCTCTATTCAAGTTTTTCTCTTTGAGGTGTATTCCTCTACTCTCCATGGACCCCCCCGCCCCCCATTTCCTTCTTGAGAGCCATTGATCGAAGCCACACAGGAAGTGTGCTTGGAAGTGAGCAGTGCCGTTCTCTGCTGATTGACCTAGTCCTCTTATAGAGTATTGACCGTTCTAACTTGCAGACTTCATGCCCACTTCCGCACTGCCACATGCTAATTACTAAAATCAGAGTGGGCTAATATTGTTATTATCGCACACTCTGTTTTTATAGTGCTCAGTAACAAATTGGATTTGTAGAAATTGTTGGCACAGTTTAGCGCTGATTGGAAAGGGAGTGTGTGTTTTGTTTACCACCCGGATTTGTTGGCCTAACTGGAGCGTGGCCTGATAGTTTGAGTCTTATCTCATCTGGCCCTTCTTAGAGGCCGCAGCTAAAGAGTCAAAGGCTTAATGCAACATCAAAGCTGTCTAGATTCTGCATGTACACTGCTGATAGAAAGGCAGATGGAGGAAGGGAGGAGAAAAGGGGCTTGACAAAAGAACTGAGGAGGGACGGCGACATTGTTATTGTGAACACAAAGTGAAGCGACTGTAATGTGCGTTCATACAGTGCATTGTTGCACGCTAAGGATTCAATCACACCGAATATGTCTTTGCTTCTAAAAACACTTAACATGGTGCTCAGGAATGAGTTTTAAAATCGGCACGATGTGATGTGATATTATGAACGTGATGTAGTAACAACAATAACAGACCCATTAGAAAAAGGAAAACAATATGTTGTGATTAGCACTTGAAGATGTGCCATGATAAAACAGTAAATAAAACCATTGTCATGCCAACATTCTACTATAAACAGAAGCAATGGTTGCCCCGCCTCTGAAATCTCCTAAATGGTCCACTGCTTTTGGACCTGACAGTAATAAGTGTTCACACTGTTTTGTGTGTAAAAGTTGAAGATCTTTGAACTTGACCAAAGAGCTTAGAATGAACAAGAGGCGACACTCAATGGAGCGTTCCATTGCAACAGCAGTGCCCAGCAACAGCCCCGCGATTTTGCCATTTTTGGGTGAAAGCAAACGGCTGTCCATTTGATCTTATTGTTGTTGTGATGTCAAGCAGCTGCTTTTTTATTTATTTATTTATTTATTTATTTAAAAAGTGCATTAAAGCTGAGATACAACCTGAAAGACGACAATACAACACTTACTAGCACAATCATCAGCACTTTTATTAGTTTATTTTACAGACTTCTAATATGCTGTTGTTTTATTGGAGTTTTCATTTTCAAAATGGCCGGCGCGTGACACTAACAGCATCTAGTGACTGTTTCCCAAATCGCACTTAGAGTGTCGCCTCTTGGTGATTCTATGCTCTTCGACTTGACATAGCGTCTTAAAACAACACAAAGTGCGAGCGTAACAGTCACACACGTGCATCAGGTACAGTGGCCAGGAAGTGCAAAACAACATTACAAAGTGTGAAACACTTTTACAAAGCTCAAGACAAATTTACATTTTGGAAAACATTTTTTACCTGTCAGAAGACAAAATTACATAGGAAAAACGATTTTACCAAAGACGAAACTAATTTACATTTTAGAAAAAAAAAAGTACAAGTCGCAAAACACTTTTAAAAGTCCTGAAACAAATTTACAACCTAAGATTCTTTACGGAAAGGGAATGTACCACACACCGGAAGTTACGCGGAATGTACCACACAACACAAAATATCAGCTCGTTTGTGACTTTGTAGACACAGGTTAACCCAAGTCCAAAGGCACAGGTTAACATGAGTCTACAACTATAAAAATCATGGTTTGACCAACTGCCATAAAAAATCATTTTGTCATTTAGAGCTATTCTGAGAAAATAGCAGCGTGAGAGTATGTAGAAACATGTAAACGCTAGTACATGGAGATGAGTCCATACCCAAAGCACAGCATATGTTGACTGATTAAGAATATCAAAACCGATCTTAATGTGTAGTCATGAATAGTTGATTGATACTCATGCTGAGCCTTTTGACTTCGAATCTCGTTGATGACAATTTAAATTATTTCTTTACATTCATTTTGGTTATATACTGTTCTGCGACATAAATATTAGAAATAATAATGTTTACAATAACACTGACACCCAGTAATACGAATATTTATTTGGTATGGGTTTTGTTGCTGTGAAAAAGTGACGAATCTGCCAATCTGCAAACATGAATCGTTTACATTTGGAAAAGGACACCAGTTAAACCGTAACACCGGCTTCGTTCAGTTTACTTTTAAGAGTCTTAAAGCTAATGTTTACACCTTGTAGACTTGACATCATGTCCACGATTACAGTGTACGAGTTGTCCTCGTTAAAATATTGAACACATTGATGCAGTTTGTCTGGTGTTTCCGTCTGGTCCGCGTCTTTAGAAACTCCAAACAATGACCACACGTAAAGCAAAACCGCGTTAAGCTGCTGATGTGTTTTCCACTAAACAGGAAAATCTATCCTTGAAGGTAGTCGATGTTCGGTCACCATAAACTTTATTTACGCCTTATAGTCAACAACACAAATTTACCACGCTCACCACCATTGACAACAACACTATTCCCCGCATCACTTTCGTTGTGTGGTACATTCCGCATCACTTCCGGTGTGTGGTACATTTCCTTTCCGTAAAGAATCTGAGTTTGTAAAGTTGTTTCAGGGCTGGTACAAGTGTTTTGCTTCTTGTTAATTATTTTTCTAAAATCTAAATGTGTTTCATCTTTGGTAAAATCGTTTTTCCTATGTAATTGTGTCTTCTGATAGGTAAAAATGTTTTCCAAAATGTAAATTTGTCTTGAGCTTCGTAAAAGTGTTTCACATTTTGTAATGTTGTTTCGCACTTCCCGGCCACCATAGTCAAGCGTGGGTTTACATTGAAAGGCAATAGAAAAGTAGAGTGTTGTAGAGGTTCAACACATTCTGTGTAAAAGACCTCTAAGTTTACACAACAACAGTGTAGCCTAAAAGGTTTTACATTTAAGAACTTGGTATACTTCAAATTGAGTTCTCGAACCTTCCGACACACCGGTGATAGTTCTGTGCAATAGGCAGGGTTGTGAATGTGTCATGCCGCTCCAATAAACTCTTTAACTCAACAACAATAGCGACTGTAAAAGAATAACACTCTACACCTAACCACAATACCACCAAAATGAGGTTGACTGTGAGTGATGTCACTTCCCAATACAAACACGTTCAATAAAATAGTCCCACCTTGTCTTTTGATTAGCAGGTTTCTGTGTAGACATTCAAAAAACTCGAAAGGATTCGTGATTCCATTTGAGTTTTGGCAGGTTACATGCATGACGCAGAGAAAAAGCAAAAGCAAATGTGGCAATTAATGCCAGGCTCATAGCTTGTAAGTAGAGCTGTGTCAAAAAACTATTTTATATTGAATCATGATCAAATTTATGTCAATAACAATGATGAGCTCTGAATTTATTTACTCTGTATTGATCTAAAAGCCAATCACACAGCAGAATTGTGCAACAATGGGTAATCTAAAAGTGTGTTGATATTAGAGATGCACGGAGTTTTGGCCCACTGAAAGCGTATCAGCTGACAATATGTAATGACATTTAATGGCCCCTTTAATTTTTGTGGCTTCAGTCATTGTTGGGGTACTCTTTATTACCAACTTATATTGAAATATATATCGTTATTGTTCAATATGGAAAATAGTTTTCAAGCTATTATCCCAGCCCCACTTCTAAGACATAGGGAATGCATTTGCAAATGGACTTTGCTTCTTCATTTGAAATGTGGCAGTCACTGCACATTCGCAAAACCGGAAATGCAAACGGTAATGCAGGATTTGCTATTGCATTTGGATTGTCACAATTTATGCATCCACATTTTGAAAATGCAATTGAAAGTACAATTAGCAATTGCAATTGAAAATTGTCTGGAAAATCCTTCCATCCACAACAATCCCATTTATTTTTTCCACATCCAGATTTGTGTTTGTGTGATGGTCACAAAAATACTGTTGTGTAAATGAGCAGCATGAAGTTTTTGGCTGAAACATTGTTGTGTAAATGGCCCCGAAAAGGGCTGGGTTGTTGTAACCCAATGTTGGGTCAAATATCTAACCATTGGACTAAAAAGTTTCCTTTAACTGCAATTGAAAAACGTATTGAATCCACATTGGGTTTGTATATATTCTGTATACATTTTAGTACCAAACAGTGTGTCATCATGATCATATTACGTTAAATGACGTATAATTCTAAATATATTGAATTTCAACGACTCTATTTGTTTTTCTAATAAATAGCAAAGTGCTTGTTCTTTATTTATGTGTGCCACATTAGATGAGCTGGGACTCCCATATTACATATTGCTGTTCTTTGTGTGGTTTGATTGCTTCTATTATCATAGTTTGCAAGTCATTTTTGATAAAAGCATCTGCTAAATGATTAAACTGAATGCGCAGTCAGTAACATAACTCTCCTCCCTTCCCATGTTCATTAATGTACCCAAAAATACACCCATCTTAAATTAAATAATTGAAAATGCATTTTATTTTGGCTTTCATGAAAAAATATAATATATATTAATCATATAATTAATAAAGAAACATAAATCTGTTAATTTTGAGGCAATCGAATAATAATAGGATTTAATCCACAAATAGATAAAGCATAAGCACTTTTGCATACTAGTTTATTATTACTAGCTTTCTTAAAATGCAATAAGCAATCAAATAAAAGCCAACATGCAGAAATGTTCAGGTATATAAAAGAAATAAGAACCTTATAAACGAGGGCCAAGGTCACTAAAAGTGTCTTAAAACATCTGATCATTCACTCGATAAAAAAAAAGCATTATAGTTGCAATAAACCCTTTTTACATGAGTTTAAAGTTATTACCTTAATTCATATGAAACCAAATGATTTCTATTGTTGCACATGCATTTTTGGGTGCACTTTTGTGCCTTAATTGCCTCCTACAATGCACAATACTGCCAGCTGCAAAAAAATAGCATAAATTGTATGGCAGTAAGCTGTTGTCCCTTTCCTGTACACCAGTGTGTAACAAAAAGCTGTTGAACTGAGCTGCAGCTGTTTTATTCGGTGTCCTTTTTACTGATTGTATGTTTTTAAATAATATGTGTATAGTGAAATATTAATGAGACTCCGCATTAAACTTTAACCAGATTCTGAGGCAGATTAAACTAGACTATTAAATTTCTCTGACTGCGAAATGAAAGGGAATCCGATTGCAGTCGTACGCTTTTTTTTCCCATGCGCAGCGCTGTCTGTCAATATCAATGAAGCTTGTGTGAGTCATTTGAGTGGCGCAGGAAAAAAATCAAGCAGGTGAAGTTATTGCCGAATATTAGCTGTAAGGTCCCAGAGCAAAAACACGACGATGGGTTTGTACGTCTCAGATATGACTCATTAAAATAGAGTGGCTCTCTGATCGAATAAACCAGATTCCGTGCCCAGACCAGTCAATGTATTTGGTTTTCCCTTTTATTTTGCTCTAATTTGTGCTCTTTCATATCTAATTGACTCCGCTCTTCCGCGCTGTGGTAGATGGAATAGACAGAGAAGCTGTAATGAGACGTACCCACTCAAGGCCCTGAGAGACCAACCCAGTAACTGGGGTACAGCTGCTTTACTTGCCTCATTTGTGTACATCTGAAGAGGCTAGCAAAGTAAAGTCACAACTGACAGATGCCTCCCCAGCATCCTCAATTTCCCAGCTTCGATGCGAGTCAGACGAAAACAAGCATGGTATTAAAATAATAACCTGCTGTTTTGCATGCAATTGATGTCGAGCTTTTCCTCCTCTTCAAGTAGCCCTCCTACCAGAGCTGTTCGCTTTCATCTCCAAACATTTCAATTCATTGTCTGGACTCCAGAAGCACCGCCGTCAGCGCTGAAACCAATCCCAATTCCCCGTAGTCCAATTTGAGGATATTCTATGAGAGTATTTAAAGTTTGCATGGTGTGGCCAGCTTGGGTTGGTTGAAGAACCATTTGTGTTTGAATGGGGTAGGATGGGACTTTAAGTTCCATTGTGACTAATGGTAACCCTCTGCAGCAACGCGATAAGCAATTATTAATTTCAAATGAGTTCTAGCGACTTCTGGTGATCTCCGACTATATGATCAACCTTTGGCGATTGGATGTGGGCATGTCCAACAATGCAACAAAGTTACGAAACCTTCATCTTTATGCAAATGAAGAGCAAATTGTGAGTGACAATCAATACAGATCTCACATAATCTTCTCTCAGCTTCTGCATTTGTTGTTTGTATTCTCTGTGCTGTGGACACAGAATGGGGTTATAGCCGCAATGACGGAGTCTCTTATTGTTCGTCTTTGTCATTGACTATGTTTACATAGACATCAGTAATCAAATTATTATTAATTTGAATAAGATAATAATATGATTAAAGTGTTTACATGAGTTGCTATTTGAATGTAAAACGGGACCATGAAAGGAACATGTTATAGCACATGATTCAATTAATGTCATTGCGTTGCCATTTTCTCCAGAGTTTCATGTAATTTCAGGTGTTTAATTTTTAATTTGTCAAATTTTAAGTACAGTTTGACACTTTCACTCTCGCAAAACGTGGCGAAAATATTACACGATGGTAATAGTTTGATTGCGGTGTTTACATGTCTGTACTGCGCTTCAATAATGCGACAAATCGATTTCTGTTTAGTTCGATTATGACCTTAATCGGATTAATCAAAAAACGCTGTTTACCTGATAGACTCTTAATCAGAATATTGTCTTAATTGGATTAAAATCCGATTATTAGTGTCCATGTAAACGTATTCATTGAGCATTTTATGTACTGATTCCATTTACATTTTGTGTTCACCCTCCACAATGTTTACCTTCAGTGCCAAGAAATCTGTCGGTCAGTGAATATCAATCAGAAACCTTACCAAATCAATCTGGAGGTGCCCTCTAGCCACTTCAATCGTCACCCATAGACTTTGTCAATGTTGAACTGGGGGCGGCGAAGGAGAAAACTTCCTTCTCGATTGGAAACTAATAGAGTTAAGGCGCCATAACCCACGGTGCATGCCTTGCATGTAATTTTTCTGCATTCTGTTTGTGTGGCACTGCAGTAACACTTCCGAAAGGCTAGCTGACAATGGGGTATCTTTGTTCCTTTGTGTCGAGTTTCTTTGTAGGTATTTTGTTGAAATTGGTGTTACTGAGGCCAGCAGGGGGCACTTAATCTGCGGTCTGTATGAGTTCTAAGGCCCTAGTAAAGTGAAGGGGACACTATACTGTCAGTGAACGCTGTCTTTCGGATGAGACGTTAAACCAAGGTCCTTGACTCTCTGTGGTCATTAAAAATCCCATGGCACTTCTTGTAAAGAGTAGGGGTCTACCCCTGGTGTGCTGGCCAAAATCCATCCATCGGCGCTTGCCGATCATGGCCTCCCAATCATCACATTGTCACGATGTGTACTATTTTGAGAGGTGTTGTCAGGAGTTTGCCATTTGCATCTGGGGTATGTGGCTGTGCTGTCGGACAATCCCTGTGCACTCAACGGAGAAGTATAAATCAGCCTTTAATCTAGAGTTGTAGCAGAAATTGTGTTTTTTTTTTAAATGACATTTTAAAATGACACCCCTGCCAGATTAATAGTCTCTTAATTGAAATTGCTACCTGATTGCCTAATCCAAGCCATTTTTCTTCCAAATAAGAACTTAACCACACAATAATTGACCTAAAACTCTGCATACTGGTAATTGATTTGAGGCGCAATCTGACAAAGATGCAGTTTTCAGCATAACACCGCCTTCTAGCTTGTCCATCTCCAAACAAACTAAACGTGGGACCTCATTTTCATTACCAACACAAAACATAACCTGAAGCTGTGTTTAACTTAATTAAAACAACATATGCCTTTCAGCTCGTATAACATTTTATTCTTTAAGATTTATACTTATGCGTCAATCACACGTGTATGGTCCGCCGCAGCCTTCGTGCAGTTGCATAGTCCTGTGGCTGACGCCGAAGCTGACGTGCACCTCTCAAAAAAAATTTAACTACATATCGCAATGATGCATAGTGAAAGCTCTGTGATTGGTTGGATTGGTAGCTGTACCGAGTGTACATGAGCCATGAGCTCGATGGAGCGAGTATTTACAAGTGTCGAGTCCCGTGAAGTAGCTCCAGATGCTTTATGTTTACCTTATGATTAAAGTTGTTGCACGTCCGCAGATTCCCGCATGTGAATGAGCGAGTTTTAGCTACTTGTACATTAGGTAGCATTCAGAAAAAACAAAACACCCTTAAAGAAACTCAACCTAGAGGAATATAAACACCAACTGCCTGCTATCGTTTCGGAAGGGTTATTGCAGAACAACACAAACAGCACGCAGAAGTATAAATGCATGACTATGCGCAAGGCAGGCACCGTGGGTCACGCCAATCACTCGACGCAGAAGTATAAACCAGCCTTGAGACCCTTCCAGAAAACACAATTACAACACAACCACAATCATAGCCATCTAAACAGAGCTGCAATATTTTACACAGCAACTTTTCGATATTACTGTAAATTAAGCAAAGATTTATATTACTTAAAAAAAGGAAGATTCTTATAAGTTATTTACCCCATGGCATAAACAGATGTGACACTTTTGAAGGCGTAGATAAATAAAAATAAACCGTGCTTTGGTTTTCTAAGGGGGTCTAGCCATATACGGAAATAACAACACATGCAAATTATAATTTTTTCAGTCTATCATGGTGAAACTTAGCAATGAATCCGCAAATCACTTGTTCAACTTTAATCCCAACTTGATTCCAACTTGAATCCCAACTGTTATGTAAATATTGCTCACAATGTTGATGTTGAAACAACATATACAATAGCAAGAACTGCAAAACTTAACTATACTTCTCTTGTGTGTTTTTCTTAAGAGTTTTCCGTCAGATGAAGGCTGGCCATTTGCAAAGTATCTGGGTGCCTGTGGCCGGATGGTGGCAGTGAACTACGTAGGCGAGGAGCTGTGGAGTTTCTTCAATGCCCCTTGGGAAAAGAGAGTCGATCTGGCCAAGCAGCTGATGGACATTGCAGAGCAGCTGACCAACAACGACTTCGATTTTGCGCTGTACCTGCTGGATGTCAGCTTTGATAATTTCGCTGTGGGCCCGCGGGACGGGAAAGTCATCGTGGTGGATGCGGAGAATGTGGTGGTGGCTGACAAGAGATTGATCAAGCAGAGTAAGTAAAGAGATGTACTGTCTACTATCTATCCATCTATCCATACATCCATACATCCATCCACTTAAAATACATCCATTCATCTATTTAAAATACATCCATTCATCCACTTAAATACATCCACCCACTTAAAATACATCTATACATCCACTTAAAATCCATCCATCCATCCATGCATCCATACATGCATCCACTTAAGATACATCAATTCATCCACTTAAAATACACCAATTCATCCACTTAAAATACATCCATTCATCCACTTAAAATACACCCATTCATCCACTTAAAATACACC
>CAIGQZ010035013.1:9938766-9998835 GCA_903798205.1 Danio tinwini | reverse complement strand
ATTAAATATATTTATCCACTGATGATAAATAGTTTATTGATTCAATATATTTATTTATCCATACTTTATATTTGCATTAATTTTATGTTTACATTTTTTTCCATCCATTATTTACCCACATTATTTATATTAATTTATTCATCTATGTTTATTTAAAGATCAAATTATTTGTGTACATCCTTTATATTTACTTTATTAATTCATCATATTTATATTTATTTATTCATCCATTATATTTGCATTTATTCATCATTTATATTTACCCATGTCATGTTTTTTTGTTCCATCCCTTACATTTGTATTCATCAATTTGTTACTATACTATTTATTTGACCATTTTTGTCCATGAGCTTCAATTGACTGTATGTTATGATTATATTGATATATTTATATATTATACATCCATTAATAGTGATTTATTAATTAGTTACAGTATATTTAAACCTATTTATCCATCCCTTTTATTAATTTATTATTGATAAATCATTCTTTTATGCACATTACTGTATACACTGTTTGTAAATGACAACCATTGTAATCAAAATAGACTGGAAGCTTTCCGCTGCACCAAGAACTTGACGTAGAACCACATTTTGACATTTGTGCAAATAGGCTGAGACTTAAAAAGAGCCATTGTTGTGAACAATTGCTGGAACAAAGGCCAGTCAATTAGGCTGCGAGTTCACCAGAGCAGTATTTAAAGAGCACAAAGAAACATTGATCCGCAGATGCGTAATGAAATTATCCGCAGTGATTTAGAGAAGAGCACTGCTGAAGTCTTGGACACAGAATGTTTGTCTAGACCAGTGATGCAGGGAAAGCCACGGTCTAAAATGAATTTCGATCTAGAGCACGGCTCCGCTTCACCGACGCTCACAATCACATTTGTCTTCTTGGCCTACTAAAGATTATCAAGTCTCTTCCTTCCAGACTCGTGATGGCCGGATGTCTTGTCCAGATGTAATGCAGCCCAGATTACGACGATGTGTTTGTAATGACACAAAGGAAAGTGGGAATGGATTCGGTTACACAGTGATGACTGCCTGAATTCAGTTTTTAATCTCTGACTAGGATAGAGCACATATGAAAATTTTATAGGTTATGTTTTATAGATCAGTATGTGGGTCGGAATATTATCATTTTGCTATTAGTTTTTTATGGTGTACAACATTTCATTCTATTACAGGAGCGTTTTTTATTTATTCATTATGTATTACACTGCTGTCTGGAATGCTTGATTCTGATTGGTCAGTCCCAACATTCCAAGGTATTTTATTTAGAGATAACAACTGCTGAAACTAATAACACGGGCTCATCCAGGTACTTCAAAACATCTTGATCATCAGTGAATACATTCAAATGCATATATTATATGCTGCTTTTTTTCTTTTAACACCAGCTTGTGGCTGAATAATACATTGGTTGGTGTATGCTCCATTCAGCCATTTTGATTGTCAGCTTTGTCTTAAAAAAAATCAACTATAATGGCTCAAAACAATGTTTTGTGTCCACTTTTTACATTGTGGCATTAAGCAATGTAAAAAAAAAAAAAGGTGAAAAGTACACTCAGGTGGTTGTTTTCACAGAATAACACCCATCTAATACATTCAGATTAGCCTGTCTGACATTTTTCTGTGATAACAACTGCCTGCATATACTTTATCCCTTATTTTCTAATCTAGAAGTAATTCCAATCATTTATTGCCATTTTTGGAACACAAAATTAATATATTTTTTTAAGCAAAGTTAAAAAAATTGCCAAATATTTTCTCAGAAATTGCAACCAGGTTTAGATCAGGACTCTGGGCTGCCATTTCTTTGTGTTTTGGGCTTGAATGAACTGCTTTAATAACGTTTCCCATCTGACCAAAATAAATAAACCTTCCAATAATCATTAAAGGGAGCTTCTAGTTCTCTGTCCACACAACATGCTCCTCAACAAAGATTAGTCTATCCTTTTGGTTCAGCTGATGAATGGTTTGTCGCTGCATAGACTTTCGGTTAATTTTCTTTCTAGTCTTTCATAAACCATCAGCATTTGAATTTGCAACACTGTAAAGATGTAATACTAAATAGCTCTAATTTGCAGTGATCAACTTCTTTTGCCATGACTGAAAGGATCATCTCATCTTTTTCGATCACACGACTTGCTGTTTACTTTATCAGTTACTTTAGAATGGCTCGCCATCTTGGAAGGCCAGTAAAAACTAAAAAAGTTAAGACCTTGTTATTCACTATATAAAATATTTAAGGCCAAAACTGTTTAAAAAGCTGAGTGACAGTATACTGTTTTTTAACAGGTAGGTTGTAAACATGTCACTGCTCGCATGTACCCCTAAACACACAACAACAATGGTGAATGTGAGAACTCCTGAAAAGTGTATCCCCATATTCCGATAAACTGATTTCCACTACGGAGAGACTGGCCTTGGTACTCCAAGCACTAGCTTGTCGAAGAAGGCAGAGTTCAAGAACTCATCCACCAATTGTGTAATTGCCACAAACCAATGGAAGCTCAAAGATGTTCAGGAGCCAAAATGAGCATACCTAAATAGTTTACTTTGTTTCATTAGGGTTTCATTATGTTATGAAAACTCTTGCTTGCAGTCGCGTCACAGCTTTACACCTCACTGAGAAATGTTTTATGTTTTAGTATCCCAAGACACTTATCACACCCCAAGCAGAAACTGTATGTATGTACAGCCTCGTGACCATGACTAAATGCATTGAGTTGCTGCCATGTGATTGGCTGATTAGCAGTTGGACAGGTGTACCTAATAAAGTGGCCGGTGGACTAGTCTCTTGAAAAAATTCTAGTCAAGTATTATGTTGTGTCATCATGGCAAAGATCAGTTATTAGTAATGAGTTGTTAAAACTATTATGTTTAGAAATGTGTTGACAAAAATCTTTCCGTTAAACAGAATTTGGGGGAAAATATACAAGGGGGCTAATATTTCAGGCTTCAGCTGTATATAATAGCATTAGAAGTAGTCAGGGTCTGATCATACATCAGTCATGCAGACATCTAACAGAGTAAATGTCATCTCTTGACATCAGCTCTGTGCGTTTGTAGATCTGTGTTGAGCCGTGATTGAGTCTAGATGACGGACTAGAGCCTGAGGCAGATCCTGGTGCCGGAAACACAACCTCCGAGTCAATGCAGTGGCAGGAGTGCATTGAGTTTCTCCAACATGATTAGGCCCTGGCATCTCCTGGGTTGTTTCACTCTAATCAATTTGATCATTAATGCAACTCCGAAGAGTTTCTCATCATAGGGAATGTCATTTATTTGCCCTGGTTGCCAGGAACTTGAGAAATAAGACCAGAGATTGTAGAGAAGGTTGTATGGATCGGTGTTGTGGGCTGAGAAAACGGCCAATTTGTGTCCCTTTATCAAAGAAGGAACATGCTGTACTTCAGAAATGTCCACTGAATTGTTCCGGTGCTATTTCGAAAGCCACAAATTGCCCTCTTGATACACCGACTGATATTTTCATTGTGTTCAAACTGAAAGAGTATTTCCAAATGTGATTTATAAAAAGCAAAATATGGTTTTGTGTTTTAAAATGGTAAGAAAAAGAAGACTAGACTATTTATTTGAAGAAACGCCAAACTTAGTGTATTTTGATATGAGGGAAAGAAAGCTGCATTGTGTTGTGGTAAATTAAGTTAATTAAAGATGTCCATTAAGCATTTGTATTTGATGAAATGCACGTATTGTTATTATTGTTAATATCATTATCAGTAGTATTAGCATTATTATTATCTTTTCTATTTTTTTTACACAACGGTTTTCAACAAAAAATGTAAAACCTCTTGCATTTTTATGCATCAGAAATCAGGTTTCAATGGTCAAATTGTAAAAATATTGTTATGGTATCAGTGTAAACATGTAATACACTTCTACCCGTCAATTAAAACAACAGTTTGTGCACACACCTACAGCGCAATTCCATGCAAATTCCTTCATTGTCATGAAAAAAAAAACAGTTTTCACCAAAATTGCAAAATAAAAAATAGGTAGTTTGTTTAGGCTTGTGTTTTACTGTAAAGCAAAAATACTCTGTCTAGCTATTAAAATCAAATAGTTTGAAAACATCAGAGCAACAAGTCACACACAAATGCCAGTTTCACATCTGCCACGTCTGAGAGAATTCACATT
This sequence comes from Danio tinwini, assembly GCA_903798205.1. Taxonomy (NCBI): domain Eukaryota; kingdom Metazoa; phylum Chordata; class Actinopteri; order Cypriniformes; family Danionidae; genus Danio; species Danio tinwini. The sequence goes on along the minus strand of CAIGQZ010035013.1, from coordinate 9,994,672 downwards.
AGGGCTGCACAATATTGGAAAAAATTTGATCTCTGCAATTTATATTGCAATTTTTCACAAGACAAGTTTTTGATTCTACTAAAGCAAAAAATTCCATAATATGTTTGCGGAAACACATAGTATTAAGTGAACATTTTTGTTTATCTGAAAAACAATGTTTAAGTCAGATATTCTGCTTTGAAAATTACGAGTTACGTGCCAGAACGGCTGTCTTTGTTTTGCTTCTTTTAACCCGCCCACTGCCAGTTTAGCCAATTATATTTCAGCACTCCGGGTTGCCTTGGTGGAAAACCACATTTTTTATTTATTCAGTCAGAAAGGCTCTCAAAGCATGCGCCATGCGTTCTCCAAAATGAGACACATATTCAGAGTTCTACATGAGGTATTAATTAGCAAATAATATAAATATTCTGAACGTAAACATTAGGTGAGCAGGTTACATTGTAACCCCGTGTCCTAACAACATGCTACGACAAGATTTTCAGTGACAAGCAAATTGGCTGTTTGCACCAGATGCAACAGGACAGCAATTTAAGCACATTCAAAAGCACAAAATAGTGCACTCGCTGCACTCCAACGAAATGGTAAGGTTTATGATCTAATCAATACATATTAAATCTCTTTGCTATTATTAAATGTAGATGCTGAATCACTGATAAAGCACATGAGGTGTACCTGAGGTGATCATTGTCAGTTTTCTGTTGTTCAGCTGCAAGAAATAGAAGCCATTTCTAATATATTCAATGAGTTGGTTAGAACAAAAAAAAACATATTAGAAAATAGAAAATCTATCTATCGTGTGCCGTTGTTTTGTATAGAACATGATTTAAATCAGCCTTAAATCAGCAAATAGGCTCGATAGGCATGCTTGTTCCTGTTGATGTCATCAATCTGGCAACCTGCGCTTGCATTGTTTTAATCCTGGAATGCAATACCTAGTTCAACCACTGGGTGTCAAACTTACATGCTTCACCTTTAACTTAATAATAAGGGGAGTTTGTCCGCATGAAATATAATAAACAAATTACAAGCACAGAAAAAGTAGAACACATTGAAAAAAGGAGTCTAACAGTATACAGGTACAGAAATAAAATCATCAAGTGTATAATTAAGCTCTATATTCTTCATTGTGTAAATAATTAAGTACAATCTTTGTTGAGGCTACAAACGTAATGGTTCATTGTGCACAAATGCTTAAAATTTTGCTTAAATTATTCGCACAGGCCTTATAAACACAAGCAATTGAAACACTTTCACTTTATTATAGTTAAACAGAAATTACTGAAATGCATTGTTGTACCCGCTCAGCTACAATCTTGACTCCACATTAAACACCCGATGTGAATATTGCGGATTCACACATTGCTATATCAATGCTAAGTTGTGTGTTATGTCGCATTCATAACAAAGCTTTTTCTTTATTAATGCAAAAATGTCAAATAAAACAAAATGAATAGAAATAAATTCTATAGAGAGACGCATTTAATCCTTTTGATTAGTATTATTTTTATTGGGTTCTGTTATTTCTGTAGCTGTATACTGTTAGATTACTTCATTTGAATATGCATTCTAGTTTATTTATCTCTGCTTGTAATTTGTTTATTATATTTAATGCAGATGGGTTGTGTAGTTTTTAATTCACAACAAGTTTCTACAAAGTATGATGTACTCTGTGAACTCGCATACGTTTTGATCACATCCATAAGGGTTGTTTATTTCTCTCATATCAGACATGTTTACAGATTGATATGTTTTCCTGTGGTTGCTTTGGAAAATAGAAACCTCAATACGCTATTAACATGTACGTTCTCTGTGAAATGTAAGTTTCTTGTTTTTACTGCAAACATCACATCCATAGCACTGGGATTGCTCTAGAGCAGGGGTTCTGGAGGGCCATAGTTTAGTCCTGCATAGTTTAGCTCCAACTTCCTTTAACACACCTTCCTGGAAGTTTCTAGTATAGCTAAAATAGAGCTTGATTAGCTGGTTCAGGTGTGTTTAATTGTGGTTGGAGCTAAAATATGCAGTGGCCCCCAGGACAGAGTTTGGACACCCCTGCTCTAGAGCATAGGTCTTAAACTCGATTCCTGGAGGGCGCACAGTTTTGCTCAAACGCCAATCAAACACAGCTGATCCAACAAATCAAGTTGTTCAGGACTACTAGGACTATTAAGCAGGTGTGAGTTGGAGGTGGTTGGAGCTTAACTATGCAGAGCTGTGGCCCTCCAGGAATTGATTTGAGACCACTGCTCTAGAGTGTTGTGGCTTTTTTCAGAATTTGGTTCATTGGCATGTAAAAGTGCTCTTAAAAAAATCACAACATAATTGACCAAATTCATATGAAACTAGAATGATGAATACGTTTGTTTGTTTGTTTGTTTGTTTGTTTGTTTGTAAATAAAATTGATCAACTGCTGTGTTTTTCCTCTCGTTTCTGTTTTCTTCCTGCAGATAAGCCTGAGAGCTATGACGTCTGGTACGAGAGCAGGTTTGAGGAGTGCGACAAGGAGGCTTGTCTTTCCTTCTCAAAAGACATGCTGTGTTCGCGCGTCACAGTGGACCACAACTATTACGCCATCTGTCAGAATCTGCTTTCGAGATATGCTACATGGCGGGGCAGCTCCGGCGGGCTCCTTCATGACCCCCCGCCACACATAGCCAAAGACGGCCAGCTTGAAGCCCTGTTGGAAGAGTGCGCCAACCCCAAAAAGCGATATGGACGCTTCCAGGCAGCTAAAGAACTCCGCGACTACTTAACCCAACTAAGTGGTAGCGCTAGGTAATGACTGCCCATAACTGTTACCGCTAAACGTTCACCCATCGATAATGTCTTCAGGGTTTGAGGATCCCCATTTGACTTTCAACAAAGAGACGTCTGAGGAATCTCAAACCAATCACGTGTGTATCTTTTGGTTTTGCGTACATTAATCTTTAAATTATTGAGTTCATTGCTTTTATTCAAGGTTTTATTTTTGCAATAAAGGCAGCGTTTATGTCAACATCCTCCACTTTATTTTTTATTTTTTACTGGAGGTTTTGGGGACGCTCAGAAAGGCAGCTGGGAATGCTAGTAGACATTAACTCTGTCTCAAAGTTTTCAGCTAACGTCTTCTGCCTAATTGATTCACTTACATTCCAAGAAGAACGAGTTTGGCGTTTGGAGGACATCGAAAATCTGTACATAATTAGGGCAGATTGGAGGGGAAATGAGTTGGAATTGCTTTGCATATACCAAAGAGTCTGGTTCTATGGAACTCAAACCTCTGAACTGAAACGGTGATTTAAAAAGAAACAAACAAACATGCGACTTCAGTAGTTAAACTGTAATCATACACATCCAAAAAAGTGTCAAAATGACTTTGTTTGCCAATGTCTTCTCTTCCGTGTCAGGTCAGGGTGCGCATTTACTACGTGCTGTCCGTCATATTGCTATTAGAGTCAGAATCGAACCCACAAGCAACTTATTGCTTGTAATAAATGCACACCCTGACTTTCCACATAAGGCACAGGTGAACAAAGTCATAGGCTATGTCCGAAATTGCATACTTTCATACTATATAGTAAACTAAAAACAGTATGCAAGCAGAGTAGTATGTCTGAATTCATAGAATTCGAAAAACAGTTTGCAAAAAGTAACCAGATGACCTACTACTACTGGCGAGATTTTAAAGGGCACATGCAATGAACACTACGCCATCCCATGATGCATCACAAGAGAATTTATGAATTGAAGTGAAGTGAAGTGACGCATCTAATGCAAATAGATCACGTGACCATGAAAAAAATGGTAGATGTAGTACGTCTGAGTTCCATTCATACTACTCGCGTTCATACTTTATAGGATGTACTTTTTAAATTTCGGACGCAGCCATAGTTACAGTTTATTTGGTGCAAATAAATGTAAAAACAAATGTTTTCTTGAAGCTTTGTTTGATTACTACTGAAGACACATGACAATGCTTTTGGTTTCTTGTATGGAATTTTAATATCTTTGGACTGTTGCTGTAAATGGAGGATGAGGGAGCTCTCATATTTCATCTAAAATATTTTTATTTGTTTTCTAATATAAATGAAGGTCTCCCATTTGGGATAGTTCACCCAAAAATCTACACACGCACTCCGATTGTTTTTCATCTGTTAAACACAAATGAAGATATTTTGCAGAATTTTTGGAAACTGGCAGTCATTGGGTGCTTCCGAAATCTCATACGTCCCTATTATATAGTATGTGAAAAACATTATGAGAGTCGAGTAGTATGTTTGAATTCATAGTATTTGGGGAAAAAAACTATTAATGAAGTACACTGACCTACTACTACATCAAAATTTAGTTTTATTATCCCATGAGGGCACTATAGAGAATTTATGAATTGACAATGATGCGGGTAGGTCATTGATAATGACATAACATATGTAGTACATGTGAATTTCATTCATACTGCTCACATTCATACTACACTACCTGACAAAAGTCTTATTGTCTATCCAAGTTTTAGGAACAACAAAAAATAACTTGACGTCTAGCTGATCATTTGGTATCAGAAGTGGCTTATATGAAAGGCAAAGGCAAATTTTCCCAAAATAAATCATGCCTTGATTTTTAATTGTGTAATTAGGACAGTAAGGTCTGACTTTGCTCAGACAAAAGTCTTGTCACTTAACAGAAATAATGTACAGTATAGGAAATAAAGTCATGGTGTAGTGAAAAAAGAATTAATATTGTGTATGACTCCCATGAGCTTGGAGGACTGCATCCATACATCTCTGCAAATCACTCAAATGACTCAAATAACTTAGTAATAAAGTCATCTGGAATGGCAAAGAAATCGTTCTTGCAGGAGAGTTCATCAGGATTCTTTGGATTCATCTTCAATGCCTCCTCCTTCATCTTACTCTAGACATGCTCAATAATGTTCATGTCTGGTGACTGGCCTGGCCAATCTTGGAGCACCTTGACCTTTTTTGCTTTCAGGAACTTTGATGTGGAGGCTGAAGTATGAGAAGGAGCGCTATCCTGCTGGAGAATTGACCCTCTTTTGTGGTTTGTAATGTAATGGGGAGCATACATCTCTTGATATCTCAGGCTGTTGATGTTGCCGTTCACTCTGCAGATCTCTTGCAAGCCCCCACACTGAATGTAACCCCAAACCATAATTTTTCCTTCACCAAACTTGACTGATTTCTGTGAGAATCTTGGGTCTATACGGGTTCCAATAGGTCTTCTGCAGTGTTTGTGATGATTGTGATGCAGTTCAACAGATGATTCATCAGAAAAATCTTCCTTTTTTCACTTTTCCAAATGATCAACCAGAAGTCAAGTTATTATTTGTTGCTTTTAAAACTGGGATGACAATGACAAGATTTTTGTCAGGTAATGTACATTGAATGTACATTTCTGATGATTGCAAAGTAACTTTTACTTAAACTGTACTACCTACTCAAGTAGTATGCTATTTCTGACCTTTTCCTACTTTGGATGTCAATCCCTTACCACCATTCTTCAAAATATCCTCTTATGTGTTCATCAGAAACAATTAACCACTTGAGGGTGAGTAAACATTGTGTAAATTTTCATTTTGGAGGTAAACGATCTATTTAAACCATCGGAATTACCCCAGAGCAGAGTCATGAATCCAGTTAGACTTGTTACAAACATTTGTGTTTATATTAATCAAGCGAGTCCAGAGAGGGCCACAATGAATCCAGATTACGTGCCACTATTAGATCAGAGCAGGGTCCAAGTCTCTAATTGGCCGTTAACTATAAATAATACACCAGCACATGGCGTGATGCGGCACTATCAAGCTCCTGGATGTGCATCCGTACAGGCTAAAATGGAGGTGTCTATCTTTCAAATCTATCTTAACATTTCAATTTCACAGCTCTGCAATTGAATTAATCAAAATTTAATTAAATGTCTCGAACACTTAAGATCATTTAACTTTGAGCCATCAGCCTGCTATTTTTTTTTTCTCCCCTCGCTGGTTTGATTTTGCACTTGGTGGACCAATGAATTAGATCAGTATGCTAATGAGTATGCGTTCGATAATGAAGTGCGCTAGCGCCTGACTGACAGCATCACTCCATTGAGCCTGGGTTTCTGAAAGCTAGCTAATCACTTTCAACTTGATGTTTCTTGCCAGCGCAAATGAATTAAGATTTTAATCGTTTTATTTCCACATTTGGGTTTTTGGGCCCTGAAGAGTCGAAGCAATAACTGAAGATCCCTCTGCTCTTGTCAAAAGGAAACCGGCGACCGGACGGCCTCACTTTTGGATGTAGAACTTGGCACGTGAGACACTTTTTCTTTTTTTGCGTGCATAAATAACTGTCCGCTTTTGTACTGTACTTCTGTTTCAGTTGAGTATTATATCAGCTGTGTCTGATTTTACTGTGCCTTTCATTCAGAAGTTGTATTTACAACTTTTTAGTTGGTTTAAATATCAAATAAATGAATATAAATATATATCTATATATAAATCCCTCCAGTGTCTCGGCTGCTTTATTTATGAAGTAATTTATTTTGATAAGAATTGTTTTGTTATCATATTTTACTGTATTTTTTATGGAACTTTATTTATTAAGAAATAGGCTCATTGTATAATGTTTTACCATTTCTGAATTCATTCAGCTGATTTCTGGGTCTGGCGGGAGCACTTTTAGCTTAGCATAAATCATTGAATCAAATGAGACCATTAGCATCTCACTCAATTTTCAAAAAGTTTCCTATTTAAAGTTTGACTCTTCTGTAGTTACATTATGTTCTCACTCAAGATTTTCAAATAGTTTCCTATTTAAAGATGGACTTTCTTGTAGTTGCGTTGTGTTCTAAGACTGATGGAAAATGGAAAGTTGCTATTTTCTAGACTAATATGGCTAGAAATTGCAATGTTGTACTGATAATAATCATTATAGTTTTTCAAAATTGTCCCAAGACAAGAATGGATGTTGTTCAATAACTTTAGACTATTTCATTATCTTTTGATCCACTTCAAATGTTTACTATGTACATACTATGTAAAGGAATGCTAATGGTCGAATTTGATTCAATGATTTATGCTAAGCTAAGCTAAAATTGTTCCTGCCAGACCTGAAAACTGGTTGAATGGATAAAAAAAATTGTAAAACTCAACTGTTTAACTCTAGGGGTCTTGTAAAGGGAGCCTATTTCCAAAATAGCAGATTTTTGGGTCTGGCAGAAGCACTTTTAGCTTGGCTTAGCATAAGTCATTGAATCAGATAAGACGGTTAGCATCTCACTCAAAATTTCCAAAAAGTTTCCTATTTAAAGATTGACTCTTTTGTAGTTGCAATGTATTCTAAGACCCATGGAAAATGAAAAATTGCCATGTTTTAGGCCGATATGGCTATAAAATACAATTTTATACTACTGTAATCACCATTTGAAGAGGAACAAAAACATTTTCAAAATTGTCCTAAGACAAGAATTGATGTCGTTCAATAGCTTTAGGCATTTTTCATTAACTTTTTTGATTCACTTCAAATGTTTACTACTGTATATACTATGTATAAGAATGCTAATGGTCTAATTTAATTGAATGATTTATGCTAAGCTAAGCTAAAATGCTCTCACCAGACCCCAAAACTGGCTAAATGGATAAAAAAAAAAGGTAAAACTCAACTGTTTAACTCTTGGGGTCCTGTAAAGTGAGCCTATTTCCAAAATAGTGCATGATTAATGTACTTTTCAATTGTCATTATCACTGATTATTTTTAAATGAGCAGATGAATTTTAATTATGTGATATTAAAATATCTTGCAAACATGGCAATGTGTTGAGAATTCGGTCTGTTGAGTTTTACAATTTCTAAATCCATTTAGCTGATCACTGGGTCTGGCAGAAGCACCTTAAGCTTAGCTTAGCATAAGTTATTGAATCATATGAGACCGTTAGCATCTCACTTAAGGTTTTTCAAAAATGTCCTATTTAAAGATTGACTCTTCTGTAGTTGCATTGTGTTTTAAGACTGATGAAAAGTGATACATTGCCTTGTTTTAGGCAGATATGGCTGTAAACTACTATATTATACTACTGTAATCAACATTTAAAGTGGAACAAAAACGTTTTCAAAATTGTCCTAAGACAAAAATGGATGTTGTTTAATAGCTTTAGGCATTTTTCATTAACTTTTTAATCCACTTCAAATTTTTACTACTGTATTTACTATGTATAGGAATGCTAATGGTCTACTTTGATTCAATGATTTATGCTAAGCTAGGATAAAAATGCTCCCACCAGACCCCAAAACTGGCTGAATGGATAAAAAAATGGTAAAAAAAAAGAAAATGGTAAAACTCAAGTATTTAACTCTTGGGGTCTTGTAAAGTGAGCCTATTTCCAAAATAGTGCATGATTAATGTACTTTTCAGTTGCCATCATCACTGATTGTTCATAAAAGAGCAGATGAATTTTAATTATGTGATATTAAAATATCTTGCAGAGATGGCAGTGTGTTAAGAATGAAGACCCACATCAACACTATCCCAAAATGTTGTGAACTGGCTTTCTGTGTACTTAGGCCTACATCGGCAGCCTAAATGGAACCTCATTAGTGACACAATCTGTATGGTCTGAATCTCAAGGTGGGCACACAAGACACTTGAAGCTACAGTTTATACAGATTTAATTTTTAATGACTGCTAAAGTATGGTCAAATAACGAGAAGAGCTACTTTATAATGATTCCAATAGTGCTACTTCTCAGCTCCACATGATATATTGAATTAATTAAAGATAATTAGGACATGTAGTTATGTAAGCTGATAAATGTATTCCAATATACTCTACCTCAATTCACCTTATGCTCTGCACCTCGATTTGCAACATGGAGCTAAACTATTATTCCATTATAACACTTATACGTATATATGGGTTCCACACATTTGATTAGTGCTGCACTGTAAAAAAATATATATATATATTACTAGCAATACAATAATACAGTATTACTAGCAATTTTGGTTATCAGTAATACTGTAAAATTTACAAGTGCACTGTATAAAACTACAGCACTATTGTAATTGTTGATTTACAGTGTGCTTGTAAATTTTGCCATTAAGACCCAAACCCAATTCTTTTTTTGTACCCCTACGCCTTCACCTAGGCCCTGTAAACAAAGTGTGAAGGGGAAGGGCTTCAAAATTTACCTCTAAGAAATGGGTCACCACTACAACACCTGCACCGTCATTATATGTTGCCGCAATCTCTTGCTTTATATGAGATTGATGATCACGGCTGTTGTAGTTATTCCAGTCGCGTTATTTTTTAGTATTTATCTTCCAACATAACGTACCAACATAACATAACTGTACTGCGCATTTACACCATGGCCATATTCATCTATGTAAACACACCCAAAACAACATTACCATTATAGCAGACACTGTAAAAAGCTCATTCCCAGCCACTAGAGTTTTCTGACAGGATATTCGAGTGTCATCGAGTGTCAGAATGTTGTGGGACTGCTGTACAGGAGTTATTATTAGGGACTATAGGTAGCCAAATTTAGCGTTTTTTATTTTAGCGTTTTTTTTTTTTTAAAGCATGACGGTAAAACATGAACGCGGTTATGAATGTATTAAATCATGTGCGTGTTTGTTGTAAAAATTCATAATACGAATTTGTGCATCTCCTGACTTCCATGTGCAGCCATGCTGGTGTTGTAGATTGGGAAATTTTATACCTTTAGGTTTCGAGTGTGGTCTTGAAAAATCTCTGTTTAAAGGGGAATCTAGCCCTTCCTCTTAGCCCTACGCATTCAAGCTAGAGAGATTAGGGACATCCCTCCCTCTTCATGTGAACGTACAAAACAAGGGGTAGGGGTACGAGGAAGGAATAAGGGGTAGAATTAGAATTGGGCCTAACATTGAAGGCGGCGAGAGCATTAATGTTCACCCTGGCCACCCTAGTGACAACGATGTTTGTCTTCACAGCTCCAGTGGCAAGAGTGTAAAAATTCACTACATTGATCTCGTATTTAAAGGCAACATTGCAGCATATCAGCAAATCAGTTACATTCCCACATAAAAAACATGCTTTCTAGTGTGAAAATGATGAGCGCCTTTTATCAAATCCATTTAACAATGGAAGACCAAGTTGTTGCGTGTGGTGTAGCTTTGCTCTACTTATCCAATATGTTTCCATATGTCTAAAATATACTAAAGCAGCAGTACTGTTTTGTACTGTCGTTATAGTTAGCATGACATTCCCGTTTTTTTTCTAAGAAAAATAGATATATACAGTTGAAGTCAGAATTATTAGCCCCCCTTTGAATTCATTTTTCTTTTTTCAATATTTCCCAAATGATGGAAATTTTCACAGTATGTCTGATAATATTTTTTTCTTCTGGAGAAAGTCTTATTTGTTTTATTTCAGCTAGAATAAAAGCAGTTTTGAATTTTATAAAAAACCTTTTAAGGTCAATTATTAGCCCCTTTAAGCTATATTTTTTCGATAGTCTACTGAACAAACCATCATTATACAATAACTTGCCTAATTACCCTAACCTGCCTAGTTAACCTAATTAATCTAGTTAAGCCTTTAAATGTCACTTTAAGCTGTATAGAAGTGTCTTGAAAAATATCTATTCAAATAATATTTACTGTCATCATGTCAAAGATAAAATAAATCAGTTATTAGAGATGAGTTATTAAAGCTATTATGATTAGAAAATCTTCTCTCCGTTAAACAGAAATTGGGGAATAAAATGAACGGGGGTTAATAATTCTGACTTTAACTGTATATAACATTAATGCACATCAGTAACTCCTCAGTAACTTTTTTTAATGTATGTCCCTGTAAAAAAAAAACATTGTAAATTATTGTGAACACAATAATTACAGTTAACTCTTGGGAACAACTTTGGCTGGAACCAAAGTTCACAGGACTGTGTTCTCTGAAATCCTATAAAGCGGTAGACTTCTACATTCTGATTGCTTGCCGCCAAAACTGTGTCATTAGCTACATTTCCACCCACCTATTTTTATGCACATTTTGCATATGCGCATAAAAAACGTTTGATGGAAACGCCAAGATGCGAATAAATTTTGAAAATGCGCATAAAAAAACATATGCACACAACTGAGTAGGATAAACTTTTTATTCGATAAGAGAAGATGTGCATAAACTGCAATGGAAACACTTTTATCGCTCAAATTCCTGTAAGAGCATTAAAAAAAGGTCATGTGATTTTGTTATAAGAGGTTATGTGATGATAAAAATGTGTGTGAATGGACAAACCAGCAGGCTGGGCACATTGTAAAACATCTGAAATGTTTTGGTCATTCTAAAATGCCTGAACCATTTCAGTATTAGTGTCATTATATTATTAATGATCTCCAGAATCAAGAGCGTCTGTGCTCCGCGTATGATGCCTTCAAACGCCACCGTGTGTTCACTGCGTGTCAGGATTGCCTTCTGAAGCACAAGTCGTTTATTAAATAAAAAAAAGATTGACGCAGCTTCTCATACTGCAGCAAATTCTGTTTTCACTGTTGATATTTGGCACCAGTTAGTCAGGAAGTGACGATTTTGTTCTCTTTGACTCGTTGGATGGAACCACAGTTTTATTCCCACGTCTTTTATGCGATATTCCAGTTTGCGCATAAAGTTAATTTGCCTTTTTAGATGGAAACATAGCTACTGTTCATTAGCATAAAGTTGACTTCATTTCAACTTTCCTTGTCGCCCACACCGGCGAAGACGCATAGCGTTGCTCCTCACCCCTTATCGCTGCTGGCTTTCATTGAAAATGAATGACTTCCGGCTTACTCTTGCAGCTTTCGCTGTGAATGCACAGTAATACTGTAAAAATTGCAAGTAATACTAAATCTACAGCACAATTGTAATAGTTTACAGTGCAGGCGTCATGGTAGCGCAGTGAGTAGCACGATCGCCTCACAGCAAGAAGGTCACTGGTTCAAGCCTCGGCTGAGTCAGTTGGCATTTCTGTGTGGAGTTTGCATGTTCCCGTGTTTGTGTGGGTTTCCTCTGGGTGCTCTGGATTCCCCCACTGTCCAAATACATGTGCAATAGGTGAATTGAATAAGCTAAATTGTCCATAGTCTATGTGTGTGAATGCAAGAGTGTATGGGTGTTTCCCAGTGTTGGGTTGTGACTGGAAGGGCATTCGCTGCATGTGCACACTATCATTACAGATATCCAAATATGTGTCTGATCCTTTTTTTTTTCTTTAAATCTCTCTGTCAGGACAGCTGTGTTGGGGATGGGAAACTCTGGCTAATGTGAAGCATATACAGCCTCAAATGAGTCCCTGTGCATAGCTAAGAGAGTCTGACAGCTATTAGGATCAGCTTCATTACTACTGCAGAAGCTCCTCTGATGGCAATCACCATTATAGAAGCTGTGTGTACGCTCAAAGATGTTGCCCTGGCTTAAAGTAATACTTGATCCCCAGAGCCGAGAACACATTTCAGACTGGATGCGTACAGGAGGTGTTGGGTGGAGCTGCTAAGTGGCTAAATTACGTGTTTGTGAGAGCGAGAGAATGAGAGAGATGTGAAAATACTGTAACTGTCTCCACATCTGCCAGTCTATAATTATGCTTCTCTGTTTTGACAAACACATTGTAGTCTGTATTCATCCTCAAACACACATTGTCTCCTTAAAGTGCTTTATGGAGCAGAATAATTCCTATAGTGCGTGCTTACAGGGGAGCACTGCTGGATAGGAATCTCACTCTAGGGGCCCATATCATCCTCATTTGGCGAAATAAACACGAGTCTCTGAACTGACTGGAGCCCGAGTGCATTTATCGACATAGTACAAGAAGGGGAGGAAGCTTTAAACTCTTGCTCTCTCCCTTGAGTCAAATACGGAGTCTAGGACAGTGTTTCCCAACTCTGTTCCTGAAGGCACACCTAAAGTAACACATTGTCAACCTCTTCCTAATCAAACACACCTTAATCAACTCATCAGAAAATTAGAAGAGACTCCTAAACCTGAAATGAATGGGTCAGATAAGGGAGACAATAGAAAAGTACTGTTGGTGTGCTTCAAGGAACAGGGTTGGGAAACACCGAAACAGTCTTCGCTGCAGCCCGCAGCTTGATGATGTAGTAGACCAGGACGGCTATGTAGTTGACGATCGCCTACACCTCCACCTACCCTAAACCCAACCATCACAGTAGCATGGGCGTTACCTTAGTGGGCGGTAGTTGGCGATCGCGTACACCTACCCTAATCCCAACCGTCACAGTAGCATGGGCGTTACCTTAGTGGGCAGTAGTTGGCGATCGCGTACACCTCCCCTACCCTAAACCTAACCATCACACTAGCATGGGCGTTACCTTAGTGGGCGGTAGTTGGCGATTGCGTACACCTCCCCTACCCTAATCCCAACCGTCACAGTAGCATGGGCGTTACCTTACTGGGCGGTAGTTGGCGATCGCCTAAACCTCCCCCTACCCTAAACCCAATCGTTACATGGTGTTACTTTAAGGCTGATTTATACTTCTGCGTCAAGCGCACGCGTATGCTACGGTGCAGTTCACGTGAAGGAGCTACGGATAGAGACTGTTTGTATTTGTCTTATGATTAAAGTTGTTGCACGTCCGGCGGTTCCCGCCTCAAAATGAGCGAATTTGAGCCACTTGTACATTAAGGAAGTGTTCAGAAAAAACAAAACACCAGCGAAGAAACTCGACACAGAGAAACATAAACACCTACTGCCAGCTAGTGTTTCAAAAGTGTATTGCAGAGAAACAGAAACACCGTGCAGAAGTATAAATGCACAGCTATGCACGAGGTCTGCGCTGTGGGTCACGCCGATCACTTGACACAGGCTTTAGCCAGGCTTAAACCAGGCTTTAGCCGGCAGTTAGCTCTCTGAAACTCTCACATGGTCACCCACTGAAGCCAAGCAGGGCTGCGCCTGGTCAGTACCTGAATGGGAGACCACATGGGAAATACTGTATACTGCTCAGTGAACGCCATCTTTTGGATGAGATGTTAAACCGAGATCCTGACTCTCTGTGGTCATTAAAAACCTCGGCATCCTGGCCAAATTTGCCCACTGGCATTCTGTCCATAATGGCCTCATATTTATCCCTATATCATAATTGGCTTTATCACTCGGTCTCCTCTCCACCAATCAGCTGGTGTGTGGTGTGTGGTCTGTCGCAATATGGCTGTCGTCGCATCATCCAGGTGGATGCTGCACACTGGTGGTGGATAAGATTTCCCCCAATGTGTAAAGCGCTTTGAGTGTCCAGAACAGTGCTATATAAATGCAAGGGAATTATTATTATTATTATTAATATTATTATTAGTGGGCGGTACAAGGTCCTCACATAGTTGACGATCGCCAATTAAATTTAGGTTTTCAGTGCTATCAGGCTAATGTTAGCATTTTCCGATATCTCACTTTAGTTCACATGTAAAATAAGCAGTTTGTTACATATTTCACACTGCTGAACTGCACTTTTTTGCAGTATTTGAACTGTTTCCACTCTGGTGTATTATTATGTTATGCACCGTTTAAAAAAATCTACCACCACAGATATTTCGGTCAAAGTGGGCATTTCTTGACCAAAATAGCTTAGAAAGTGAACCAGACCTTACACAAGCAGTCAAAATCTGGCTCTGGCTCTGGCTGTGTTGTCGTCCCCATGATTTTCACTGCCGCGTATGTTCTGCCTGTCATTTGATCCCACCCTAGCAATAACGGCAGGTCACCTCAAATCTACCACGTCTGAATCACGTCTTTCTCGCTTATCGGTGGAAGCACTTTAAATAAGAAGCATGCCGGGAAGGTTCCGGGATACGTTATCTTAATCTGAACATAACTCCAGCTTTGCCTGTCAGAAAGCAGGCCTCGTGTTTAGGCCCAGATATCTCATTTAGACCAGAAAGTGAGAAACCTCCCTGGCTTCCATTACGGAAGCCAGTACGGAAAAGAAAAATGAACAGCGACAAAAGGAAATGTTCCCAGCTCAGCGTTGCTCTGCTAACTTGATAAAAAGTCTATTTAGTGCTTGTCAGACTGAGCCAGAGAAAGCGAGAGGGAGAGAAGTCTGGGTATATTTGTTGGGAAATAACTTTGGCCGGTGTATTCAGGAAAGGTTGTGATGTTTTGTAAGGGCTGGAAGGAAGAATTTATTCTAAGCTTCTAGTCTAAATTCATCTTCAGAGTATGTGGTTTGGCTGAGCATAAGGTCTCGCCGTCTGATGCAGTAGTTAATGAGGTGACATACCTAGCGGGTGGTAAAACGGTTGCTTGTGTAAATGATCTTTCATGTTGAAAGGTTAGGGTCCAGCTCGGCACAAAAAGTCATATATAATGGCCATCTTCAAAGTGAAGGTGATGATGACATCCCAGGTATTTGATATGTGAGGGTCTTTTAAGCTAGGTTAAAACCGCTGACTGAATGTAAATGCTAAAAGCAAAAAATACATTTTCGCAGTGAGTGAGCTGCTTGCATAAGCCATAATAGATCTCTAAACGCTTTCAAACAGTGGGCAGCAAACCTACAATTTTTTTGCGTGTTGTGAAGAAGATGTGAGTAGTGCTTGTTGTCAATGCCGAACGTCAAAAAGTCAAAAGAGCTTTATAATATTTCTGACCCAACATACAGATTGCCTTACTTTATCAAAATAATCTGATAAGGCATTTATTAGTTTATGAGTATGTGGAAAGTTAATAGCATAGCATCTGCTTAAACTGATTTGTTATTTGCATTTGGTATAACTTGTGTCTGTGTTGTGCTGGTTGAAAGTCTCTTCACATTCTAATAGTAATGATTAGTAAATGATCTAAATGTATTTATATGTATTTTTATATTCTGGGTAGGCATACGACTAAAAAATGTTCATCCACTTAAAATTTGTCAGACCAACAATTCCCATAATTCGCCTCTTTAGCTTGCCCACTGTCTTTTTTCAAGCGTATGAGGTGGACGTAGAGATTGCCGTTAAAGGGTAATCTGTTCGGAACATCGTTGTGTACGGAATATGTTAGTCTACGTTAGAAGGAAGTGCGTGTGTGGAGACGCCGACGCGCTAAACAACAACATCAACAACAACAGAGGAAACGCGGAGGAAGAAACTAGTCAGTCGCCACAATTTGCTCCCACCAGACCTTAGATCTCTCTTGTACCTGCAAACTCCTCTGAATGGTGGAAGACACCATATATACGTAAACCGTAGGCGCAAGCTGCGATCACGACCCTTGCCTTCCTCCGCTGCCTCCACCTCAAAATCATTTTAAAGTTAGGCGAACTTCGCATATTTCCCTGAGCTAAAAGCAAGACAATTTCTTCCATCGTGGGCAGTGTGGCGCAGATGCTAGAACCTGCCTTTACACATGCGCAAATTGTATGGCAAGTGTAAACACAGGAATTGGATATGGGTCACAATTAAAACGGACGTGTAAACGGACAGGACAGCTAAAAACACATTTTAAAAAAATAACATTTATTACTCATTCATGAATAGAATTGTTTTTAATATCTAAACATTTTTTCTTGTTTAAAAATTAACAAAAAAAAACTACTATTTCTCAACTCGCTCGCACGGACCTGCTTGGACAACACTGGAATACATCACATCCGGCTGACCGGTCGCATACGGTCTAGTCGCAGGAGTTTAAATATTTTTTTACAGATCCGCAGCTCAAATCGGATCCAAATTTTCCGGATACGGAGATGATCAGAAATCCACGCAGCTCCTGGACTACTCTCCATTGGAAATGAATGCAGTGGAAAGGCGGCTTTAGACAGGTAATGTTATGTTTTACAACTATTTTAGTCACGCAAAGCTGATGTAGATTGTGTTGTTTTAAATATATGCACGGTTGTTCAACCACTGAAATCTTCCGACGAAAGTTTGATTGTGACTATTTTCAATTTCATAAGGGATCTTTTACAACATCGATGTAGATTTCTATTTAGTTTAACAACAAAACAAGTAAATAGCGCTATTCCGCCTAGCCTGCTTACTGAAGTGAAGATGGTTTTGTATTCACACTGGTTCGTTTTTGAACAATGCAATTATGACAAGGTCTGCTTGCTACACAACTGAAAACGTGCTAGATATAATACAGTTTTTCATTCGGACTTGTAGTGTTATAAAGTACACTAAAGTTTTCCTACTGGCGAATGACATGATCTAGTGGGTCTCCATCGTTTTTAATGTGTGCGTGATTTCAGGAGGCATGGCTTTGGAAGGCAGGGGAGGGATTGTGTTTCAAAGATATTATGCTAAACGGTTAGCATTCAGGCAGATCACCTACTACACCTTTAAATAGGGGTTAAAATATTGTTATAAATAAGAACAACATTCAACAAAGAAATGATAGTATATGATAAGAGAAGAACTCTGAATAGGCTCTAAAATATAAGGTCATTTTTAATGATAAGGCACGGTTATCCAAATTGTGCAATCCCTATGCAGTTGGTAACACCACATGACATTTTTTATAAATTGAAAAAGCAATAGTTTTGAGGCTTATCAGCAATAACAGATGCATTTTACAAATCCCCTCTGCTGTCATCAAAGTTTTCAGTTTGGTTGTGTAACTCAAGACTGTCAGCTGTGAGGTCTGCACAATTGTGATCTACTCAAAAGAGGTTACGTCCCAGGCGTCGGCTACTGAAGGCGACAAGGTCATGCGTCCTTATCGAGTGTGCTATTTGTGAGAGGGACACCTTCACTTGTTTTTTTAAGCAAAGTTTAAAGTTAACATTTAATTTTATATTGTATTTTGACATTTCTGTTGGTAAACTGTACAGTTCAATTAAGTTCAATTCATCTTTATTTGTATAGCGCTTATACAATGTAGATTGTGTCAAAGCAGCTTCACATGGAAGATTATAGTAAATTGAAACAGTGTCAGTTCAGTTTTTAGAGTTTAAGTTTAGTTCGGTTTAGCTTAGTGTAGTGTGGTTAATAATCACTACTGAGAGTCCAAATGTAATCGATGCGCAGCTCTACAGATCCCGAACCATGGAAGCCAGTGGCAACAGCCGCGAGGAAAAAACTTCACCAATTGGCGAAAGTGAAGATTTAAAACACCTCAAGAGAAACCAGGCTCAGTTGGGCATGACCATTTCTCCTATGGCCAAACATCTTGTGCAGAGCTGCAGTCTAGGCACCGGAAGCTGGACCTCAGCGAAGACTCGTCTGTCCTTGGAGCGTCACAGGAATCAGTCTCATTCTCTTACTCCACCATGACCACCAAAGCAGCTGCTCAGGATATGGCCTGGTCCAGAATTATGAAGACCTTGGGATCATCTCGACGCTGGTCTTGGATCGCATCAGTGGTGCTGGATAGTCTGAGGGCCTCGGGATGAGTACCCCCAGGTGGAAATAGAGAATAAAGAGACTAATTAGCGTAGCTGCTGTTCATAGTGTATATAAACGAGATGCAAAACCCTGAGTGGGGCACATCATGCGTCATGCGAGTGTATGCTTTGCTAAAAAGATAGGTTTTTAATCTAGTTCTGAAATGCGAGAGTGTGTCTGAGCCTCGGACATTATCAGGAAGTCTATACCAAAATTTAGGGGCCATAAATGAGAAGGCTCGACCTCCTTTACTCGACTTTGCTATTCTACGCACTACCAGAAGCCCTGAGTTTTGAGATCTTAAAGAGCGGGTTGGATTGTAGCGAGACAGAAGGTTGGTTAGATAAACAGTAATTATATTTTTAGATAAGTTACAAAGATTTGTTTTTCATTTGATACTGAAAATGTAACTGTCATTTATGTACAAAATACATTTATAGACATTTTAGGTTAGGTCTCAAAACTGCATGAAGTTGTGTTAATAAAGCATTTATTGACAAATAAATTAACTATTACTATATGACTGAATAGTAAGATCTATGGATGTTAATTTGAATAGTTTATTAATCATTTATTTACTCATTCTGGATGATATTACATTACTGATTGCACCTGTAAGAGCAGATTCTACCAGTAAGAGCAGAGTGTGAAGGTTTGATTAGCAGAGTAATAGCACATTTGTGCTTAAAATATTACAATGCACACCACATCCAACAGGAGTAACCGTGGACACAAGAGGAAGCTGTCTGAAAGGGATGTCCTGGTGCTAACCCGGAAAGTATCCAAAAAAAACATAAAACCACACCTGCCTAACTCACTGCAGAATTAAATGTGCACCTCAACTTTCCTGTTTCCACCAAAACTGTTCATCAGGAGCTCCACAGGGTCAATATACATGGCCGGGCTGCTATAGCCAAACCTTTGGTCAATCGTGCCAATGCCAAACATCAGTTTCAATAGTGCCAGCAGCAGAAAATGTTGGGCTGTGCACAGTGTGACACGTGTATTATTCTCTAATGAGTCCACCTTCACTGCTTTTCCCACATCCGGGAGAGTTACAGTGTGTAGAAGCCCCAAAAAAGTGTACCACCCAGTGGGGCTAGGTGAGGGATTCCTATGCAGGGCCAGCACTAATGGGCCAGAGTTTTGCCTTTGACAAACTCTCAAGGACCCTGCACACAGAGCCTGCTCAGGGCTGATAGGGTTGGCCAACACTTTACTGTCATGGGATTAATTTGGGCTGTCCACTAGTGTGGGTTATGGGCACAGAGCCTATAGTGAGTCCCCAGCTGTGGGCCATACATAGGCCAATCTGCATTGGACCTGTTTAGATTTAAAGTGTGGAAAGTTCTCCAAGAAGAGAGTTAAAGCTGCTATAGCTGCAAATGGTGGAGCAACTCCTTATTAAACCATATACAGTATATGTTATTGTCATTAGAGATGGGATGGCAAGTCCAGTCATGAAAAGCCTCAGTCCAGCACATTTTCACTCCAACCCAAATCAAACACACCTAAACTAAGTATAAGTGTTACTAGAAAGCTAGCGACGGGTGAATTTTTATCAAGGTTGCATCAAAACTGCAGGATTTTAGGGTGCTTTCACACTTGGTTCAATTGCCTGGACCGGACCCAATTTTAATTGATCAGTACGCAAACCCCCACCCCACCCCCCACTCCATCTGTTTTTGGGGGAGACAAGCAGATATTATCACTGTGTTTGCCCTGGCTCAGTCCAGCTTGTCACTAAGGTACAGTATGTGGTACACACACACACACACACACACACACACACACACACACACACACACATGAATGAAGGTTATGAAAATATTTTGTTTTACTGTTGGCGGTTTACTTCTGTTAATTGGTAAAATTTCAATCATACCAGAAGTGAACCGGACCAGAGTTAACACGAACCGTAGCCCAGACCATGTCTTTCAGACGGACTCAAGCACGGTTCACGGGTGTGCACCCGAGTTCAAAGTACAGCATTCACACTAGCTAAACATACCAAACTCTGACGTCAAACGAACCCGGCTAGTGTTAGTGTGAAAGCACACTTAGATAACACTAGGACTAGAGTTGCCTGCCCTAATGTAGAGAGTAGAAGTAGCTGCTTAAAAGAGCTTAAACTCAGGTCTTTTCAGTTTTTTCACTATTAGTTTGAATAAAGAACCTATTGTAAATAAGACCTTACATCATATACATGTGCTTCATCTTGTTAATGATTTTCTCTTGGACTCGTTACCTCGACACACCTCATTTTCCCCAGCTCTGAAATGATTTTGTCCATCTAGTATCCTGGATTTCTGACTGTCAGAGAGAGGTCTGAAGCTTACCCAGCAGGGGTTCACAGGCCCTAGTGCAATTCCATTACTCACCCGCACCGCAGCTTAAACCCACATTATCATCCACACCGGAGGGGTTTGGATAGACAGATGATTTGAGCCCCCCCTTGCCCCCTCCCCCCCATCTCCTGTTCTCTCGCTTATCTCCTGAGGCACATTAGCAGACACCCTGCTTCATTATAATAAACATTGTTTATTCAGTGTGTGCTCTTATCCAGAGTGTTCACTCTGAGCCAAAAACAATATACGATCCAATGCTCACACTGGAGGAAACACACTTGTATGAAGAATAACAATGAAGGAAATGCACATAACCAAATCTTGTGGCAGAGCCCATTTGTGGTAGATCCATTCACAAAGGATCTCATTACCTGTACTATCTAGTCAGTGAGCTGTGTTGGGTTTACAGGTGGAAAACATAAAACAAGTGAAAGAATATTGTTTGGAATAAGATCGACATTCAACAGGGAAATTAAATTGTTGAGATGATTCTAGTATACTGTGTGTAACATGCCTCTAAAATATAAGGGATTTTTGACCTTTTTATGATAAGGCAAGGCTATTCAGATTGTGCAACTTTGTTTTACAATTATTAAATTCTTAAAGGGCCATGAAACCCCCCTGTCTCAGCAGGGTGTTTCACACCTCTAGTTTGGAAAAAGTCAGGAAAGTGGGCGTGTCCAGCACTGTTTAGGTGGGAGTGTCGGAGGAGGGAAAGAGGGAAGGATTTGCAAAGAAGAGAGCTTCAATTTGGGCACACGCTGATTTTCACAAAGGCAAAACAAACACACAGACGCAGGGGAGAAAGACAGTGACTGTGTTTACATGGACATCAGTAATCAAATTATTTGCCAAATTATTAATTTGTCGACTTTAAGTGCAGTTTGGCACTTTCACTTTTTATTCAGGAACATTTCCTGCATGTCCCCCGAGACAAACAAGAGGAACTGCTGGAGAGTGGAGTTTTAATGGATTGTTTGATACCGCACGGCATAAAAAAATCCTCCGCATTTCTCAGTAACTTGGATACACTCAGTAGGTAGCATCAGAAAGCCGTGTGTGTATAGACTATCCTGTCACAAAATGCGGCGAAAATTCTACACGATGGTAATAGTTTGATTGTGGCGTTATATGTTACCATTCGGAGAGCAGCATTTACAGCGGATCTTTGAGTCTATAATATTGTACTATAATATTGCAGTGATATTAACATACTGTAAACTTAGTAACTAAATCATTTTGACTATGGTATATCTTTAAAAACTGAAGGAGCACTGCTGACGATACGAACTAACTTTGCCATCTGAATGAACAAACAAAGGGCACTGACCTCTCACACTTACCAAATCTGTAGCGACAGGACAATCAACACAAACTGGAGCCGCATCTTTTTTTAAAAGACGAGCGGAAAATCCGGATTTACTTACAAACGCATTTCTGTCGCGTGTCACGTGCACTGTAGTGGACACGTGAGTTCAGCTGCGTTCTCATAGCGGGAAAATAAAAACAAAACCTTAGTTGTAGCACAATAATAAATGCAGCACTATAATAAATGCAACACTGACGACCCATGTCTTCAAATTCTTGTTCTTTCACTTGTTTTGGCAACACAACATGGCGTCTCTCTGTCGTCTGAACACTGTAACAGGTAAAACAGTCTTCAAAGCTATCATGAATATTAATGAAGTTGCACCGCATACACAATAGAGCGCGCTGATTGGTTTGAACCAAGTCTTTCTCATGAATTAATGCCGCACACTCAGAGACGTCACGATGTACTCGCAGGTACAGACATCCACTCTCCACGCTGGAATACACGCAGGTATTCCTGCAAAATTCTTAATTAAACGCAAAATAATCGCAGACGTGAATAATCTCATAAAACATCCAATTCCAAACCATACATTCAAATTAGATTTATTTCTATCTCACCTGCGCCCTCACAATCCAAACATTACATGAGAGAGAGGGGGATGTTTTGCAGCTTGTTAACAGACACGGATGAAGCGTGAGTGATTTACATGTGAAGTCAATGTCAAGATGCGATTAGACCTCCTGTGGAGCGAATTGGGCGTTTTGTGTGTTTGACGCGCTTCAGACTGCAAAAGAAAGTGGGAAACATTTAACAGATGGAGCAATGAAACAGACAGAACAGCAAGCAGCTTACAGTGATGGAGAATTGAAGGACATTATTTGTGCATTACATGTACAGTATGGCTGGTATTATGATGTGCGTAAAATCGATAAATCATTTCATTTAAGTATTTGATTTCCCTGCAGTTAACGATAAAACGTTAACGATTAACAGTTAACGATTCCCTGCCATTGACGAGTTTTATGGTAATCTGTGTTTTAGGTGTTATGGTAGGGGATCCCTAATGCATGTCCAGAGTGAGGTACATGTCAGATGCTCAGGGGAGTGAAATCTGAAAGTAAGATCGTGGATAAAAATAAGAGTTATACAACCGTCATTTGGCTTAATCCCTACCGTTTTAGATCTTGTCTTGACAAGAGACCAACATAAAAAAAGCTTTATTTTTATGATTTGTGTCATTGTTATTGTGTTAAATTGCACACCTAACATAGTAGGCTACCTAATATGGTAAATAAATCACAACAAAAACGTCAAAAACTTTGGGGTCTGACTATTGTCCCAGATCTGGGCAGTCTATGTCAAATGTGCTATCAGCGACAGCGACACCTTGTTTTTTCAAAAGAAGATAAAAAAAAAAACAAGGTCTTTAATCATAATTAAATATAATGGTGTATCCCCCCCCCCAAAGAAACTGTACCTTTCATTTGTGCAGATCCACTAACATCAATTGATTTGAGGACCATCTTTAAAAGACAGATTCCTGGTATGTTTTGACATTTCTTCCATTATTGTAACAATCAATACATCTCATGTTTTTTCCACTGCTGCAGTGCTCACTAATAGCCAAGAGTGGTCTGAACTGACAATGAGAGTATGCACAGCATGTGCAGATGATAAAGTGCTGGAATGGAGCAGTGAAAGATGTAGCAGAGGCCCCTGACCCCATATGCTGCTTTTTACTTGCCCTTGTGCAGCATTAGCCATGTGCACCCCATCCACGGCCCCTTTTCACACTCAAACTCCACACGGCTTTAATCCTCACACCCCTCCTGAGCTATATTTGCACTGATGTGACCCCGAATGGCATGCCTTCCAGAGGGACACTAGATGCGTTTCACATCTGCCTAGCACTCCCTGTTGTGTCATCTTGCACCACAGCAGAGTAATTTTGTCCATCCATTAGTGGGTTATATGCAATTGAAGTTGCTGCTAAAATGTCTTCGGCACCTTCCAAAGTGTTTGAAAGAAAACTCTGTTGTTTGCTTGCACCATAAGAGAAGATTGTTTCTCTGCTTGAATGTGTGATGCTCTTTGAGAGTTGAACAAAACACTGTGCGTGTCCAAGGTTTGGTCTGAGGACCTCTTGGTGAGATAAGAAGACTGCATTATTACCCTCGAGATCAAGAGGTGTGATGATGATGTGAGGTTCAGGGTGTATCTTGCTTGAATCTGCAGGGACTGAGAATTTCATATCTTTCTATTTCATCTCACCATCTTGCAGCTTGGACGGTAGGAAGCATGTCACATTCTTTCAACTTTTGTCACCTTCCATCACAAGCAGGGGTGTCCAAACTCGGTCCTGGAGGGCCGGTGTCCTGCTGAGCTTAGCTTCAACTTGCTTCAACACACCTGCCAGGAAGTTTCTAGAATATCTAGTTTCATTAGTTGGTTTAGGTGGGTTTGATTAGGGTTGGAGCTAAACCAGGAAACCAGACCTCCAGGATTGAGTTTGGACGCCCCTGATCACAAGTGCTGTTTTTCAATCCCAAGAACGCAAAGAACGGACTCGCATTCTTGTGGAGACTTGGCAAGTTACCTTGGAAGAACGAACTCAGGAGACCGCAAGAACAGTGAACGTGTCCTGTGAGAAATGAGATGCTATGTTCTTCCCTGGTTCTTCCTGATGGTCACATGACCTTAAGCATTTTTAATGGAAAATAATTTAAACATTACAGCATTCATACAACATTTTTTTGTTTTTCCCCTTTTCACAATATATACCATGCATAAAGACCTACAATACAAATAAAAATAAAACCCTTAATGTGTTTATGCCTTTATTAAGATTTCAAAGGTAATGTTTACTTTCATCATTTCATTTAGGGCAGCTCCTGAGACAAAATGTTATATCTTTAAACTTTAATAATAAATCTTTATAAAATGCTGTGCTTCCCACCTCTTTTATTCAGCCGCAGTGACTTAGTGGACTTCTCAAGCAAGTTTTGAGCTCAAGTCTGCATTGATTCGTCCTCGATATCAAGAACACATCCTGGGACTTTCATGTGCCCTCCGTTCTTGCGGTCTTGAGTTTTGCAACTAAACTTTGGCAGTTGATGATACATGAGAACATGAGAATGCAAAATCGCTGAAGAACACATTGAGAAACAACCAAGGATGATTTCAAATGTTCAGTGGCAGCAGAAAGGCAGATGAAACTGCTCCACCACTCCTGGTTGCCAACAAAGCGGTGCATGAATTGCTCAATGCATACTAAGAGGAAACTGTTGTCTGAGTGGCTTCTAAATTGCAAGAGCAACATAAATTTGCCGAGACCCTTTTGTGTGTAGCGCTGCCAAGCTTCGCAGATCTTCCCGTTCCTTTTGAGTCCATTTGAGAAAATATTTTTAGCTCCAAGAAGAGCTGCATTGTGATGTCATGCTTTAAGCTTTCGGAGATAATCTCTCATCTCTCTGGGTTCTTGCTACAATAGGATTTTGATGATTCAAAATATGCTGGAAAAAAACCTTTAGCTAACTGTAGTTAAACCGGCGATTCTTTGTACACATGTAAGTGAACACGATGCCAGATAGAAATGGACACAAAGGATTAGATCGGGATCTTAGGAACAAAAGGATTATGTTGCAGTGGATGTGGGTCACACACTGTTAAGAGTGAAAGCAACCGGTCGCTGGATTACCTAAAGCCTCCACTGAAGGTCAGTGTGATGAGGGGTCAATCCAAGGGTTATACAGGGTTATGGAAGTCCATCTGCTTGTTCAGAAGCACAGCATACAGAGACCAGAGCATGCAGCTGTATGTTCTCTTCTTTCTGCTTGTTTTTTTTAAGGTCTTTGACCTTTAACACAAAAGGTGAGAGAAGAAGTGCACAATGATTATGGTGAAATCAACGTGTTAACTAGATGGAAAGTGAGTCTGAAACTTCTTGAGAACCCTTGTAATATCACAAATACAGATTTGGTCTGGATCTTGTTAATTCCACCTGATCTTTATTCCTCTAGCAGCCTATACTCTTCTGCATGTTTTGTAACTTGTTTTACCACTTCTCACTTTACAAATTGTAAGCATTAAATATGCATGGAACTTCATTTGTTTGAATGTTGTATTGTCTATGGTTATTGTCTATGCTTTACACTCTTCATGTTCAGGCAATTTTGTATTCTATCTTTCCCATATTTAATGCAGAATTGTTCTATTTCAGTCCATTAAAGTAAACAACCTGATTTTACTTCTTTTTCTTAGTCTGGATCGCAGGAAAGTTGCATTTTCCTTTTTTTTTTTTTTTTTTTACTGAACCCTTACAAAAAAAAAAAAACTAAGTACAACTGCAGTACAACAGCAGTATATAGAAGTATAACTGCAGTAAAATTAAGTACAATTGCCAAATTGCAATACACTGAAGTATTAACACAGTTCAAATACAGCAGTATAAGTTGCAGTAAACTGGAGTAGAAATGAGTAAACTCCGTCTATACTGCACGTGTGCTGCCATAGTCTAATACATACCGTTTTTCCTTATTTCAGACCCATCTCCTGTATTGTTTTGCCCTGGCTCCTCAGCTTTTTGGTACAGGCCAGCCTGAAACCTGGTGCATGATTCGTGCACCAAACCCAACGCGCAACCATCCTCATACCTCCTCCCGCTCTTCAGTTCGCGCACCAACCCTCCTCCCTCCCCCACTTCACTTCGCGCACACCTCCACCTCCCCGCTCTTCACTTCGCACACATCCCTCCCCCCGTCTTCAGTTCGTGCCCCCCCCCCCCATCTTTCACACCCGGTATTCCTGTATTTTATGCACCAAATGTTGGCAGGTATGTTCTAATATGCCAATGGTCACAGCCATCTTCATTTTGAAAAATCACCCCTTCCACCCCTCCTCCTTTTTTAGATGGGTGACACGGTGGCCCAGTGGTTAGCACTGTTGCCTCACAGCAAGAACGTCACTGGTTCTAGTCCTTACCAAGCCAGCCGATGTTTCTGTGTGGAGTTTACATGTTCTCCCTGTGCTCACGTGGGTTTCCCTCGGGTTCCCTGGTGTCCTCCCACCGTCCAAAAACATGCAACTTAAGTTAAAAGACTAATCCAAATTTGCATCATAGACATGCTCCTAAGCTACTACAGCATTGGAGTTCTCAAGATCTACCTTAGCTCAAACTCCCCTCTCACCTTGCAAACAGAAGGGAGCCCCGGGCTTGAGGATTTTATGAGCTTAGGGCTCTCTCCCGGGACAGCATGCCAAGCACGCTTTATAATCAATCATCAGCTAAATGGGAACTCTTGAAATTGTACAGGGGTACATAAGTATTGAAAGTGCACTTTAGTTTTATTATGTATTGCAGTATTGTAGATGTATTTCTGTAGTTAGTTATACTGTAGTTTTGATAGGTGCAATAAAATATATTATGGTAGTATTTCAGCAATGCAACTGAAGTACTGAAACCTAATTTGGAAACCATTGTCAACTGAGCAGGAAATTTAGTAGTTGTACTGCAGTTTTACTGTAGTATTAATTCAGTTGAATTGCAGAAGTTGTACTGTAGTAGTACTTCAGTTGTATTGGGTAACACTTTACAATAACAGTACATGAATCATGATGTATTAATATGTAAATTAAACATTACTTTATTATGAATGAGTTAAGGCACACGCTAATCATGACCTACCTTTAACTGCAACATGATTCACAAGAGGTCATGTGTAAATAATAGCTAGCTTAATTACTTGTTAGCACATGTTGTTCATTAATGTATTCATTAATATTTAAGTTTAAGCTAAATGTAACCAACATGAACTCATGAGTGGTTAATGTATAATTTTGTCATGACTTTACTTGGAGGGGCACATCACCATTAACTCATCCTTAGCTCCTCATAAACTCCTGTGTTTAAACTGTTCTTGTTGATGTAGACAGAACATTTTTCTATTGTTATTCAGTGTAAACGCACTAGACAGACGTGCATAAGGAGTTCATGAGTAGTTGAGATTAGGTCATTGATGATGTGCCCCTCCAAGTAAAGTCACAACATAATTATATATCAATAGCCCATGAGTTCATGATAATTATGTTAAGCATAAACTAATGTGGTAAATGATACATTAACAAACAAACATGTACTAACAAGTAGTTAAGGTAGCCATTATTCACACATGAATTCATGCATATAGGGTAAACACAAATAGGGTTAAGTACTTCATTGATACACAGAGGCACTATTAAATGCTTGAATGTGACTTGATAACTTATAGACTGTGCCTAGAATTTGTGGTAAACCACTAACCTAAACTGCACACTGCAAAACTCGTGCATATTCTATGGCAGTATGCTATTTTTAACGTGACTGGTCTCTGAGGTGCATTTTCTTCTCTGATTACATCGCCTCTGGTTTGCTTAGCCAGTTTCACATATTAACACCACAAAGAAAATCCAAGCGCTACTGTTCTAACAGCAAGTATCCACTGTCTGGCTGGACAGGAAATTGACCCTAACCTCCACTTAGCCTGATGGTATCATCTGGGTGGCGCTCACTTGACCCACATCCTTCAGACAAGCATCCTCTTACATGATGGGTCAAAGAAAGAGCTGCGGTCTGTGTGAAGTCTGTGAAAGAGAGCTCCATTATAGAGTGGCAGGGCTTTGATGAAGTGCCATTCAGAAAGGTCCTGGTATCGGTTCAACCGTTCACATCGTCGTGATAATTACAGCGCTAATGGATGTTACAATAGAAATGAGTCAAAAGCGCAAGAATGTAAGACTGTTATTATTATTCTCTGATCAAAATAAGATCAGTATGCTTATTCTTGTAAACGGTGCCCAGAGGGTCAAAAGGTGTAAAAGGGGATTAATAGTGTGCCAATTAAACTGGCTTATTCCTGCAGTTAGTATTTAGTGGGATGCCATTAAAGGTGACAGACCTGCCAAGCTAAGCTTGTACAAGCATTTGTGTCCTGAATTGTTGTTTGGTTAATATGCAGACACACACTGTCATATTTTTATCTGAGTTTTTTATGAGTATGTGGACTATATGTGAAAATATACATGTAAAGATTCCGGTCTGCCAAAAACAAAAACACTGTCATAAAAGATTTACATTGTGGGCAATGGTTTCAGACATCACTATAAATAGTAAGTCAATTTAAGAGTATAGGGGCAATTTCGAATAGAGTCAATGTGTATCTAGGAAGATTATCTTTTTGTAATAATGCAAAACGTTATATATATATACTCACCCATCAGCCAATTTATTAAATACACCTTACTAGTACCGGGTTGCACCCCCTCTTGCCTTCAGAACTGTCTTAATGCTTCATGGCATTGATTTAACAAGGTACTGGAAATATTCCTTAGAGATTTTGGTCTATATTGACATGATAGCATCACGCAGTTGCTGCAGGTTTTTCAGCTGCACATCCATGATGTGAATCTCCCATTCCACCACATCCCAAAGGTGCTCTATTGGATTAAGATCTGGTGACTGTGAAGGCCTTTTGAGTGCAGTGAACTCATTGTCATGTTCAAGAAACCAGTCTGAGATGATTTGCGCTTTAACACATGGTGCATTATCCTGCTTGAAGTAGCCATCAGAAGATACACTGTGGTCATAAAGGGATGGACATGGTCAGCAACAATACTCAGGTAGGCTGTGGCGTTGACACAATGCTCAATTTGTACTAATGGACCCAACGTGTGCCAAGAAAATATTTCCCATACCGTTACACCACCACCAGTCGTTGATACAAGGCAGGATGGATCCATGCTTTTATGTTGTTAACGCCAAATTCTGAGCCTGTGTGAATTGTAGCCTCAGTTTCCTCTTTTTTAGTGTAGTCTTCTGCTGCTGTAGCCCATCTGCCTCAAGGTTGGACATGTTGTGCATTCAGAGATGCTCTTCTGCATACCTCGGTTGTAACGAGTGCTTATTTAAGTTACTGTTGCCTTTCTATCAGCTCAAATCAGTTTGGCCATTCTCCTCTGACCACTGGCATCAACAGGCATTTGCACCACTTACTGGATATTTTCTCTTTTTCGGACCGTTCTCTGTAAACCCTAAAGATGGTTGTGCATAAAAATCCCAGTAGATCAGCAGTTTCTAAAATATTCAGACCAGACTGTCTGGCAACAACCATCCTAAGTTCAAAGTCACTTAAATCACCTTTCTTTCCCATTCTGATGCTCGGTTTGAACTGCAGCAGATCGTCTTGACCATATCTACATGCCTAAATGCAGTTGCTGACATGTGATTGGCTGACTAGAAGTTTGCGTTAAAAAGTAGTTGGACAGGTGTACCTAATAAAGTGGCCAGTGAGTATTTACCCAAAAAAAATGCATTATTATTTATATACTGTATATATTAAGTGCTTTTTTTTGTTCATTTTCAGACATTTTGTCTCTACATAAAGAGTTCTAACAAAAAGAAATTAAGCAAAAGAATACTTTTATTGTAACTAGTAAGCCACCTAACTAGAGTATTTGAAGACATCAAGCACACTGCCAAAACAGCAAAGGCTGGAAAGAGTACTGACCATTACAAGTAATAATACTGTCTCAAAGTACTCGAGTAAAAGTACAAAGTACTCCTCAAAAAAAAAAAAAAAACTACTCAGAGTAAGAAAAGTAAAATAAAATCAGATTTTAATTTGAGATTTCTTTTTTTAGTATAGTCAAATTTATAATTTCATTACAACAAATCGTTATATGTTTGCAACTTTCATTACAACTAATCGCTATATACATGTAAGCACACATAGTAAGCATACTAACATTTATGTAATATTAGTATACTTGAAGTGTACTACTTGAATACTGCTTGGGACTAAATTAGTCCAATTTATAGTATATACAAGTATAATTATAAATGTACTAGAGGAGTAACAGTAGTAGTATTGAAAATGGATTAAGTAAGCAAGTTGTTTGCAGATTGCATGTAGGAAAAAAAACTATTAATAGTATAAATATTATTTATATAAATATTATTAATTTAAGAGAAAACAATTGCTCTAGGAATGTATAACAGAGCATGACAGTAACAGTGACTCATGATAAAAAAAAATGATATAAGATGAATGACAGGACTTTATTTTTGGACTGGTTTCCTCAAAGTCTTGGCTGACAGCTTAATTATTATCTCAGGTAGCTGCTTATGGGCTTAGTATAATATTAAAGTGTATTAATCTGAGTTCTCAGATCATTTTGAATGACATTTTGTGAAATAAAAATGGCAAGTGATAATTTAGCTCAGACCTTGCAAATAACTTCAAGGAAATCATGATAAAAGTTAAAAATGTGAACAAATAAGTAATCAACAGCTTAGATGCTTTTCTTATTGTGTATTTTAAATAACATTAAAATAGTATTTTTTATTGTGATTTTAAACTGTGAGTCTAATGCAGTCAATCATTCTAATAAACATACTCCTATATACATTTCTGGAGATCGCTGCTTCTTCAATAATCTATAGATAATTATAAATGCGAATGATGTTTTGAGATGATTGACAGGGTATGCAACTAAGCAACAAAACCATCTGTTAACGAGAAAATAATACGTCTCAAAGCTTGTCTACTCTTCTGTTACACACTAACAAGTATGTACTTTTCCTTCACACAAAAAAGTACATACGCAGAGTACGCAGGTTGCGTAGGGCCTCAACTCCGGAGGGGTTGATATTAAAAATATTTATTAACATTTATTTAATAATATTAACATAAACTGAGTTTAAATAAAATATATATTGATAATATGTTGTTAAATACATTTAAAAAAATTCATTTTATGACTACCACAAGAACAAACGTGACGTTTTTTTGTGTGTGTGTACGCGCCGCTCCCTATACGCAGAGTACGCAGGTTGCGTAGGGCCTCAACTCCGGAGGGGTTGATATTAAAAATATTTATTAACATTTATTTAATAATATTAACATAAACTGAGTGTAAATAAAATATATATTGATAATATGTTGTTAAATACATTTTTAAAAATTCATTTTATGACGACCACAAGAACAAACGTGACGTTTTTTTTTGTGTGTGTGTACGCGCATAGACGCGTGCACGTGGCGCGGTCCGGTCCGCTTATTTTTGCGGCTAATATAAGCATATAATTATAATTGATGCAAGTTGCAGCTCTATGCCCGGAAAAAGACAGCAGTCTGGAGCCAAGACGATACAAGATGATCGTGTGCATCACTTTCTGGTAACTATGCCCATGAATAGAAAACATAATCTAGGTTGTTCAAGTAAATTAGTGAGGCTAACGTTTAAGCTTCTTCACAACTGCACCAAATCGGCCTTATTTGTTGTTGTTGTTTACGTTCAGTTTCTTGCTTTGCGGCTCTGCATTGTGCTTAAACTATGACAGCACATGTTCTATGACTTTTCGCGTTTGCTTCTCTTCCCAATGTGGCTGATAATTACACAAACTCAATTATTTTTATTAACTTGTGCAATACTTTACAATTCTGTTTGCACATCAGCTAACGTTACATACACATGCACTGCACAACTATTTCAGTGTTATGTATTATTTAATATTATTATATAGTTATATTAATAATTAGATATTATATAATTGTGTGCAGTTATCATTGTTTACTGTTTTGTTTATTTCTATACATTTCTTATTGCTGTAGTTGGTGTTGCTTGTGTCACTGCAATGACAATAAAGTCTCTTTAGTCTTTACATCGGTATATTGGTGTGTTTTAGGCCAGTTTTTCATTTGTGTACTGTACATTACTATTTGAAATAACAAAAGTGGCTCATTCTGTGATTTCTGAAAGATCATTAATATAAAATGAGTCAAATTATTGTTAGCCACAGGCCATGAACTATTTTTATTGCATGAATTCATTAATGATGAGTTTTTTTCTGAATGTTAAAGTTTTTGTTTAAAAAGGCACTTATTTTAATTCACTTTTTAATTCCTTAAAACCACAAACGTATATGATTTATACTGACAGCAAGGCTCAGGGTTTGTCACCATAGATTATAGTGCAAGTTAAATCCACATTTAGGTTGTTGTTTAGACACATTAGGAAGAGTGCTTGACTAGCCTGTTGTTTTAATGCTATGTCATTTTCCTTCAAGTGAAGTTTATTTATAAACTAATTTCGAGAGGATCACGTGATCATGATTGAACACGGCTGGTCATGCATTACCCATGTATGACCAACCAATCAGACGATTTCTAACCCACTTAAAGAGCCAGAGTTTCTTATTACAGTCATCTTCGTTTGAAGAATCTCCCCTTCCACCCCTACTCCTCCGCTTTTCCTTTCATAGGGTGGCACGGTGGCCCAGTGACTAGCACTGCGGCCTCACAGCAAGAACGTCACCGGTTCAAGTCCTTTAACAGACTGGCTGTCGTTTCTGTGTGAAGTTAGCATGTTCTTCCCGTGCTTGCGTGGGTTTCCCCCGGGTTCTCCGGTTTCCTCCCACGTTCCAAAAACATGCACTACAAGTTAATTAAACAATCAAAATTTAGCACTTGTCAAACTTTTATCCATCAGCATATCTCTCCGTAGCAACTATTTTCTGTCATCAACTCTTACAAAAGGGGGGAGTTCTCGAGATCTACCTGAGCTCAAAGCTCCTCTCTCGCCCCGCAAACGGGAGGGAGCCCAGGGCTCAAGGACCTTTTGAGCTCAGGGCTCTCTCCCGGGACAGCATGACAAACTTGCTTATAATCAATCATCAGCTAAGTGTGAACTCTTGAAATGACTGATTTCTTCTGTATTGTACATGCAGGTTCAATGCTGAAATTTGCCTCAAAAGAAGATGAGGTGTCCTGATCCAGCGACACCAGCAGCTGCACTGAGGACCGGTTATCTCCACAGGTACAGAGAGGGTTTATTCCTTATATTTTGTAAAATGTTTGAAATTGGGAATGCTTCAGCAGAACACATGTCAGTGTTTATTTTAAAGAGCCCCTATTATGGGTTTTTGAAAATGGCCTGCCATGTAGTGTGTAACACAGCTCTTAGTGAAGTGAAATATCCAACTAAAGCTTAAATCTGAAAGTGGACAGTTTTTAAAACTATTGATTCATCTATAAAAGAGTCGACTCATAGTGGTTTAAATGAATTGTCTTCATAACGAATCTTCAGCTGTTTCGGCGTGACGTCATCGCGAAACATAATGGTTGCGTGCGCAGATCCGGCAAAATTCAAACCTGCGGCCCCGCCCACTTACACAGCAGCAAGACGCTCATGAAGACGCTGTGTTTACCTGGATATTATTGGAAGTGTGAGGGAAAGGAGTCGTTCAGAAATCTGCACGCTTACAATGGGCGATTCATCACTACACAGCTCATGTATTAGTTTCTGCCTGACACCAGGGGTGCAGGCAAAATAAGGACAAAATAATAGATACACCGGTAGGCTGCTACACGCTGGGCTTCGGGCTGTTGAGCAGCACTGAAAAGGCTTGCGAATGGAGAGCGGGAGCCCGCAGAGATAGCTTGTCAGAGGACAGAGGATTCTACAACCTCCCGGCTGGGGATCTGCTTTAGAAAAGCAGAATACAGGTAAGCACTCAGAACTTATAGCTGTTCACGGACGAGGTGCCACAGCAATGACTGCAAATAGAAATGATCTACATGTTTTGTTAGTAGTAACCGCGTGTACTGTATCAGGTTAACTCTTTATATTCTCATATCGCGTCTAATGTCACGTTGTAAATGCGACGTGTGCTGCTTTGTTTACAGATTTAAATGCTTTCGTGAGCTCGTTCCACTGCCATTTGTCGTTGCTATGGCCACCGTTAGCTGATCCCGCACACGTGCAGCAGTCAAGGTTCAGAATAGTTCAGCTTTTGCTGCTGTGTGGATTAAAACTGAATGTATGTCATGCATATGCTAGTGTTTAACTGCACTGCTTTCGGGGCTGAGGTGTCTGAATAACACTGTTGAGAACCGGGTACTGTTTACTGTGGTGTTAGTAAGTTTACTTTGAAGCGTGTTTCGAGCATCCGCTGCGATCCAATGTTGGCGACCCGCGGCCGCGGGCTTGATAAACCACGCTAGCCATATTACTGTCTCGCGCTGAACGCTGTCGACCAATGGCAACAGGCTGTCATCGGTCCAATCAGCGCAGATTAGCTTCGCGCTAAGCAGGGGTTTGGGAACAAATGAATCGCTGAACGATTCATATGGGAGTCGCTGGGATAATTAGGTAAAAATAAATGCATATTATAAGACCATGAACGTGTTTTTTGACCTTGCATACATATCAGTATGTTGCTGGAGACCCATAAAACCGAAATATGACCCTTTTCAATGTGTAAAAGGGGCTCTTTAATGTAAACTATTATTTTGTATAATTTTGAGTGTTTAAATGCATATTTATGTATATAAATAAATAAATACATGTTTTAATACATATGTTTGTGTGTTTTTGTTCCTCTGGGTGGGCACCACAGTAAAATTTTGCATATGGCACCCTTTTGGCCATCAGCGGCCCTGGGCATAGTAGTATGTGAATTGGGACGTAGCACAAAATAAATGACCCAGGCCTTGTCCTCTCCCATCTTCGACTCTCATTACTCCTCTATGGGACTTGAGACTGGTGTGCGCACAGGTGTTGCTCGTTAACACTCATGCCACCTGACTCACTCCACCTGCTACAAAGACTATTGTGGCTGTTCAAAGTTGCATGTAATGGTAGGAAATTTAAGATTGTCATTTGTTTCCATATCCTGGTGTGCATCCAGTTGAAATGGTTTCTGAAATGAGAAAGAAATGTCATTAGAAGGTGGACATTACTGATATTATTATTATTATATCGCACATGCAAGTGCTCCAAACTTTTGAGTGATGGTTGGAGTGACTGATGCATTGGACACTGTTTACACCTGCCATATTTAGTGTTGCACTTCAGATCAACAGCACTCTCAGATGTTCGTCCCATCTGGCAGTTCAGGAACGTGACAGAGAGTGTGAACTTTACACTTCTGAGCTGGAGCTGGAACATTGTCCTGAGAGGTTCCTCTCGGTTGAAGAGTTTACTTTTCACAATCATCTGTCCCACAGCTGTCAGCTCTACACACGGTATGTCTGGAATACTCGTCCTGAACTCAAAATAACCTTAAAGCTTACCAACATACAATGAAAACCTTACTGTAGTACATTCTTCCTGAAGAATAAAATCAACAGCTAGAACAACAAATAATAATAGGTTCAAAATGTGTTGTTGTTTTTAAAAACCTTTGCAGAATAGTAAAATCAATTGCATATGAATCAAAAATATTAGTTTGTTTTCAAATTTTCTAACATAAAAAAGGGCGGCTCAGTGGTTAGAACAGTTGCCTCACAGCAAGAAGGTCGCTGGTTCGAGTCCCAGCTGGACTAGTTGGTTATTCTGCTAATGTTTACATGTTATACATATATAGTGTACCTAATAAAGTGGCCGTTGAGTATTTTTGACACCTGGAGAAACTTGCATTTAAAGAAAGTGCACCAGTTTTGCATCAGTTTAGAAAAAAATCAATTATAAATATTATGAAACATGCAACTTAATATAAGTTTTAACAGTGACTAGTTAGTCTAGGTTATCTTTACTGTTTCTTTGTTATATTACTAATATTATTAATAACTGAGCTGTAACTTTTCATCTCTTGCGTGAATGAGCGAACTTTGCTTTAATTTAACACTGAAAATAAGTTTTTTCAGTGAATACTCTTTACCCGTTCTGTTTACCCGAGTCTGGTTACCACAACAGTACCAACACCAGACTGCACTTCCTGGTGTTTTCATGCACAATGTTTTGCCTGACTTTTCCAGCAGCACAAGACTTGAGATTGAGAACAATTTCAAAAGATTCGCCGGCATTCACAGTTCTCTCAGAGACAGAATGGTAGCTGGATTTAAGAGAAAGCCTCATTCTACCTACACACTTTCACAAACGCGCACACACACCCTAAAAAAAACAGCTCCTTCCACAAATCCCCAGTTCACACCACATCCTCCTTCTCTCCTCCATCCATCTCCTCAACTACACATATGAAATGATAACACCGCCAGCAAGTCAATATTTAAAACAAATGTCAGCAACATGTTGAGGCCTCCAGTCCAGTTCTCATTCCTGAGTGTCTATTGAGTCCTCACAGCTGCCGATTTAATCATTTTAGTCCCAGTGTGGCCAGTGGGCTTGTCAAAAAAAAAGAAATTCTCAAACGAGGAATAAGAAGTGAATTACACTCCCGCAGATTCACGCCGGGATGCAGGCGATGCAACTCTGGTATAATCATCACCAAATTATGCAGCGACAAACTCTAAATATATCCAGGGCATGCAGCGTTTATTTCTATTAGAGGGGAAGCGTCAGCTCTTCAGCTCTGGAAATACATTTCACTCTCTGGCAAAACAAGCTGTCAATCAAACAGACAAATTCACATGGAAAATAACCTCAAAAGTGTTTTCAATGAAGCTGATTTATTATTTATCAGCTGAGAAATTATCAAAGCAACATTTTAAGCATTTGAAATTTGGTTCTGAAACACTGAACATGAGGTAATTAGAATGAGATCATTAATGAGTACAAAAAAGGGGAAATGTTTGGTTCCTAATGTTTTGGTGCATTTTACTGTAAAGAAGACCTTGGTAAAATACTGATTTCTTGTGCACAATATCAATATTGTGCATGTTTATTATCATGATATATTAAATATTGACGCATGTCTATTAAGCAGCTACACTCACTGGCCACTTTAATAGGTACACCTGTCCAACTGCTTGTAATCACATGGCAGCAACTCAATGCATTTAGGCATGTAGACATGGTCAAGACGATCTGCTGCAGTTCAAACCGAGCATCAAAATGGGGAAGAAAGATGATTTAGATGACTTTGAATTTGGCATGTTTGTTAGTGCCAGACGGGCTGGTCGAAGCATATCAAAAACTGCTGATCTACTGGGATTTTCATGCACAGCCATCTCAAGGGTTTACAGAGAATGGTCTGAAAAAGAGAAAATATCCAGTGAGCGGCAGTTCTGTGTGCGCAAATGCCTTGTTGATGCTAGAGGTCAGAGGGGAATGGCCAGACTGGTTCGAGCTGATAGAAAGGCAACAGTAACTCAAATAAGCACTTGTTACTACTGAGGTATGCAGAAGAGCATTTCTGAACACACAACACGTCCAACCTTGAGGCGGATAGGCTACAGCAGCAGAAGACCACACCGGATGCCACTCCTGTCAGCTAAGAACAGGAAACTGAGGCTACAATTTGCACAGGCTCACCAAAATTGGACAATAGAAGATTGGAAAACGTTGCCTGGTCGGATGAATCTCTATTTCTGCTGCGACATTCGGATGGTAGGGTCAGAATGTGCCGTCAACAACATGAAAGCATGGATCCATCCTGTCTTGTATTAACGGTTCAGGCTGGTGGTGTAACGGTGTGGGGCATATTTTCCTGGTGAATGGAATGAGCTATATTGGCCGTAGTGTATGAGTGTGTATGGATGTTTCCCAATACTGGGTTGCAGCATGGAAGGGCATCCGCTGTCTAAAACATACATCAAATTAGTTGGTGGTTCATTCCACTGTGGTGACCTTGGAAGTAGAGACTAAAGGCCGGCTCACACTGAGATTTTTAATAATCCTGAACGATTGTAGCATGTCAGACTGCACGAACATGGCTCTCATGACACACTGTATGATCTCAGCCGCCATAAAGTCAGACTGAACGACAATGAAGATGCAACAAACACATCGTCCACCCGCAACACTTTCACTATCCAGCATTCTGAAATGATTCCTCACAGCAAATGTAAACAAAGTGTAGCGGCAATTTTGCACACAGCGTGTCTCAATAATAAAACCTGGAAGAAAAAACAGTTTTGACATTTCTCCGCGGTCATTTGAATTGATGCATGAATCGCGTCATCAGATTCGGAGCTCCTATTGGTTCTTGGATTGATGCTCAATGCAGCTGTTGTCACACTGCAGGAGAGTGTCTGAAATCTTCTGACATTGCCAGAACTTCATCGAGGAGAAAATCTGATCGCAACGGGCACAAAGTGGCTGTCTGTGAACATGTCAAACCAACAATCAAAGATCACAGATTTTAGCCCAGGATTTCAGGAATCTTTTAGGATTTTCCAAATTTGTCTCAGATGGTAGAATTGCGGCTGAAATCTTACAGTGTGAGCAGGGCTTAAGTCGAAGGGAAATGAATAAATGAATTAATAATCACAAAGCATTAATTTTGGGTGGACTATACACAATACACATGGCTGCAGTTTTGTATTGTGAAATATTATGACACTCCTAGTAATAATTGCAAGTTTTAAAACTGTATTCGAAAGTGCTTGTGAATATATATATTTTTTATTCCTGGTAAATATGAAGCTCTTATCCATGTCTTCTCCGCCTCAGGCTTGTCCAGCTCCGTTATAGAGGTGATATAAACCCTGTGGTCCCTCGTGAGACAGACCGTAGTGTGGTTTTTAAGGTGACAGAAGGAAGAAAGACAGCATTTTCACCCGCTGTCACAGGCTTTTATCACAGCCACATGACTGAAAGTGACAGACACAGTGACCACCAATGTGTCACCAATGTCCACAGTGAAAATGAATGCAACGTTTAAAAAAAAAAAAAAAAGACAGGAAAAAAGCTGTAATAAAAATTCACATCATATAGTAGAAGGAAATCCTACATTGATGTTGGTTGGTGAAGTCATCAACACACATCAGCCCCTTCTGTACTGTAGGTTGCGATTAACATTTCTTATGATGTAACTTACTCGGGGGTAGATCACGCTAAAATAAACAGGTAATGGATTTTATTCTGAAACAATTGGGCTCATTCTGAAGACATAGCCCTATATAGATTTCTGGAGATTGTGAATTATGTAGCTAGAGGTACGTATGGTTGCATCTCATGTTTAAAACGAATTCTACGAGGTGGTATGATGCTGTTCCTTTTCTTGATTACCAGCTGACCGCTTACCTCCGTATGGATGGCTTTTCCGTTGTTACCAGTTTGTCCAGTGGCTCGCCGCATACATTGGCAGACTTGTGACGTGAAACAGAGTTGACTGCAATGACGGATTTGAGTCTGGCAAAGAACAGGTACAGAAAGCAGGTAAGACAAAAACAAGCCAAAAATAAGTAAATAACAGGGTGAGAATGTGGTCATCTGAAAATGTGGTAAAAATTAGGCTGCCGCGAGGGGTTTTCTTTTTCTGGATTGCTTTTTAAAACACTATTGATTGGGTTTATGGAAGTGGGTAAGTGGTGGTGGTCAATCTGTGCTTTTGAAGACACTATCGGTTGGGTTTAGGGAAGGAGGAGGGTGGGTCAGTCAGTCAGTCAACAGCGGCCTCTAGTGGATTTACACAAGAAGAGCAGGCGTGAATGGCATTCGCAAGAGAAATTTGAGATCTGAAAAGATATGCGTCTCTGGTGGATTCGCGAAAACAAAAATTGCAAAAAAAAATTACCTCCTGAGGTGTATTTTGTAGTGGTGGGCAAAGCGAGGCTTTATGAAACACTGAAACAGTCGAAGCAAATGTGTCGAAGCTTCGAAACGTTTCGAAACCCGTCTCTACAGTGACAGCTAGTGGTCATTTTTTATGTATTGCACTTTGGAACAGCTTCAGGAAAGAAACTGTTAAGCAAAATGAGGTATTAAACCCCATGTTG
Organism: Danio tinwini; assembly: GCA_903798205.1. NCBI lineage: Eukaryota > Metazoa > Chordata > Actinopteri > Cypriniformes > Danionidae > Danio > Danio tinwini. Next base: position 9,954,032 of record CAIGQZ010035013.1, on the reverse strand, counting down.
TAGAGTTGAGATTTTAAGTGATTTAGTGAAGCGGTGAGAGTTACTAGCATGCAGAGAAAATGGGTTCAAACCCAGGGTGATGCAGCTAGAGATGTGCTTTTTTAAATGTTCTGTTCTTGTAACGTGTTTTGTTTCACATTGGTCTGACATCAGAATGAACTCTCTGTGAATAAATCGGTCTTGTTTTGGTCATGAAAAGTAACATTATTAAAATACATGAAGTCATAATTTCAGAGTATTTGTACAAGTCAGGATTTAATCTCGGACCATTTGCAGCACAGTTACTTTGTGCACATGCACGGTCCACTAGGCTACATGAGATAGAGTTTCTGACCCTGTCAGTCAAACGCAGTTTCACCAGGTCTCGAAACGCTTCTGAAATCACAGATGGTTTTAATCGTTTTAGTCATGTGACCTGGTGTTTCGATACACTAGTCACATGACCTGGTTGTTTTGAATCATGCTTCGTTGCCGTGTTGAAGCACTTGCGCTTTAGGATCTTGACACTGTGTCGAAACGTCAGTTTCAAGTCAGCCATCCCTAGTGTTTGGCACTCTCCAAAAATGTATATACAGTACTTGTTGGGGTACATTTTCAGAATGAGCCTGAGTTGGCTAATTAAATTATAATATCAAGTTGGTTTGAAGACACATGATTACAAAAACAACAACTGATTCTTCACATCACCATCATCATCATCCTTAGACAATGGAAACAAAACACACTTGCTTTCAAAGCATAGAAACCAGCATCTTTGTGACATGATGCTATCAGGTAATATTTTTTATATTTCATAGCAGGTGGGCATTATGCCAATATTTTACCTAGTGTTGAAAGTCCTGTAGTAGATTAGAAACTAAAACTGTCATAATCATCAGTGATCCAGGCTTGCAGATCACTGGTAAACCTGCACCATTACCTGGACTACGATTCTGTCACATTATGAACTACAAATCTCGTCATGCACCTCACACACACACCTGTTTCAGGATTTTGTGTCATTTCTAAATGTTTGAGACATTCCCTCACAGGAGTCTTGTTATTCTGTAACAACATGAAATGTTTCTTTGTCTACGTCTGTCCGTGTTAGTTCCTTGCCTTGTTTTATCGTTTATGTTGTTTGCTACCTGTATCGATTACCCCTATGATACTGTTTCTACTCGTTTGACCATTGCCTGCATGACCATTCTCTGTTTAAAACTGCACGCGGTTCTTCAACTCCGTTGTCCACCGTCCTCCTTGTTACAATAACAACTTCAGAGGTTACTTTCTTTTGAGAGACAAAAAATATCTTTATTTAGCATGTACTTTTTTGAATAGCAGCTTTGCAGACTGTTTACATTAAAAAGGCTATAGGACATACCAAGTCCATAGTCTGCCATTGGGCAGCATCGGGCTGTTGGTGAGCATCTGTCAAGCTAGTTTGTTTGGTGTGTTCCATGTCATCTCTCATTGAGTTGATGTCAGTTGGGCCAATTCAACATGTAGAATAGCAACACTTGTCTGCAAAAGAGTGCACTCTGATTGGTTGTTCAAGCGATTCAAGTCAAGATGGAACACAAAGAAGTCATCTGTTGTTGCGTTTCTTAAATATATGCAATATCAATTAATAGATTTTTTTTTCCTTCAGCTTAATCCCTTTATTCATTCAGGGTTGCCACAGCAGAATGAACCGCCAACTTATCCAGCGTATGTTTTATGCAGTGGATGTCCTTCCAGCTGCAACCCAATATTGGAAATTGTCCATACACATTCATTCACACACATACACTACAGCCAATTTAATTTATCCAATTCACCTACACCACATGTCTTCGGACTGGGGGAAACCGGAGCACCCAGAGCAACATGCAAACTCCACACAGAAATGCAGACACACCCAGCCGGGACTCGAACCACTGAGCCACCATGTCGCCCAATTATTAGATTGTCAGACATATTTCCATGAGTGAATCCCTCCACGGTGAGGAACAATACTGTGAAACAAACCCAAATAATAATTACACATTTTGATATATACAATTAAATGAGTAACAATTAAAACATTAAACCACATCTCTCTCATTTTGGCAGCCTCCCCTGATGAGCCACAACAGTTTTAATAACAATTAAGTTTAATAGTGTCTCCCTTTACATTTAACATGAAACTGTTACTGCTCTGAAGAACAAACAAAAAAACAGGATTTTTCAGGATTGCTGATGGTGCGTTGTTTGAAAAGCTTGTAATTTATGTTGATGGATGGCACAGGTGCTATCTCTTCTCATAATTGCTGTTTATAATGGCGAGGGCATTGAACTGCTTTGCAATGTTTAGCACTTTAAAGCACAGAAGCCTGTGTAGAATTCAGATGGAGCGAATAGATTTGTGTGAATTTGGCTCTGTGTTATTGTGTCTTTGAACCGGAGCCTGCCAGAGCTTTCTGTGGCTCTGACCCAAAGCCAGACTTCATTTACCTCAATGGAAAGCATATTTACACTGTCTGAATTTTGCTTTCTGTCCTCTAAAAAGGGTACTGTTTGCTATTTGCCATGAATAGAGTAATACATGTGAGCAAGCGACCAATCTTAGCCACATTTTGAAGTCCGAAGCATGTTAGACTACACTAAATGGTGAAAAACTGTAAAAATAAGTCATTGCAGACATGTATTCAGTCGTCTAAGTTCTTGGGAGTCATACACAATATTAATTCTCTTGTCACCGCACCATGACTTTATATTAAATACTGTACATTTATTTCTGTTAAGTGACAAGGTTTTTGTCTACACAATGTCAGACCTTACTGTCCTAATTAAATAATTAAAAATCAACACATGATCATAATTTTTTTTGGTAAAATAAGTGTAATCTAGAGGCCTTTGCCTTTCATATAAGCCACTTCTGATACCAAATGATCAACTACAAGTCAAGTTATTATTTGTTGTTTCTAAAACTTGGATAGGCGACAAGACTTTTGTCAGGTAGTGTATATAGTGAGCGGAACACTGATTCAGATTCTGGAATGCATGACATCTGATGAGAAGCTGAAGTGAGGAACATGTTAACATATTCATACAACATATTCACACTAACAGGCATTTAAAAAAAAGCTTTTAAGTGTGACCAGTTTATTTTTCAACAAAGGTATTCAAGTTGTTGTGTGACTCATCTCAATCTTAATGATAAGAAACTCAATCTGAAAATAACTACTTTACATAATACGAGACACCTTAATTAAGCGGTTCCCTTAATGTACAAAGAGAAGATCTTTGCAAGATGCAAAATAGCAGGGGGAAAAAGTGATGCCTCAGTCCTTTTTTGACCCACATATGCATTTTGGGAATTGCTGAAATTATTGTAGGCACTTCATTTTGGAAAGGTTCAGCCAGCGAGTATTGCATTAGACTTTCAAATAAACTTGAGCCCCATTCTCATAAGAGATTGGCACCGCAATAAGGAAAGTGATTTCAAAGTGTTGCAGGACTGAATGGCCTGGGGTGTTGGTTAACCATACTGTTTTAATTAGCGCTATGTACTTCCAGACTGATATCAGAGAATGTAATTGGAGTCGGAACAAGTGTGTGCCGTTTTCTTCTTCGTCTTTTTCTTTTTTTTGCATTTCCTTCTCTTTCTGGAGGACTGGCGAATTGCTGGGAAGTGGAGAATTATCTCAGCGTTACGGCTTTAACTGTGTTCAAAGGAGAAGTCATAAAATGGCGACAAGTTTAATAGAGAAAGAAACTTTTCAAATCCTTTTCTCAGAAAGTTAATTACCGACACCACTATTGCCTGATGGAAAAAAAAAATGTCATGGCTTGTGCTATCAAGACAGTTTCTTGAAATTAGCATTTACTTGTTTCGAAATAAGGAACAATCTGTACCTGAACAATGAGACCTGCCACAGTAATATTTATATTCATATCAAAACACAGTTGAAGTCAGAATTAAATTTATAATCTTTTATTTTTTCTCCCAATTTCTGTTTAACACAGAGAATTTTTTTCAACACATTTCTAAACCTAATAGTTTTACTAACTTATTTCTAATGAATGATTTGTTTTTATCTTTGCCTTGATGACAGAACATAATATTTTACTAGACATGTTTCAAGAAACTAGTATTCAGCTTAAAGTGACATTCAAAGGCTTAACTAGGTTAATTAGGCAAGTCAGACAATGGTTTGTTTTTTGGCATGGGACGATAACAGGTTTCAAAGTGTACCGCAGTTTGGAAGTCACGGTTTTAAAGCCGCTAACATTTTCTGTTATACCGTTCCTAAGGTGTATGTATCATTTATTTTATTTTGAAAATAAATTATGGAATGAAACAATCAAGAATGCACGATAATATGATGTCATGGCATTGCAATCAAAAAATGTCATTTTAATAGAAGCAGGGGTGTAGCAACCTGGGGGGGTATGTCCCCCTCACCTTTAGAGACAGACCATTTAGAAGCAGGTGACTAATAATTATATGAACGTATACTTTTGGATGTCATATAGCTGTCCCCTGCACTTTTAAAATGTCCACTACGTCCCTGATTGGATGTCAACAGCCCCAAACATAACGAAAGGGTAGTCAACTAGCCCTGAGTGTATTGTTGAGATTTAAAAAAATAAACTTTCAAAGCATTTTCTAAAAATATGTGTCAAAATATGACTCATCGCCAAAAAAATAATTCCATTTGCTCAAACACAGAGAAAGTTGTGGCCAAATTAAGACTTAAGATAAACATCCCCAACAGCACACAAGGGTTAAGAGGGTTAACAATATTGACCTTAAAATGGTAAAAACTAATTATAATTTATTCTAATTGAAATAAAACCAATAAGACTTTCTCCAGAAGAAAACATTTTATAGGAAACTTAATGGTACAGCCATGTTTTCCAACAGTAGTTCTTGATTGTTCCTGTCTAAACCCCGACCGCTTCCCGCTCTGAATGACACGGGGCTGCCGAGAGAGACATAATCTGGCTCATTATGAGAGACGTAATTGGAGCAGTGTAGTTGCGAGGATGTTATCGGAAATAAACAGCGCGTCAGGCGGCCGCCCCCTGCCTCAGAGCTCCCGGGGTGCTGTAATGAGACTAATAACATTAGCTGTCTGGGCAGGCCTCGCTCCGCTCTTCCAGTCTCTGTGGGGAGTCAATCGCAAGGCCGGAAAAAAAACGGGCACGTGCATCGGGGCCTCCCGTTTCATCACAGCAGTGCTCCGTGAGTGTCGAAATAGAAGATATCAGCGAGACCAAGACTAATGAAAGATAAATAATTAAATAAATAAATACTAGCATTTCTTTAAGAATTAATGAACCCTTACTGTTGTTCTGGTTTCATTATTTAAATATTAAGAGTGGTTGTCATGAGGTTTTTAATAACTTTATCTAACAGCTACAACTATAAATCTATTTATTGGTGATTAATGAGGTGCAGGTTTTATTGCTGAGGTTTCAAATTTCTTCATACCCGTACTATGCATTTTAATAGGGCTTATTAGTGATGTTTGCTTTACTGTTGCTCATAGAGAGTTACGGTTGGAGACTCAGCTAAGTGTTAAAAAGAAGAATTCATCCAAAGTGAATAAATAAGTTAATAAAAAAAGAGAAAATGTTGGCATTGATTCTTCAAGTAGTGTAACTTTTGATGAGGTTTCTATTTTTGTAAAATCTCTGTTAACTTGACCCCGTTCACGCAAATTATAAAAGCTATAGAAAACTACCTATATTAGCATCAATACCAGTACACAGTAAGATAGTTTATTATAAGCATACTTGGTTGTATTTTGTTTATTTAATTATTGTCTTTATTTGCAACTCTCACATGGGCGCCCACTGAAGCTAAGCAGGGCTGGATGGGAAGGCTAGGACAGCGGAAGGCTAGGATGCTGCCAGAAGTGGTGTTAGTGAGACCAGCAGGAAGCGCTCAACCTGCGATCTGTGTGGGTCCTAATGCTCCAGTATAGTGAAGGAGACTCTATACTGCACAGTGAGCGCCGTCTTTCGGATGAGACGTTAAACTGAGATCCCAACTCGCTGTGGCCATTAAAAATCCCAGGATGTCCTGGGAGGAGTTTAATCCCGGCATCCTGGCCAAATTTGCCCACTGGCCTCTGTCCATCATGGCCTCCTCACCACCCCCATATCATAATCGGCTTAATCATTCTGTCTTCTCTCCACTAATCAGCTGGTTTGATGTGTGCAGCCTGGCGCAATATGGCTGCCACTGCATCATCCAGGTGGATGCTGCACACTGGGGGTGGATGAGGAGATTCACCCTAAAAATGTGTAAAGTGCTTTGAGTGTATAGAAAAGCGCTATATAAATATAAGGAATTATTATTATTGTTATTATTATTATTATTATTATTATTATTATTATTATTCATGGGCACTACAGTCTTGTCAACTCTTGAAACAGATTTAAATTTATTTTAAGGAATGTTTCACTAAATATTACGAATCATCAATGCAGCTTTTATCAATTAAGCCACTCATAATAATCAATAGCATTGATGGTTTCATGAAGAACCTTTAACATCAATGGTATCTTTTAATTTTCAAAAGAGGTTATTTTATTGTCGGAAAAAAATCTTTTAAAATTTTAAAAACATTAGTCATAAAACAATAGTCCGTTAGTTATGTATTTACTAACATTAAGCATGAATAATCTTGTTGAGCTTTTTTTTTATTAGTTCCTAAACTAATGCATTATTAAAATCCAAAGTTGTGTTTGTTAAAATTAGTTAATGCACTGTGAGTTAACATGAACTAACGTTATTTAACTTAAATAATATTAACTAACATTAACAAACATGAATAAATACCATAATAAATGTATTACTAATACTTTGTTCATGTTAGTGAATACATTAACTAATGGACCATTATTATAAAGTGCTACCTGTTCTTCATAGTAACAAAAATAAAACACTAATTATTTTGAGAGCCATTCATTGAATGTTTTTTGCAACCTAGGTTCATTCTGATTGCGTACCTCTATTTACATTTCTGGAGAGCACCAATACATCCCAGGAGCTATGCTGTTTTGCGGTTTTTGTTTTCGCGAATGCCCCAGAGGCTGCTGTGTATGCTTTTACAGATCTCAAATTTCTCTCGTGAGTGCCATTTGAACCTGCTGTTCTCATGTAAATCCACCAGAGGCTGCTGTCGGCCCTTACGATTAGGCCTCCCAATCATGCCCCATCTTTATCACTGTCTCTCCACTCCACCAGTAGCTGGTGTGTGGTGAGCGCACTGGCACCGTTGTCCTGTGGCTGCCGTCGCATCATCCAAGTGGATGCTGCACACTGGTGGTGGTGTGGAGAGACAACCCCCCCCCCCCATGATTGTGACGCGGTTTGGGTGTATGGCCATACACAATAAATACGCTATATAAATACACATTACATTACATTACTAACTGACAGACTGACTTACCAACCGATGCCCCCAGCCTCCCCCTTCCCTACACCCAACCAATACTGTAGATTTTAAAAAGCACAGATTGACCTACCCACTTCCCTAAACCCAACCACAGTGTTTTGAAAAGTAATCCAGAAAAAGAAAAGTCCTCATGGTAGCCTGATTTTTACGTTTTCAGATTTTACCACATTCTCACCCTGTGATTTACTTGTTTGTTAAAATTTTTGGCTTCTGTTTTTGTCTTACCTGCTTTCTGAAATCGTTCTTCGCCTTATTTGAACCCTGTTGTCACGATCAACTCGGCTCTGCATCTCAAATCCTCTGATGCACATGGCAAGCCACAAGACAAACTGGTAAAAGCGAAAAAGCCATTTATACAGAGGTAATTGGTCAGCTAGTAAGCGCAGAAAAGAACAGCATCATGCCACCCCGTAGCGTTCATTTTAAAGACGAAACGCAGCCATACATAGCTCTGGCTACATAATTCGCGATCTCCAGAAATGTATATAGGGCTACGTTTTCAGAATGAGCATGTGGTGTTTTTTGAGGAGCCAAAATGTTTTTTATATAAATAAATAAATTAATAAGTAAATAAATAAAACAACCTCATGGAACTTTATTTTAATGAATGGCAGAAGTTATATATTCAACAAACATTTATTTACAACAATGAAGGTACCATTTCTGAATGGTTCTTTGAGGGATAACATACTGTAGTTCTTCTGTAGCATCATTATGCAAACAGCCTTTGAGAATCTTTATATTTAAGAGGGAAGGTTACAAAAGGTGTTTTATTTTTCAGTTTTGCAATGGAAGAACCATTTTTGATTTTACACAGAACCTTTAACTAAACCGTTCTTAAAAAATAATTACTTTTTATTCTTAGAGTGAAGACTATTTAGGTGACACGGTGGCTCAGTGGGTAGCACTGTCACCTCACAACAAGGTCACTAGTTTGAGTCCCAGCTGGGCCAGTTTGCATTTCTGTGTGGAGTTTGCATGTTCTCCCCATGTTGGTGTGGGTTTCCTCTAGTTGCCCCAGTTTCCCCCCTCAATCCAAAGACATGCGCTATAGGTGAATTGAATGCATTGTCCATACACTGTAAAAAAAATAATAAAAAGTTGAGTTAACTTAAAATTTTAAAGCAACCAGCTGCAAAGAAATTTTGAGTTGATTAAACTTCAGTGGTTGAAGTTGTGCTAAATAATTTTTTTAAGTTGACTAAAAAGGCTGGTTTAAGTCAAGTATACTTTATGCAATAATTTGGCACAACTTCAAACACTGAAACTTAATAAACTCAATTTCTTTGCAGCCGGTTGCTTTAATATTTTAAGTTAACTCAACTTTTTGTTTTTTGAAAATATGGAGAAATAAATATTTAAAGTCTCTTCAACTGAATATTTTACTTTCATTGAACAAACTGTACCAAACCTGCAGCTGAATCATTTTTATGAGTAAATTCAACTCTGACCTCAAAAATATGTCCACCTAACTTACAATTTTAAACTATTTGTTAACTAAAGAGTTAACTATCTGTAAGTTGGATTTTTTTACAGTGTAGTGTGTGTGTGTGTGCGCGAATGAGTGTTTCCCAATACTGGGTTGCATCTGGAAGGGCATTTGCTGCATTAAACATATGCTGAAATAGATGGTGGTTCATTCCGCTCTGGCGGCCTCTGAAAAAGAGACTAACCCAAAGGAAAATGAATGAATGAAGACCATTTTAGTACTCTAAATAACCCTTTGTGAAATGTAAATCCTCAACAGATGGCAAAGCTCCTTCATGGAACCATTTAACATTTTAACCTAAAATCTTGATGTTGACAACATCCACATTGAGTGTCACAAAAGGGCAAAGGCCAAATAAAGCTGCGCTGATCAAGCTGTCAGGATTTCTCACCTTTTCTATTTACTCTCCATTAAGCACTTTCAGCTGTAGCGATCTGTTCCTCCAGTGTGTTTTCGGTTGACATTGCTGGTTTGTGTCGTGGTTCTGACTGACTTTTTTTAGTGGCAGGGCTGTGAACTGGCTGTCAGTCATCTGCAGTCCCGATAGGAGGCGGGGTTATAGAGGTCTGACCCACCCCCTCTGAGACCCTCCATTGGGCACAGCTAGAGCAAAGGCCACCAGGTGGCTAAGAGTGACAGATGGACCTCATTTGAAGTCATGATGAACTTTAACTAGAAAGAGTCAAAGCATCTGGGGGGAATGATGGGGAACATGGCAGATAAGAAGCTTATTGTGAATACTGATGTGAAGGAGGGAGAAAAAAAAAGAGGGTTTGAGCAAACCTTGGGAGATTTATAATCCAAGCGTGCGCAAGCAGTCAATAGGAGATGCATCATCAAAAAGAGCATTAGAGAAACAGAGATAAAGAGATCTCAGCTGACAGCATTTAAAGCAGATGTTTTGCTGATGTGATGGCGCTCACGGAAAAAAAGGAAGTTCTGTAAGGTAGCATCAAATCAGTTGCAGTGGAATTATAAATATACCCTTGTGAAGAAGTACAGTTTGCATATTTGTTATAAAAGGATATTTATTATGGAAATGATATCCTTGTATAGAAAGAATACTAGGCACTCAGAATATTCTCAGTCATTGAACTTCATTGCATGTTTATAACCTTGCATTCTGTATTAGATAAACATTCCAATGAATTAGAATGAATGCTTTTTGACCTAACTAAGCAGTGACTTAAGTGACTTTTGACTACAATCATATACCATAAGTAATACACGACCTGACAGGTATCTTGTCGCCTATCCAAGTTTTAGGAACAACAAATACTTCAATTCAATTCATCTTTATTTGTATAGCGCTTATACAATGTAGATTGTGTCAAAGCAGCTTCACATGGAAGTTTATAGTGAATTGAAACAGTGTCAGTTCAGTTTTCAGTGTTTAAGTTCAGTTTAGTTTAGCTCAGTTCAGTGTGGTTTAATAATCACTACTGAGAGTCCAAACACTGAAGAGCAATTCCATCGATGCGCAGCTCTACAGATCCCGAACCATGCAAGCCAGTGGCGACAGCGGCGAGGAAAAAACTTCACCAATTGGCGAAAGTGAAGAATTTAAAAAACCTCGAGAGAAACCAGGCTCAGTTGGGCACGACCATTTCTCTTAAATAATAACTTGACTTCTAGTTGATCAATTGGTATTAGAAGTGGCTTGTATGAAAAGCAAAGTCCTCTAGATTACGCTTATTTAAGCAAAATAAAACATGCATCATGCATTGATTTTAATTAATTAATTAAGTAAGGTCTGACTTTGCTCAGATAAAAGTCTTGTCACTTAACAGAAATAATGTACAGTATAGGAAATAAAGTCATTGAGCAGTAAAAAAATAAATAATATTGTGTATGACTCCCATGAGCTTGGAGGACTGCATCTATACATCTCTGCAATGACTCAAATCACTTATTAATAAAGTCATCTGGAATGTCAAAGAAAGCGTTCTTGCAGGACTCCCAGAGTTCATCAAGATTCTTTGGATTCATCTTCAATGCCTCCTCCTTCGTCTAACCCCAGACATGCTCAATATTGTTCATGTCTGATGACTGGTCTGGCCAATCCTGGAGCACCTTGACCTTCTCTGCTTTCAGAAACTTTAATGTGGAGGCTGAAGTATGAGAAGGAGCGCTATCCTGCTAAAGAATTTGCCCTCTCCTGTGGTTTGTAATGTAATGGGCAGCACAACTGTCTTGACACCTCAGGCTGTTGATGTTGCCATCCACTCTGTAGGTTTTTCACATGCCCCCATACTGAATGTAACCCCAAACCATGATTTCCTTCAACAAACTTGACTGATTTCTGTGAGAATCTTGGGTCCATGCGGGTACCAATAGGTCTTTTGCAGTATTTGTGATGATTGGGATGCAGTTCAACAGATACCTTTTGCCACTTTTCCAAATGAACAACTAGAAGTCAAGTTATTATTTGCTGCTCTTACAAATTGGATCAACGATAAGTATTAGTGTAAGTATTAATTTTTGGAAACTGAGATTTATATATTATCAGAGAGCTAGATTAAAAATTAATAAGCTTTTATATATGGGATATGATAATATTTGGGATTGGCAGTTTAAAAATAGTGATTCTGAGGGTTTAAACAAACCTAAATATCGAGAAAATCACCTTTAAAATTGTTTAAATGAATCGCATAGCATTCCACATTACCATTAAGCTTTGATATTTACAGACATTTACAAAATGTCTTGATGTAGCATGGTATTCACTTAATACTGTATTGATTTTTGACATAAAACAAAAATCATAATTTTGACCCATGCAATATATTTTGGCCATTGCCAAAAATCTGTGCAAAAGTACATTTGTTTTGTCATCCAGGGTCACATAAAAAAAAATAAATAAATCCTAATTTCTTCCCCTGTAACATACTGTTAAAGTGTCGGTACTGTCAAACATTTATTGTAAACTGTGGTAAATAATTATAATAAGTTGTAAGTCATGCATTTAAATATATCATATTTACATCTAAGTTTAAACTTAGTATACTTAAATATAGTTTTTTTATGTAATGTTGAATAATATGATTTACATTTTATTTTTCCACAGTGTATGTGGTAACACTTTATTTCGATGGTCCATTTGAGTATTAGTAGACTGTCTGCTTAAAACCTGCTGATACTGCTCCTTCAACAGACATTTAGCTGACTATAAGAAACTTTGCAAGTACATGTCAACTTACACTAACCCTAACACCAACCTAACAGTCTACTTATAACCTAATGAGAATTAGGGTGTACTCGCACTATACTATCCGAACCGTGCCCAGACCCATTTCCCAGATCATTTGAGTAGTGTGAGTGCTTTGAATCGGGCTCAGGCACGGTTCAGTTGGCCGGCCCTGGCCTGGTTGGAAGAGGTGGGCCTGATCGCGGTTTACTTGGGCTCAGAAATTGAGCCCGAAATTAAATAGGAGACGTGACTTTTACAGGACTGTTTCATATGGATTTAATAATCATTCGTACTGTTCAATGAACGCAAACTGTCGTAGTTTATTAAAGACGCAGACCCGTCACTGCACGACAGCTGCACCTTCAGCAAACCTCCTAATTCCTGCAGCACGAGGACTTTATGATAGTTTATGAGCGTAAAAAAGTGGCTGATCTGTTCGGCGAAATAGACTGTCACTGCATCCCAAACGACTAAAACGATATAAAGAAATCTCCACTGTGCTGAGTGAGAGCACTTACTGAACAGCGCATCATAGATGATGTAAGTGTGCTCAGGCCGGAATGTAATGCGAGTGCGAGCCGTCGGGGGTGCTTCGGCCCGGTTCAAGGTAACTGTACATAGTGTAAGTACGCCCTTAGTTGAAATGTAGATGCAATGTAACTTAAATTCAACAAACGGACCATTAAAATAAAGTGTGAGCGTGTATGCTGCTTGTACCAACATGGCGCATTGTAGATATGTACCCAGGTCTATATTTCTGGAGAGTGCAAATTCTGGAGAGTGCAAATTATGTACCCAGAGGTACGTCTGGCTGCATTTCATCTTTAAAAAGAACGCTACAGGGACGCCACTAATGGCTTCTGTTCCTTTTTGCCCCTCCAGCTGACCGCTTACCTCCATATGGATTACCTACACCACTTTGCCAAGTGGCTCACTGCATATGTTGGCGGACTTGGGACATGGTGTGGAGTTTACTGTGATAGCAGTGTTCGAGTTTGGTGAAACGATTCCAGAATCCAGGTAAAGCAAAATAAATAAATCGATAAACAACAGGCTGAAAACATGGTGTCGTGGCCACAACAGCTTTTCTTTTTCTAGATTGCTTTTGAAAACACTATCGGTTGGGTTTAGAGATGGGTGTGAGTAGGTCGGTCGGTCAGTCAGTCAGTCGACAGCATGCTGAAGTGTATATTGCGGCTTCTGGTGGTTTTTGCAAAAACAAAAACTGCGAGCTGACGTACCTCCAGTTATGTATTTTGCTTTCCCCAGAATTGTAGACCTGGGTACGTATCCATAATAAAGCTGGATCGGCTTGTACAATACACTTTGCAGCCGTGTACTTATTCCTAGATTTTAATCTTTGGCTCAAAACAATCTGGCCATTGTAATGGCTGATACTTCTTCCCGTCATTAACGTCAGCAAGAAAGTAAATTAGAGCAAGCAAACATATTAAGATAGATGTCTTACTGACTTTAAGTTACCTCTTCTTGTCCTTATTAGCCAGCCGCGGAGAAGCGTATCATTCCTGTTGACAATTTCCTTCCAGCAACAGGAAGAATCTATTACATCTGTTTTTCTGGCTTTTCAGTTTTGAGCATTTTAAGCGGGTTTGAGAAGGGCTTGTAAACATCAAAGGGCGGCAGTCGGCGGGTATGCATCTCCAGCGATTTACATGCTTATCTGTGACCAAAATATTCCGAAGAGGGGGAGGAAGTGGTACAAGCGTCATTTAAGGAGTCTACAAAGCAATTTCCTTCATTTAGCACTTGTTTATTCTGCATACATTCTTTTGTGCCGAAACAAAACTCCCACATTTAGAGGAAACAGGATGGAAAACATTTCTCCTAAATAATGCAAAATTCAAATTAAATATCATCATGTCTGTATCAGAAAGTGGAAGTATCGTGTATGACTCTGCAGCATGTAATAGTTTCAGAATATGAACGAACGCAGCTCACAACACGTCTGCGTGTAGCTTGAGGGCCCGTATCTGTTTACCTCTGATAAATCTCACCAAAGCCTCGCAGCAACATTTAATATTAACATCTTAAGCATGAAAAGGAAGTGAAAAACACTTTTTAGATATTAAATCGAGTCACTTTATTTTACTTTTTGAGATTAGTAGGGAAAATCCAATTTAATTAGCAAGACATGCTATATTGCAGAATACTGATCACAACCTGAAGGACACAACAGACTATTTAATTCATCTATTTTTTAATAACTGTTTATAGAAAATGTGTCACTCCAAAATAGTAATAATAATAATAATTATTCTTCTGGTGACGCAGTGGCGCAGTAGGTAGTGCTGTTGCCACACAGCAAGAAGGTCGCTGGTTCGAGCCTCGGCTGGGTCAGTTGGCGTTTCTGTGTGGAGTTTGCATGTTCTCCCTGCGTTTGCGTGGGTTTCCTCCAGGTGCTCAGGTTTCCCCCACAGTCCAAAGACATGCGGTACAGGTGAATTGGGTATGCTAAAAATTGCCCGTAGTGTATGAGTGTGAATGAGAGTGTATGGATGTTTCTCAGAGATAGGTTGCAGCTGGAAGGGCATTCCCGACGTAAAACAAGTGCTGGATAAGTTGGCGGTTCATTCCGCTGTAGCGACCCCGGATTAATAAAGGGATTCTTCTTATTATTCTTATTCTTATTATAGGGGGCAGCACGGTGGCACAGTGGGTACTGCTCACGTCACACAGCAAGAAGGTCCCTAGTTTGAGCCCTGGCTGGGTCAGTTAGCATTTCTGTGTGGAGTTTGCATGTTCTCCCCATATTCGAGTCGGTTTCCTCCGGGTGCTCCAGTTTTCCCCAAAAGTCCAAAGATATGCACTATAGGTAAATTGGGTAGGCTAAATTGTCCGTAGTGTATGTGTGTGAATGGGAGTGTATGGGTGCTTCCCAGTAATGGGTTGCAGCTGAAAGGGCATCCACTGCATAAAACATATGCTGGATAAGTTGGTGCATGGTTCATCCTGCTGTGGCGACCCCAAATTAATGAAGTGACTAAGCCAAAATGAATGAATGAAGTGTGCTTGCTTTCTGATTGGATAGTGTTTTGGATATTGGTTTTGACAGTATTTCAGATAGTTCATATTTCACATGCTGTTGAACATGTTGAATATTTAAATAGCCTTACTGAAAGTAAATATTCAGCTTCAGAGTTTTACATTTTTA
>CAIGQZ010035013.1:9912708-9933766 GCA_903798205.1 Danio tinwini | reverse complement strand
GTGGAGTTTGCATGTTCTCCCCATGTTGGCGTGGGTTTACTCTGGGTGTTCCAGTTTCCCTCACAGTCCAAAAACATGCGCTATAAGTGAATTGGATGAACTAAATTGACCATAGTGTATAAGTGTGTGTGTGTTTGAATGTGAGTGTATGGGTGTTTTCCGGTACTGGGTTGCGGTTGGAAGGCATCTGCTGCTTAAAACATAAGCTGGAGTAGTTTGTGGTTCATTCCACTGTGGCGACTCCTGAAAATCAGGGATTAAGGTGAAGGAAAATGAATGAATGAATGAATGAATGAATGAATGAATGAATATTTGAGATACTATTAATTTTTATACAATGTCCAGGTAAACAGTCTAAAAAAAAGACATATGACAAAATATGGACTGCAGTGACTAAAAAGGTCACTAGTTGAAGCTCGCTGACCAATCCAGATGGAAATTTCACAGGTAAATGGATGAATGACACACAAGTTCAACCTCAAACGTTAGCACATAATTGAATCTCAACAGGCGTTTGTGGCATGTGAACATCCTCATAATCCACTAATGAAAATCTCAGCCTTATCAAACCCTTGTATTATCAACCTTATCAGCCGTACCACCTTTGAGCTTTGGCTTGATTTCATTTAATTGACGAATCACAAGAAATTCAGTCCATTCAGCGGTTGTGTTGTGTATTTGAGGGGTTTATTGGTCTCGCAGGGTTTTGAAAGCTGTTTAGTCATGGCATCCGCTTGTCGGACAACCTGCAAGGCTAATTCACCACGAGTCCTCTTGGGAGTTTCTAATGGGTTTTTAAGAAAATCGCTTTTCGATTTATGACTGAAATCTGTGGTTAACATTACTTACAGAGACTTTCCATTGCTCAGCATGCTTTTAAAACAGTCAAGAAATGCATTTCTTGCTGAACATCCATAGTAAGCTTTTTTGATGTTTCCATACTGTATGCTTTAAAAACAGTCAGTAGCCCCTTTCACACAGTGATACCGGTAAATATCTGGAAAGTTTCCGGAATACTTTATCGGTAAATTTAAAAAAGCGCTGTTCACACAGACATGGACGTTCCGGGAAAAGACCATCCACACATCCACTCCAAAATACCTGCAGATTTTGACAATGTTAACCAGAAATAAGCTCTAAACAGCTGTGCTTGCACTTGTAAACATAATAGGGGTTGGACTTTTGTTAATGGTTTCACTTTTATTTAAAGCTTTAGCATTCATGTCCCAGCAGATCATTGTCCCAGTGACATCCAAAGACAAAACCACGGCTAAATGTTTACACATTTGACTACATTACAAATTCTGTGGATGGATAAGTATTGTGAACAGCTTCGATGAAAACATGTTGAGGAACACTTAGGCCCAATCCCAATTTTACCCCTTAACCCTTCCCCTTACCTTAGTATCCCAATTCTCTTTGAAGGCGTAGGGCTAAGGGAAAGGGGTGAATACCCCTTCGAACTGAGATTTAGTATGCTTTCAATGATTTCCTGAAGATAAATACCAAAAAATAAAGCAACTGGAATAACTACAGCAGTCGCCATCATCTGATCTTAAATGAAACATGAGATTGCGATGACGCATGATGGCGTGTGCAGGTGCTGTAGTGCTGTTCCCTTTCTTAGGGGTAAAATTTGAAGAAAATCTTTTAAAGTATTCAAAGAAAAATATTTTATTTAATTTTGTTCATTAGATTCAAAGAAGATATGAAGCTGAGCTTGAAGAAGGAGGCATTCGCGTTTTTATATATTTTTATTATTTATTTTGTTCATTTCCTCCTTTTTGTCTGTTTATTACTAGAATGTGTCCTATAGTAAAGTGGAATTGCTAAAACTGGTCACCCATCTCAAACGCACACTCCGTATTCACAGTCTAGTGGTTGAACTTATATCACAAGATCATAAATAATGCATATTTTCTGGTGAGATTGTCCCTTGACATTGAAACCTAATTTCAGGAACGTCTCAAAGGAGCCACATCTAGAATAATACAATAATGCAGATATATAAGAATACAGCATTTTCGTTTCACAAACAATCGTGGGGTTATGAATAAATAATTAAAGAAAAAATTGAGAAATTAATGAATAAATATGGCGGATCATTCTTCTGTGGCGCCCCTGATAAAGACAGGAGACAGAAAGTGAGTGAATAAAAAATAATATATAGATAAATAATAATAATAATAATCATAATAATAATAATTTTTTTAATTTATAATAAATAAGTATATAAATATAACAGCTGATAGAATAAACAAGACTGATGAAAACATATAATATAAAGTAATATCATATAATTTAATTTATTTTTATTTAATTTGATTTGATTTAATATAATATAATTATGGCAGCATGGTGGTGCAGTGGGTAGCACAATCGCCTCACAGCAAGAAGGTCGCTGGTTCGAGCCTCGGCTGGGTCAGTTGGCATTTCTATGTGGAGTTTGCATGTTCTTCCCATGTTCGCTTGGGTTTCCTCCGGGTGCTCCAGTTTCCCCCACAAGTCCAAAAAACATGTGGTACAGGTCAATTTCGTAAGCTAAATTGTCCGTAGTGTATGAGTGTGAATGAGTGTGTATGGATGTTTCCCAGTGATGGGTTGCGGCTGGAAGGGCATCCGCTGCGTAAAACATATGCTGGATAAATTGGGGGTTCATTCCGCTGTGGCAACCTCATCTTAATAAAAGGGACTTTGTTGCATCTCAAGCCACTAGACAAACTGGTAACAGCAGGAAAGTCGTCCACATGGAGGTAAGCGGTCAGCTGGTAAGCACGAAAAGGAACATTGCTGTACCGTACCATTCGGTTTAAAAACGAAATGCTACCATACGTACTTCTGCCTACATAATTTCCAGAAATGTATATAGGGTTACGTTTTCAGAATGAGCCTATGTTGCATGTTCTTCATTTGCCAAAAAAAAGTTTAATTAAATTCCTCTTTTTTTGTACTGCGCTTTTACAATGTGGATTGTGTCAAAGCAGCTTTGCATAGATTATAGTGAATTGAAAGTGTCAATTTTCAGAGTTTAGGTTCAGTTTAGTTCATTTCAGTTCAGTGTGGTTTAACATTCACTGCTGAGAGTCTAAACACTGAAGAGTAATCCATCAATGTGCAAATCTATAAGTCCCGAACCATGCAAGCCAGTGGCGACAGTGGCAAGGAAAAAACTTCACCGATTGGCGTAAGTGAAGGATAAAAACCTTTTTTTTATTACTAAGGGCTTTGCACAAGAGTAATGTAAGCTTTGCAAACCTTAAGCTCTGTTCTGGTTGACACTGAATATGTTCTGTTGACTCTAATGAACTAGAAGTACTTAACTGAAACTGAGACTAAATATACAAAAACTAAATAGAAACATGTTCACAAAATAAAAACTAAACTTTAACAAAACCAGAAATGTGTTCACAAATTAAAAAGTAAACTAAAACTAATAAAACAATTAATGAAACAAACAAAAATTGAACTGAAATGAACAGCAAATTTATAAACAATATAGAAATTAAAGCTAGTTAAAAAATACAAGACCAAAATAACCTTGCACTACAGTAGCAGTTAGGTTTGTAGATGACAACCCAGGCTCATTTGGAAAACGTACCGCTATATACATTTCAGGTATATAGGTCCCAGGACCTATGCTTTTTTTGCAGTTTTTG
The DNA here is from genome assembly GCA_903798205.1 of Danio tinwini. Classification (NCBI taxonomy): domain Eukaryota; kingdom Metazoa; phylum Chordata; class Actinopteri; order Cypriniformes; family Danionidae; genus Danio; species Danio tinwini. Next base: position 9,930,110 of record CAIGQZ010035013.1, on the reverse strand, counting down.
TTTTCGCGAATCCACCAGAGGCTGCTGTGTACGTTTTGAGATCTCAAATTTCTCTCGCGAGTGCTATTCTTCTTGTGTAAATCTACCAGAGGCCGCTGTCAACTGACTGACTGACCCACCCTACTTCTTCCCTAAACCCAACCAATAGTGTTTTCAAAAGCACAGATTGACCCGCCCACCCACTTTCCTAAACCCAACCGAGTTTTAATAAGCAATCCAGAAAAAGAAAAGCCCCCTGATTTTTACCACAATTTCAGATTTTACCTCATTCTCACCCTTTTATTTACTTGTTTATTTTATTTTTTGGCTTCTGCGTTTGTCTTACCTGCTTTCTGGAACCGTTCTTTGCTGGACTCGAACCCCATCGTCATAGTCAACTCCTCTTTGCATCTCAAGTCCCCCAATGTACATAGCGAGCCACTGGACGAACTGGTAACAGCGGGAAAGCCGTACACATGGAGTTGAGCAGTCAGCTCATAAGCGCAAAAAAGTAACAGCGTCAAACTACCTTGTATCGTTCGTTTTAAAAATTAAATACAGCCATACGTACTTGTAGCTACACAATTCGCAATCTCCAGAAATGTATAGGGCTACGTTTTCAGAATGAGTCTACGTTGTTACATATTGTTAAATGTCATCTGACACTTAAACAGCAGTTGTCCTGAAATGTTGGCAGTGTGATGTTTTTCCAGTGAGACTGGGTTGTTAAATGCTGAAAATGTATGTGACACCATCATCAAACCTTGATTTGTACAACACCGCAGGCCAAACTTCAGGGTTAAATTGAAAATTAGCATAATTTGCTTGCTGTTATGTTTAATCATTCCGAGTCACATAAAAAACGTGTACGTGTCAACCCATTCATTGCCGTCTCAAAAAACTGTCCCATATTTTACATAATATGCTATTATATCCATGCCAAGGATCAATTGAGAGAAAACCCACATGAAAATGTCTGATAAGTTTTACGATAGACCCCTCGCACACGCTGAAAACACCTCAGCTTAATGGTGTGAGAAAATCACGGTGAAATATTTGAATTGTTGGCGCGCGGTGCGGAATGTATAATAAGCCGCTATTCATCAGGAACGCTCGCTGTAATAATTCTGGGAGTACTGCTCATCGTTGAGTTTATTACTGATTAATTTCACCATCTGTCTTTCTCCAGAACATCCGCAGAGATAGAAAATAGCGTGTTTCATTATTCAGACAGGTGATTTGAGCCAGCATGGTGACATTTCTGTCTAACAGGCTGAGCCACAGCCAGGCAGCACTGAGAGCATGTTCTCACACACACGCATACACACATTGACAGCAGCTCTACCTGTCGAGTGTGTCTGGTTGTTGGACACTGCAGGTTTACCGTGTTGAAGCTGATGGCGGTGTTCATGCATGCTGTCAGTCACATGATTCTCTCTGACACGAGAGATGATGGCGCTGTGTGAGAGCTGCTTGTCTTTATATACATTAGATTCACACAAGAATAGAATTGAGAGAAAAATAGACTTAATGAAATAAAATTTATATTTTTTTACTTAATAACCATGATCTGTGAAAAAAACGTATAAAAACAAATAAAATGAATGAATAAAACATTTATTTTAATCAAGGATGAATGAAAAGTCCAAACGTATCAGTGAAAAACATGTAATAATCATTCATTCATTCATTTTCTTTTTGGCTTAGTCCCTTTATTAATCCTGGATCACCGTAGCGGAACTTATCCAGCACGTTTTTACGCAGCGAATGCCCTTCCAGCCGCAACCCATCTCTGGGAAACATCCACACACACATTCATTCACACTCATACACTACGGACAATTTAGCCTACCCAATTCACCTGTACCGCATGTCTGTTGACTGTGGGGGAAACCGGAGCACCCGGAGGAAACCCACGCAAATGCAGAGAGAACATGCAAACTCCACACAGAAAAGCCAACTGACCCAGCCTACTGCGCCACTGCATCGCCTAACATATATTATGTTTTAGATGATTTCTGTTTATCGGACGGCAGGTTCAGTGGTTAGCACTGTCACCTCACAGCAGGAAGGTCTCTGATTCGAGTCCTGGCTGGGTCAGTTGGCATTTCTGTGTGGAGTTTGCATGTTCTCCCTGTGGGTTTCCTCCGGGTGCTCCGATTTCCCCCACAGTCCAAAGACACGTGGTATAGGTGAATTGAAGAAACTAAATTGTCCGTAGTGTATGTGTTTGCGTGTATGATTGTGTTTGGGTGTTTCCCAATACTGGGTTGCGGCTGGAAGGGCATCCACTGCGTAAAACATATGCCAGAATAGTTGGCGGTTCAATCCGCTGTGGTGACCTCTGAAATAGACTACATAAGCCAAAGGAAAATGAATGAATGATTTCCGTTTACAATACAGGTGAGCCTTTACTTGAAGGGGCGTTCATACGACGGTCACGACACCTTAATAATCATTACATGGCGCAACCTGAATATGAATGAGATTTTCTGTATGCGTATGTCATTAAATGTCATTTGCTCAGTTATTCAATAATTTGTTTATGATGACTTTGTCATGACAACTTGACATTACCAAGGCAACATAACTTGTCATAAATCTGTCATAAACATGATCGTCATGAGTCCATTTGAATTGTGTCATGAATTTTATAACACCGTCATTAATCTTTCTCTTGACCTCAACTACCTAGCTGGTCTTTAGCTGGTCCAAAGAGTGTAACTATGTTTAAATGAAACAGTTTACTTATGTTTGTCTATTAAAACTAAAAGAGTTGTGTTGGAAAAACAAAGTAATTTTTCTAATTTAAACAGCTCGCTTAATTAAAATGAATGAAAGAGAGTTGTTCTGCTTCTGCAGTACCGCATTTTGGTCAATAGGCAGAGTAATATCTGCACATACGCAGTTTCAAAACAACACAGGAAGAAAGATTCAAACCACAACAATAACTGGTTATATGGAAATCAAAAGATGAAGATTACAGTGCACTACAGGTGAATTGGGTAAGCTAAATTGTCCATAGTGTATGAGTGTGAATGAGTGTGTATAGATGTTTCCCAGTGATGGGTTGCAGCTGGAAGGGCATAAGCTGTGTAAAACATATGCTGGATAAGTTGTCGGTTCATTCCGCTGTGGTGACCCCAGATTAATAAAGGGACTAAGCCGAAAAGACAATTAATGAATAAGGTAACTTTTTTTTTTCATACAAATTGCAATTAAATTTTTTAAATATTATTATTATTATTATTATTATTATTATTAATATATAAAATATTAATGTCACTGTTATAAATTATTTGACAGAGCATTGGCACTTTCACTTGCTATATTTCCATCTAAAGTTACACATAAAATTTATGCGCAAAACTGGAATATCGCATAAAAGACGTGCAAATAAAGCTATGTTTCCATCCAACGAATCAAAACGAACAAAATCCTGGCGCCAAACATCAAAAGTAAAAACGAAAGTTGCTTTGGTAGGAGAAGCTGCATGAATCTTTCCTTCATTTAATAAATGACTTGCGCCTCAAGAGGATGCCAACATACAATGGACGTGTGGTGGCATTTAAAGGCGTGAGACACGGAACACAGACGCTCTTGATTCTGGAGGTAATTAATAATATAATAACACTAATACTAAAATAGTAACAGCATTTTAGAATGACCAAAACAACATTTCAGATGTTTTACAATGTGCTCTGCCTTCTGGTTTGTCTATTAACACACATTTTTATCATCACATGTACTCTTATAACAAAATCATGTGACCTTTTTTTATGCAAATACTGGAATTTGTTCAGTAAAAGTGTTTCCATCGTAGTTTGTGCGCATCTTTTTTGTTGAATAAAAAGTTTATGCTTCTCAGTTATGCGCATTTTCAAAACTTATGTGCATCTTGCCGTTTCCATCAACCATTTTTTTAGGCCCATATCCAAAATGAACATAAAAAATATGTGGATGGAAACATAGCTACTGAGAAATGTTTATGATAAATGTGTTGAAAGCTATTCAGCACTATTTTAATGGCCTCATGACAATCATGTTTATGACAGATTTATGACAAGTAATGTTGTCTTGGTAATGTCAAGTTCTCATGACAAAGGCAGACTATGATGTATTTATTTTCCAAGCTGTCATAATTGCATCTCAAACCGTCATATTTGCATTTATAATGACATAACTGAGTAAATGACACTTAATAGTCATAGTTGTCATAAACATAAATAAATCTTCATAATCATAAATACAAAGATGTCATGACAGTCTTATGAACTCAAGTATTTATTGATTGATTTATTGATTGATTGATTGAATAACAATTCTATTAATCATATAGTCATAAGCTGCAACACACATTTTTAAGATTCAAAAATAAATAGAAATCTTTGGAATAATGACTTCTGAAAATGTTCCTTTCTGCCTAAATATAATTTTAATTATTATAATATAACATTAATATACATTATATTGCCAAATGTTTTGTGATATCTGTCTTTACATGCACTTTGATGACATCCCAACTTAGTCCGTAGGGTTAAATGTAGAGTTGGCTGTCTCTTTGCAACTACAACTTCAACTCTTCTAGAAAGACTTTCCACAAGGCTTAGGAATGTTTTATAGGCGTTTTGACCATTCTTCTAGAAGTGCTTTAATTCATTCCAAATGTGTTCAGTTGGGTTGAGGTCAGTACTCTGTGCAGGCCATTCAGGTTCCTTCACTTGAAACTCATTAATCCATTATGGACTTTACTGACTTTGCTTTGTACACTGGTGCTTAGTCATGCTGGAACAGGAAGGGGTCATCCCCAAATTGTTCCTACAAAGTTGGGATCATGAAATTGTCCCAAATGTCTTCATGTGTACAGTAATTGAAAATTCCTTTCAATAGAACTATGAAGCCAAGTCCAAACTCTGCAACCCCACCCCACACCCTACACTAACCCAGACTCATCCATCAGATTGCCAGTGAAACGTGATTTGTCACTCCAGAGAACACATCTCCACTGCTCTAGAGTGACAAGTGTGCTTTTACACTACTGTATCTGACATCTTTGCATTGTACTTGGTGTTGTGAGGTTGGATGCAACTGCTCAGCCATGGAAATCCATTACATGAAGCTCTCTATGCATTGTTTTTGAGCTCATATGATGGACAAAAGTTGGAGGTCTGTAACTACTGACTCTGCAGAAAGATGGTGACTTCTGCACACTGTGTGCTTCAGCTGATACCGCTCTGTGATGTTATGTGGCCTGTACAGAGTTGATGTTGTTCCTTATTGCTGCCACTTTGCTATAATATCACTAACAGTCGACTGTGGAGTATTTCGTAGTGAGAACTTCATGAATGGATTTTTTGCACAGGTGGCAGCCTATCAAGGAACCGCACTAGAATTCACTGAGCTCATGAGAGAGAGCCATACTTTTACAAATGTTAGTAGAAGCATTCTGTACTCCTAGGTGCTTGATTTTTTATTATTTTTTTGCACCCATGGGTATGGAAATGATTGGAGCATTTGACTTACCAATAGTGTTTTTACACTAAGATTTATTTTATTTTTCCAAAACTTTAAGTCTTATGCCGAGTTTATACTGAATGTTTTTCAAAATCATTTGATCGCCGCTGTTACATGACTATCTGGGGCAGCATTTAGTTGCTCATTTGTTAACACTGAATGATGGATCAGTAATAGGAGGATACACACTGAATGATTTCACTGTATAAACAACCAACGACAACTCTGTCTGGCTTGCAAACACATGCAAAAAGTGATAAGTAAGTAACAACACGCATGGTAATAAGCCTTTTTAATAATTTATCATGCTAATGCAAAGCTATCTCACAGCAATTCGTAACTTTTTGATTTAGTGGCTAATTTGTACGATCTCATTTGTACATTTTAATACGAATTGCTCATAGCCCAATGATGGTTGGGTTAAGGGGTGGGATTTGGGTGCCACACCTACTTTTTAAAATTGTACATTTTCATACGACTGAACTAGCCACTAAACTGAAAAAATTAAAAATTCGTATGTTTTCTCATGAGATTAGCTTGCTAATGTGGCTGGTCAAGTAAACACATCTTATTTATTTCTGTTAAAAGGGATAGTTCACCCCAAAATGTCTATTTTCTGTTCATTTGATCCAAGATGTAGGTGCCTTTCTTTCTGTCTTCAGTAGAACATTAAAGCTGAGTCTGTGGTCCTTGGTGACTCTTATGGTAGTAAATGGTGACAGTCTTTTGAGACAGTAAACACATACAAATGAGTCCAAATCTATACTCATTATCAGTTCTGCTTGTCTGCTTGGGGCAAGAAAGCAACAGTTTCCAGTGCAGTATATTTACTCCTCTCTTACTGCAAATAATTTGCTGTGCTTAAATCTACATGTTACCATATAACGCCACGCATGCAAACTTCAATAAAACAACAAAAAGCATGTTTATGGGTTCTATTTTAACGATGTAGGCGCAAAGTCTAAAGCACATGGTGCAAAAGCATTGAGGGTGTGTCTGAATCCACTTTTGCTATTTTAAGGACGTAAAAATATGCCCCGCACCCCGGCGCATGGTCTATCAGGGTTGTGCTTAATCTCTTAATGAGTTATGGGTGTGTTTTAAGCATAACGTGCATTAAACCAATCATCTCTGAGTCTCATCTCACATTCTCTTTAAAAGTCAGTTGTGTCGCGCCATGGTGCATTTGCTATTTACATGGCGGACTTTGTAAGTGGACAGACTGAATGCTTCACTAGCTAGAAAACAGTTAAATAGACCATCTGCAGCGCGAGGATAAAGAATGAGCCTCCTCCATTCAGCCTCTTTACTTTCTTTTTGCTTTACTTTTACTCTTTGTTGGCGCGGGGTGTCACAGACGAAAGTGAGCAGGCCAGGGGTGTTGCGATAGAAAGCGAAAGTGAGCAACAGACGGGGGAGAAGGGCTGTTAAAGAGGGGGATCGGTAAAATGAGGTGCCGGTCAGATTTCAGAGGTGCTAGATCCGGATTAATCCCTGCCCAACGTGTTTACATGCTTAGCGAAATCAGGGGCAACATTTGATAATCAGTTTAGGCTTAAACAGTTAACACATTTACATGCACATTATTATCATGTAAATTCCTAGCTTGTCACCTGGTTAAACGTCAGGTTAAGAATGTATGTAAATGCTTGTTGACTTTAACTTAATACCATGTTGTGCCTTGGAGTTTTTCAAACTTCTTATACAACTTTGTTCAAGTGGACAGATACCAGGCTTACATCTTAAAGTATGCTATTAGTCGGCCAATATGATTGGATGTTTTCACTTTTTGTATTTCATATATGTATTAATTGTTTCGTGCAGAAAGAACAGCCTATAGGCAGTCCATGGACCACTGCGGTCTTATCTGGCAGGCAATTATAGCAAAAAGAAAATGTGCAGAAGAAAAGTATTCTTTGCATGCCTCGTTCATCTCAAGGAAAAGCACAGATCTTCATACTGTAGCTGTTTGTAGCATTTAGATGAAGCAAACCACGGTGGCATTTTCACATGATTTCTCGCTCTCTCTCAGTCTCATTAAGACCTGCCGTGCCACATGGGAAATGCTTCCACAATCGTTTAAGCATTAAATCTAATGAGCCTCCAGTCTGTAAGTGGGGTATAATAGGTGAGAAGCACAGGCAGTTTTGCTCATTTTCATTGGTATTTTGGATTTTTTTTCTGCTCTTTTTTTCTTGATCATTGCTTGTCATTGTGTGATATTGAGATCTTGCCCAAAAGCTGAGGCACACTGGGCACTTTTTAAAGCACTTTATAAGAATGACATAAGATTGCTAGTATCTTGGCAAGTAATCAGTTTATTTGAACACATTGTAAACACATTTCACGATGATAAATTTTGTCTTTGATGGAGTCTACACTGCATTTTTTTATGTCAAGTTATATATCTCAAAGCAGATTCTAAACAAAATCACAGTTTTGACAAACTCTTTTCAGTGTTAGTAATGCAAAATCATTCTTGAATGCCAAATCAGCATGCTAGTCTATGGTCCAGCCAGTTAGTCCAACGGCGATGTCTACTGGTGGACAAAGGTTCACTGCCTGTTCGGTCTTTCCAGTGCACAATGTTGATTTACTTTAAATCTAACTCGTATCTGACTCCAATTTTAATATGAGGTGGTATAGAATATGAATCTTTTTATCCTCGTTTTATCTAACTCCAATTATAAATCATTGAAAGGATTATTTTGTTTCTTTTAATATTACTTTAGATTATGATTGAATATTCTCTTCAATTCGTTTGTGTATATTATTCTCATTCATTCGAATTCCTATAACATCCTGAGTCTTGTGCCGGCCGAGTATACAATCTCTTAAACACAAGCATGTCAGTCTTGGTCATTAAACAGAGGCAATTAACCACTATTCTAAAAAGGTAGAACCCTACTTAATCAGATTAGGATATTTTTGTGTGGTCCCCATCGATCTGCTACTAAATCAAAAGAAAGCTATTTAATCATACCATGATCATTACTATACACTCCCAGTAAAAAAAGTACATGAGCTGTCACTGGGGTGGTACCTTTTCAAAAGGTCCACATTTGTACTTAAAGGGTCTATATTGGTACCTCAAAAGTATATATTAGTACCTAAAAAAAATTAAAGGAACACTTTAGTACTTTTCGGTACAAATATATATCCTTGAGGTATTAATATGAACCTTTTAGGTACAAATTTGTACCTTTTGAAAAGGTACCACCCCAGTGACAGCTCACATACCTTTATTTCTGAGAGTGTAGAATCAAGCAGACCAGTTTACTTAAACTATTAGTAACTTTAATAACCATATGATTTAAATAGTATCATAAGTTTAGAGATGAAGGCCTACCACATTTAGATTGGTCTCAACAATACTTACTTGTTCTAAATGGAAAACCCATTGTTGGCCTTTTACAGTCTAAGTATGCTTGAATTAATGCAAATGTGTTAGTCGGAGCTCTAAGAACATCGTATAGTGTGCCACGCTGCTCTGTCTATCGTGTTTTAGTTTATTACTAACCTGAACAGGGGCTTGTGGTGTTATGGACTCGTAATCTACTAGAGATAATAACATGAAACCTGTTTGAATAATTCAAAACATAATTTAATAGTTAAATAAAGGTGTCAATTCATAAACCATCAATACAAAACATCAAATTCTCAAAGATAAATCCAAGATCAGAAGATGCATACCTGACTTCAAAATATACATAGTATGGAGCATGAGCTCCACACTCCTGGCTAATCTGGTTACAGAATCACCCTGAACATCTTTAAACCAAATATTTTTATTACAAATATTTTACATTTTAAATAGTCAAACCAAGTTTCTGTTGGCTCGATGCTCGATTTCAGTCACTTTCCAACACAATCTAAAGTCAACCAAATATCAACATCATTTGACGTCGTTATTGGACATCAAAATAATATTGTCCTTAGACGCTGTCTAGACATTAAATTTTGGTCACCTGACATCACGACCTAAATCTAACCTAATATTAATATCTTATGATGTTGTGCGTCTGATGGGAAAGGTATTGGGTAGGGTAGAATATGATCATACATACTTTCAAGAGTTCACACTTAGCTGATGATTGATTATAAAGCATGTTTGGCATGCTGTCCCAAGAGAGAGCCCTGAACTCATAAGATCCTCGAGCCCAGGGCTCCCTCCCGTTTGCAAGGCGAGAGGGGAGTTTGAGCTCAGGTAGATCTCGAGAACTCCCCATGCTGTAGTATCTAATGAACAGATAGTGATTGCTTATAAGAGATATCTTCTTACCAGGAGCATGTCTATGGTGCCGATTTGGATTAGTCAATTAACTTAAGTTGCATGTTTTTGGACGGTGGGAGGAAACCAGGGAACCCGGGGGAAACCCACGTGAGCACGGGGAGAACGTGTAAACTCCACACAGAAACGTTGGCTGGCTTGGTAAGGACTAGAACCAGTGACGTTCTTGCTGTGAGGCAACAGTGCTAACCACTGGGCCACCGTGTCACCCATCTAGGAAAGGAGGAGGAGTTGGGGTGGAAGGGGGGATTCTTTAAAACGAAGATGGTGGTCATATGGAACCTAGGGTATTTATTAGTGATGCCACAATTCTCAATATAATGTAATATAGAACCAATCGGTACGACATCCACGGTTCAATACGCGCTTGTGAATTGCGGTTTTCTCGGTTTTTACGTTTAAATAATTTGTGCGTTTCATTTCTTGCCGAATGGACTGTATGTGTGTGCCTGTAAGTCTTGAGTTGAGGAAACTCCTCCCCACATGTATATATATTCAATAACTGCTCTAAAGTTAGGGGGCGCTTAACCATCATTCCACAGCCATGGTGAGTGGCAGTGAAGAGGCAACACTATGAGGAAGCACCGGTGTCTTTTTTTTTTAAATCTCCATGTGTAGACATTTCGGTTTTGCCGTTGAGTATAATGCAGAGGAAGAAAAAACAGTGAGCAAAAAAAATGACTGTGTGCACTGCAAGCATTGTTTTACACGTATAGCCAGGGCTTAATTTGTGCTGGAACACGCCTGATTTTACCGATCCCCCTCCTCGTCCGTCCTCCTCCCTGTCCGCTGTTTACTTTCATTTTCTTCTGCGATTCCCCAACCCTCTTCACGTTCGTCTGCCACACCTCCACGCTCTTCACTTTCGTCCTTCGTCCTTAACTTCACATGCATATTTATTTGTAAGAATTGTAATGTAAATGTAAGAATTTATGTGTTCCCCAGTTTGTACATGGGCTACCAGCAGCTGTGAGATTTCAGTGTTCATTTTTTTATTATACAGCACTCTAGGAACTAGGTACCTTTCTTGGCTTTTAAGTAAAATAAAGGAGTATTGCAATAAATCTTTTTTATGTTTTTCTTCTATTGCCTATTGCATTAAGCATAGAATAACAAAAAAAATAAATAAAAACATGTGTCAAACTATCAGAACCGAACCGAAAACCGTGTTAAAAAACCGAGGTATGTGTTGAACCGTAGGCTAACTGTATTGTTGCATCCCTACTATTTATAGTGGCTTAGGAATCGTCTGATTTGTGAATCATAAACTGAATAATGCGGGGCCGGCTGCAAGCAATCATAAGCTTGTGATCCTCTCCAAATTAGTTTATAAATAAACTTCACTTATAAGTGCTAATGAACATCCACATGTTAAGGGTTGGTATGCTAATTAGAAAGTTGTTAACAGGGAGAATTGGTCCCTATACTAAAGTGCTACCAAAATATATGTAACACATCCTTACAACGACAGGTGAAACTGTGGTTGTCAAAGGTTTTATCTCGCCTCAATTATCAGCGTTATTTTAACACGGTGTAAGTGTCTAAACCGTTGAGTTTTATAAGAAATATATATTCTGCTGTTGTTGCAAATGTCACTCACTGCTGATTGTTGGACCATTTAGATCACAAAATGATTTTCCACAATATAATTTTAATATTTTCACAAAAACAGATGGTTGATGTGAAACTGGTCTAGTGCGCACACTGCTGCAAAATCATATGTAGACTTGTCAGGGACTGTATGTGTGCACAGTTTAAAAAAAAATGACATATCGGCTTGCCTGCTGGAGAAGAAGTCGGCAGGTTCTCAGCAGTGAATGTTGGTTTGCAGCAATGTGTCTTGGTCCGAGAGATGGGGTAGATGTTGATGGAGTCTGCAGTCATGCGGCGCACGGTGGGCCGCGCTTCACCCGCACTCTTTCTTTCTACTCGCACAGCTGTGACAAAAGCTAGATTGAAAAGAGCTCGACAATCTGCCTGAGATCTGACAGGGCTGTCACAGAATCACTCAACATCCCTTGCATAATTACAGCATTATCTCTGATCCTCGAGACAGTATGAAATGTGCCTGCGAGCAGGGATATCCTCCACTCTTAGCCGTCGCAAACCCAACACTAGATGGAAAAACCGTCACAGTATAGCTTTCCGTGAGAGAATGGGCGGAACCATTTCAGTACAAAATGATTAAAACGCAGGGTTACCATGACGACAGCTGGGCTCTAATAAGATTAACTTCCTGCGATTGCGGTGGAAGTATTATCTGTATCAAGTGCTTGTTTTGTTAGAGCCGCTTGCCGTCTGAAGCCGTGCCACGTCAAGTAGGCACGACTGGAAATGTCGCGCATCCGTAAGCATATTTGTTCAATTTGACATGGATTCCTTGTGTTGTGGTTTTCCACTCTGTAAGTAAATTAAACATCAGCCAAACATTCGCCTCAAGGAAAAGGTTTCAGCGTTGGGTTTTTAGTCATCTAGATTTCAAATTAAACTGAGGATTTAACTACATCAAAGTTATTTGGGGAAGGCAAAAGTCGCAGAGCCATTAACTTAACATTTTTCAGCGCTGTGACAGCAGTTATAATGAGATACGCGTTCCAATGTAAGCATTATGTTACGTTCCTCATAGCCATGCAAACTGAGCAATGATCAAACACTCATCAGGATGTCAAATGTAGTATCGGATCTGTTTCAGTCCTTAAGCAAAAGCATTTCCCTCAAAATGTTTTAAGTTTGCATATTTTTATGAAACGGTCCTGTGGCTTTTTACACTTTAAAAATTCCTTTTGTGTGATGATATTTACAATTAGAGAAAATTTTTATTTTACAAAGTACATAGTCTCCTCCAAAGGGAGTAATATTCTTTATATCAGTGAGTACCATTTCTGAACACAAAGGCTTTGGTTGTATTCATATGCTTTCCCCACCAAAAAACATACATGTCGTGATTGACAGAATTTAAACAAATTCGTCCTGAGGGGGTGAAGTCTAGTTGAGTTGTATTCACAGTGTGATGCTGCCATGTCTAACCCAGCAGGCACCTTCATGTCAAAACAACATCAAAAATGCTAATTGATTTGATTTCAATTGACTTCCTTGATGTCAAAGCCACATCAAATTGACATCTAACATTGGTGTAAAAACTATAATTCCAGAACAGTCCTATAATCAATTTATTACTCACTTTTTTGACACCAATGATTTAATCATTTGAGATCAAGGTCATTTACATGGATTGTAGGGATACAAAATCCAGTGTAAATGTATAAATAAAACGTTTCTTATGCTATAATGCTTTTGTGTTGTTATTTTAGTGGTCAAAAAGGCAACAATCTGTAGATGTCAAATGGACGTCAAAGTTTTGACATCAAATCAATTAGCTTTTTTGACATGTTTTTTTAATGTCGTTTTGACATCATCAAGTGAAGTGACACTGTTTCACAGATTTAATACCCATGCAACACTATCTCATAGCAATTCATAACTTTTTGACTTAGTGCCTAATTCATATGAATTTGTACATTCTTATTCATACAATTTAGTACGATTCCCTCAATGACGGTTGGGTTTAGAGGTGGGGTTTGGTGCCACGCCTCCTTTTTAAAATCTTACATTTTCATATGATTGCACCAGGGCTTAATTTGTGTCGAAACAAGTCAGATCCGGATCCGACACCTCTGAAATCTGATACGGCACCTAATTTTACTGATCCTTCTTCTCACATCCCACCCCCCTTCACTTTCTTCTGCGACTCCCCAGCCCTCTTCAGTTTTGTCTAAGACACTGCCCCCAATGCTCTTCACTTTCGTCCGCGATACTACCTCCCCCACCCCTCCACCCGCTCTTCACTTTGGTCCGCAACACATCTCCCGCCTCTGGTAACATGCTGGATCCGTTACCCCGATCTGTTTTGGGCCCTCGCAATTTACAAATTAAGCACTGGACCAAACTCGTACAAATAAAAAGGTTTTTAAAGGTCTATACCTAAGTATAGTTAGGTGCTTTTTTATTTCTTTACCCTTAAATGCATTTTCTTAGATGCATTTCTTTAATCTTAAAGCCTACATTTAAATTCAGAGATGTAACCCTATGAAACCTACACTAACTGACAAGTCTTGTCGTCAATCCCAGTTGTAAGAGCAACAAATAATACTTCTAGTTGATGATTTGGAAAAGTGGCAGAAGGTCGATTTTTCTGATAAATCATCTGCTGAACTGCATCCCCATCATCACAAATACTGTAGAAGACCTATTGGAACCCGCATGGACCCAAGATTCTCATAGAAATCAGTCAAGTTTGGTGAAGGAATAATCATGGTTTGGGGTTACATTCAGTATAGGGGTTTTGCGAGAGATCTACAGCCTGAGGTATCAAGACATTTGTGCTGCCCATTACATTACAAACCAAAGGAGAGGGCAAATTGGGATAGTGGGATAGTGCTTCTTCTCATACTTTAGCCTCAACATTAAAGTTCCTGAAAGGCACCATGATTGGCCAGTCCAGTCACCAGACATGAACATTATTGAGCATGGTAAGGGGAGGGTGAAAAAGGAGGCATTGAAGATGAATCCAAAGAATCTTGATGAATTCTGGGAGTCCTGCAAGAATGCTTTCTTTGCCATTCCAGATGACTTTATGATTAGGTTATTTAAGGCACTGCAGAGATGTACGGATGCAGTCATTGAAGCTCATAAAAGTCATACATGATATTAATTCTTCTTCCACTGCACCATGACTTTATATTCTATACTGTATATTATTTCTGTTCAGTGACAAGGCTTTTGTCTAAGCAACGTCAGACCTTACTGTCCTAACTAAATAATTAAAAATCAAGGCATGATCATATTTTATTTTTGCAAAATAGTTGTTCTAGAGGCCTTTACCTTTTATATAAGCCACTTCTGATACCAAATGGTTAACTAAAAGTCAAGTTATTATTTGTTGTTCCTAAAAATTGGGAAAGCAACAATACCTTTGTCAGGTAGTGTACGCTAATTAATTAATTAAATAAGTAAATACACAAATAAATAAATAAATAAATAAATACACAAATAAATAATTCAATAAATAAATAAAGTATTAAGTAAAATAATAAACCAGTATAACCAGTGACATAATTATATGACTACTGCCCCACAAATCAACACATTAGCAATTGAGATTTGCAGTGTTACTATGCTTACATACTTAATCATCAAAAAATAAATAAATAAGAAAAATCACTGTAATTTTGGATCAATTTGGAGTCCTTGAAAAACAAATAGAAGTCTGATTGATGGACAGTGCCCTTGCAGGAAGAATAGAAGGAAGGAGTGTGAGCAGGTTTCTTGAATCACTGTGCTCGATGAGCTGAGGATTCTCTGTTGTTTTGCTATGATGCAATCAGAGTTTAGGAGCAAGGAGTGAGAAAAATCGATAGCCCAGCTCTCACTCCTTCCTTTTGCTCTCCTTGCAAGGGCACTGCCAATCAATCAACCATTCAGAACACTCCCATTGGGTTAATGAAGATATGTACAACTTCAACGTAGTTAGCAGAACTTTATGTGCACAATTATTACAAAGCTTACATTTAGCTAAATATTCATTTATTTTCTTTTTGACTTTGTCCCTTTATTAATCCAGGGTTGCCACAGCGGAATGAATCGCTAACTTATCCAGCACATGTTTTACACAGCGGATGCCCTTCCAGCTGCAACCCATCTCTTGAAAACATCTATACACACTCATTCACACACATACACTATGGACAATTTAGCCTACCCAATTCACCTGTACTGCATGTCATTGGACTGTGGGGGAAACCGGAGCACCCGGAGGAAACCCACGCGAACGTGGGGAGAACATGCAAACTCCACACAGAAATGCCAACTGACCCAGCCGAAGCTCGAACCAGCGACCTTCTTGCTGTGAGGCGACAGCACTACCTACTGTGCCACTGCGTCACCTTTAGCTAAATATTTTCCTTTAAAATATAAAACTTAAGAAAGATTCACATTTTCAAGCGGCTACACCAATCTGAGGGTAACACTTTAAAATAATGGTCCATTAGTTAATGTTAGTTAATACATTTACTAACATGAACAAACTATTAGTAATACATTTACTGCAGTATTTATTTATGTTTTTAGCATTAGTTAATGCTATTTAAGTTAAATAACATTCCCAGCAGGCACAGGAGGTCAACATGATGTCACATTGACGTTGTACCCTAATGTTGTGGGGACGTTGCATTTTGTTTGGGAATGAAAATTGGGTTGACGTCGGAACACATCAGGTCTACGTCGATGTCCAACCTAAAATTAACCAAATATCAACATCTAATGATGTTACAGCTTGACGTTGTGTGGACGTTACCACCATGACGTCTATCAGACGTTGGAACAAGCAAAACTTTGGATTTTAATAATGCATTAGTTAATGTTGAACAATGATTAATAAATGCTTTACAATATTATTCATACTTAATGTTAGTAAACACATTAACTACCATTAACGGACCATTATTTTAAAGTATTACCAATTATATTTCATTACCTTTTTTTTATTTTTGACAATGTTATCATCAGAACACATTCAGCACTGAGGAGAAAACAACAAACAAAAATGTTTATTTATTTATTTTGTTTGTTATATTATTATAATGAATAAATAGAGGAATACTAAGAACATTTGTCAAAATTTTATAGAGTATGAGGAGAGGTTTATAATGTTCTTGGTTGTCCTCGGTCAAAAAACTCAAATTACAGTATGCTTTTAATTGTCAATATCATACTATTGAAATGATATTACAAATTTTTAAATATGCATTAAAAATGGTACAGCTTATCTCATCTCTTCAATAGCAACAGATTTAGACATCTCAGGCTCATTCTGAAAACGTACCTCTATATACATTTCTGGAGAGCACTAAATATGCCCCAGGTACTTTTTTTTTTTTTTTTTGCTTTTTTGTTTTTGCGAATCCACCAGAGGCTGCTGTGTATGCTTTTTGAGATACACTTTTCTCTAGCGAGTGCCATTAGCTTTTTTTTAAATAACTACATAACACAATACTTATTATATTATACTTATACTTATAGTAGTAAATTTTTTAATTAACTACTTGCAATACTTAAGTACAAAAAATGTTGAATACTTTAGTACTTCCACTTAGGTATTGTGCTTAAAGAGCACTTCAACTTTTACTCAAGTCACTTACTCAAGTCCACCAGAAGCCACTGTCGACTGACTGACTGACCAACTGATTGACTGACCCACCCTCCTCCTCCTCTAAACCCAACCAATAGTGTTTACAAAAACAGGGATTGACCCGCCCACCCACTTCCCTAAACCCAACCGACAGTTCTAAAAAGCAATTCAGAAAATGAAAAGCCCTCGTCTGATTTTTAGATTTGATCACATTCTCACCCTGTTATTTACTTGTTTATTTTATTTGTTGGCTTCTGTTTTTGTCTTACCTGATTTCTAGAACCATACTTCACCAGATTTGAACCCTATCGTCGTGGGCAACTCCTCTCTGCGTCTCAAATCCACCAATGTATGCAGCAAACTACTAGACAAACTGGTAACAGCGGCAAAGCCATCTATATGGAGGTAAGCAGTCAGCTGGTAAGCGCAAAA
>CAIGQZ010035013.1:9897176-9912308 GCA_903798205.1 Danio tinwini | reverse complement strand
TATGTCGTGACCTTTGGTGTCGGTGGTTAGAGTCTTTGCAACTTTACAGAACAACATTCTGCCTTTGTGAGAACAGCTGTAGTCAACCGAGCTGAATTTAATTTAACTTTAAAGGTCACTTTAAGATGTTCACAGAAGGAAAAGAAAAGAAAAAAAGGACAGAAAACACAATACGAGGCAAAGGGACCGGCAACAGTGAGAAGTTCTATTAGAAGTTCTATAGAGCTTACTGTATCTGTTGTGTATTTGTATTGGATTTGTATTTAATATTGCCTCTTTGTGTATACACACACACACACACACACACACACACATACATAAAAAGTTCATCCTTCATATGTCACAAACCTGAATTGTTGTTTTTTTATCAGCTGAACACAAAATAAGCATTTGTTTCTTTTCGTATTGGTGGTCAAACTGTTTTTTATCTTCTATTGTGTTGATCAGACTAGAATTAAGAGACACATAAAAAGTCAATTCAACTCATTCCTATAAATGTTTTTTAAACTTTGAATAAATGATCCTAGTTACTGAAAAGCATCTCTAAATCAGTTCGCATGACATACAACCCCAAATCAGAAAAAGTTGGGAAAATATGGAAAAAGCAAATAAAAAAAGAATTTAGTGATTTCTAAATGGACTTTGACTTGTATTTCATTGCAGACAATATTTAATGTGTTTCTCATGCTGAACAGTGAAGCAAAGCACAGGTGAATACACCAAGTGATGAAGTGTTTCATGTGTTATTTTGACCCATTCTTTCTGCAAACAAGTCTTAAGGTGGGCAATAGTACAGGGTCTTCATTGTCCCAATTTTTGCTTCAAAATGCGCCACACATTCTCTATTGGAGACAGGTCGGGACTGCAGACAGGCCAGTCAAGTACCTGTATCATCTGCAGCCAGGAATTTGTAATGTGTGCAGAATGTGGTTTTGCATTATCTTGTTGAAAAATACATGGGTGCCCCTGGAAAAGTAGGCAGCATATTGTGCTCCAAAATTTCTATGTACTTTTCAGCATTAATGGTGCCATGACAGAACTGCAAGTTAGCTTTGCCAAGGGCACTGACACAACCTTATACCGTGACAGACCCTGGTTTTTGAATTTGTCTGGATGATCCTTTACTTCTTTGGTCCTGAGCACATGGTGTTCATTTCTCCCAAAAAAATACCTGAAGTACTGATTAATCTGACCACAGTTTAGGTTTCCACTGTGTGATGGTCCATCCCAGGTACCTCTGAGCCCAGAGAAGTCAACAGTGCTTCTAGACACCGTTGACATAGGGCTTCCTTTTGGTACAGTACAGTTGTAACTGGCATTTGTGGATGTAACTAAGTGTTGTGGTACCTGACAAAATTTGCCAAAGTAGTCCTGAGCCCATGTGGTGAAATTGCTTATAGATGAATGACGATTCTTGATGCAGAGATCACTGTAGTTCAGATTAGGCTTGCGCCCTTGTCCTAAACACTGAAATTCCTCCAGATTCCTCAAATCTTTAATTATGTTTTGCACTGATGATGGTGAAATATCCAAATGTCTTCCTATCTTTCTTTAAACATTGTTTTGTCTGATTTGGGGTTGTAGAAGTAAAATTATGGGGTATTTAGGATAAAGTTCATAAGGTTGTTAATCAAAACTTATTGGTTAATTGTTCAGCTCAATTTTTCTGCACTGTCATTTTTCTACTACAAAAATTATGATTCAAAGGTGTTTATTTACCAGCGTCTACTATCGTTTGACTGCACATTTTCCCTTGCGTGTAAGAATTGATTTCATATAAACACTTCATCTCTAATACTACAGGATGTGAAAAGTAAAGCAAGCTCAAAAGTGAAACTCTCTCTTTATTGATATTTTGATCCACTCAAGAATCTTTTAGCGGCATCAGCATAGACAAACAAGAGCAATGAACTTGCTGCACGCTTACAGTATTTGACAGCAGAAAAAAAAACAACAGCAGCAGCAGAAACTAGTGAAGGTCTCGTCTGCATGACAGCAGAATCTGATACAGCAGTTTAGTCTTTCTGTCAGCTGACGCAGCGACTAACAAGACATCGAGCGTGATAGTGTGTCTGTTTGCAAATTTTGGAACTCCCGTACTGCCTTACTGACAAAAGGCTTTCCCTTGCACATTTACAGTTGAAGTCACAGTTATTAGCTCTCCTGTGGATTTATTTTCGTTTGTAAATATTTCCCGAACGGTGATTAACCGAGCAAGGAATTTTCCACAGTATTTCCTATAGTAATTTTCCTTCTGGAGAAAGCAACCGAGGCTCATTCTGATTAGTTACCCCTCTACATATTTGTGGCGAGCACCAAATTCATCCCAGGAGGTACATATTTTTGCAGTTTTTGTTCTCACAAATCCGCCAAGGGCCGATGCGTATGCTTTTTGAGATCTCAACTTTCTCTCGCCATTCCAACCTGCTGTTCTCGCATAAATCTACCAGAGGCCGCAGTCGATTGACTGACTAACCCACTTTCCTCCTTTCCTTAACACAACTGATAGTGCTTTTAAAAGCACAGAATGGGCAGCGCCCACCCACGTCCCTAAACCAAATCAACAGTGTTTTCAAAAGCAATCCAGAACAAGAAAAGCCCTGATTTTTACCACATTTTTAGATTTTACCACATTCTTACCCTGTTATTTACTTGGGGTTTTTAGGTTTTTTTTTTTGGCTTTTGTTTTTGTCTTACCTGCTTTCTGGAACCGTTCTTCACCGGACCCAAATCCAGTCGTCACGGTCAACTTCGCTCTGCGTCTCAAATCCTCCAACGTACTTGGCGAGCCACTGGACAAACTGGTAACAGCAGAAAAGCTGTCCACATGGAGGTAATCGGTCTGCTGTAAGCACGAACAGTGTTGCCAACTATTTCCAATGAAAAGTAGCTAAAGCCTGGCCAAAAAGTAGCTAAATGTTGCCAAATGATGTCACAGACTCAATTGCATATCAGTGACGTCATCACGTAGTATCTGACAAGCGTAAGCAAGTAATGTCTCTACTCGCTGAGGCGCCGTGTATTATTATAAAACATTACATTCACATGCACAATGAATAGGTTATTATTAACACATTACTTTGCTTGAATATGTCATTGTGTAATCGCAACTCAAAACTGCATCTTTATGTAGTATACAAAATAATGAATGTTTTCATAAATTGGCCATCTCAGCAAAAACATTATTTGAAGTATGTCCATTTAGATTTGTATGAAAAATATAATTGACTATTTGCAAAAGTAATACAAACACCTTTTGATAAGAAATTAAATTTTTCTTTTAAACAATCACATTTGTCAAAGTGACAACAATTATAGCACTATTGGAATTTATTGCTATTTATTGTAGGCTTTAGCTTCAATCTTAAGCTTGCTTTCGTTTATAGTTAAGCTCACACCCTGAATATTTCCCTCGTATGCAAATCACAGAGCTTTTTTTGTCTGATTTAGTTTGAAATAAATAAGCTTTGTCATTTTTTTTCCCACTGAAATAATTCACTATTCCCTTGGGGAGAACATTCAAAGAGAAGCGCCACAGCTGATAAGGGGATGGTGCTTTGCTAAGAGTCAATTGTAGTAGGGGAGAGTGAGGATGAAAGTACCATTTTTTTTAACTTATAAAAACCTAATTTTAAAAGATAAGGTTTTTAGCAGATATTTATTCTTGCTGTGGTAACTAACTCACAAATGGGGTCTATCAAAATCAGGTGTTATGTTGCAACATAGGCTCATTCTGAAATGGCTCGTTCCGCTGATCAATTGGTGCTTTTAAAAACACTGCCAGTTTGATTTGGGAAAGGAGTTGTTGGGTAGGGAGCCTAAGCAGCCTCTGGTTGATTTACGTGAGAAGAGCAAGCGAGAATGGAGAAAAATTTGAGATATCAAAAATCATACACAGCGTCCTCTGGTGGATTTGTGAAAATAAAAACTGCAAAAAACATATGTGTTACACGCTGGTATAAACACTATTAGGACACATAAATTGCACTAAAAAGTGAAAATTGGTTGTTTTTGCGTTATTTTGAGCAAATTCGTTCTTCCGGTTTGAAACTTATTTTTGAAGCTGTGTCACGGCGATTAGATACTTGCTTGTATTCCAGCGTGGAGAGTGGATGTCTGTACCTGCGAGTACATCGTGACGTCTCTGAGTGTGCGGCATTGATTCATGAGAAAGACTTGGTTCAAACCAATCAGCGCGCTCTATTGTGAATGCGGTGCAACTTCATTAATATGCATGATAGCTTTGAAGCTTTGTTTACCTGTTACAGTGTTCAGACGACAGAGAGACGCCATGTTGTGTTGCCAAAACAAGTGGAAGAACGAGAATTTGGAGACAGTGTTGCGTTTTATTATTATTTATTATTTATTATTATTATTATTATTGTGTATATTGTTTATTATTGTTATTATTAGTTTTGTTTTCATTTTCCCGCTATAAGAGCACAGCTGAACTCACCTGTCCTACAGTGAACATGACACGTGACAGAAATGTGTTTGTAAGGAACATTTTTTACCAGAGAGCTTTTCGTATCTGGAAATGATGAAATCCGCATTTTCCGCTCGTCTACTTTTAAAAAAAGACGTGGCTCCAGTTTGTGTTGATTGTCTTGTCGCTACAGATTTGGTAAGTGAGAGGTCAGTGCCCTTTGTTTGTTCATTCAGATGGCAAAGTTAGTTCGTATCGTCAGCAGTGCTCCTTCAGTTTTTAAAGATATACCATAGTCAAAATGATTTAGTTACTAAGTTTACAGTATGGTAATATCACTGCAATATTATAGTACAATATTATAGACTGAAAGATCCGCTGTAAATGCTGCTCTCCGAATCTAAACATGTAAACACAGCAATCAAACTATTACCGTCGTGTATAGGATTTTCACCACATTTTGTGACAGGATAGTCTATACACACACGGCTTTTTGATGCTACCTACTGAGTGCATCTAAGTTACCGAGAAATGCGGAGGATTTTTTTCTACCATTCGCCGTGCGGTATCAAACATTCCATTAAAACTCCACTCTCCAGCAGTTCCTCTCATACAATATCTCGTTTGTCATGGGGAGCATGCATGAAATATTCCTGAATGAATTTGGCAAATAATTTGATTACTGTTGTCCATGTAAACACAGTTGCTGTCTTTCTCCCCTGCGTCTGTGTGTTTGTTTTGCCTCTGTGAGATCAGCGCGTGCCCAAATGGAAACTCCCATTTTTATGCAAAATCTTCTCTCTTTCCTTCCCCCAACACTCCCACCTAAACAGAGCTGGACATGCTCACTTTCCTGACTTTTTCCAAACTTTGCTGAGCCAGAGGGGTTTCATGGCCCTTTAAGAATGAGCCTGGATTGTTATTTTGTATCAATGTAGGGCAACATTATCGCTTTAAACAAAATTTCACATTGTTACTTTTGACATCATCAGAAACAAAAGTAACACACAGGTGGGTCAAAACTAACACAATAATATATAAATTTTTTTGTGTGTTACTTTTCATAATAACGATACCTAACTATAGGTTTGTTGTTATGTAATTGCAAATATATAGATATATTTTATCCTTTATCTTTGAAATAAAAATAAAAGTGTCATTTTTGTTTTTGCAGTTTCAGTAGGTTCCAAAAGTAATCAGTCAATAATATTTAATTATTTCGATTTATTAATTATTTATTATTTATAAAACGACAAATTCACTGGTACAAGTGGAAAACTGTAAAACGATATGTCTACAACACATTCCTAGACGATAGTGAGCACATTTCAAATATAGTTTATGAATCAAATAAGGCAGCGGGACTAAAGTAACAATCAGAAAACATAAACAAGGCAAACTCGAGGATGAGTTACAGCACTAAATAACATGTAGATTAATGATTATTGTGACCCATGAAAACAAACTAACATCGCTTAATAATCATAAAAAAAGTACCACGTATAAACTTATCACACTGGAAAACCATTATCACACTGGAAAACCATTATCTGGACTTGGCGGCAGGTAACGTGGTGTCTCCTTCAAGGGCTGCATGCTGAATGTGCTGTCAGAGTTTGGAGATCAAATGTTATCAGGACTCTGAGAAAATCGCTTTGTTACTTTCGTCTCACGTTACTTTCGTAAGCTTTTACACTGGTGAATGACTTATGATGTAGTGTTATAATGTTTGGTGTGGTGGGTGCACAATCATGACTTCAGGAGGCGTGACTTTGGACGACGGGGAAAGTTGCATTTTCAATGCCATCACGCTAAAGTTAGCATTTTCCCAGATCTCCTACTGCACTTTTTAACCTTCATTGGCATTCATTGTGTGCATGGCAAAGTAAGAATTTCATTGCACAGGGAATCTGTTTCCTTATTGTGCATATGACAACAGCAGCTTTGAAATCTTGAATCTCGAATCACCTCCTGATAGCAGAGCACATCGCGGTTTTCTTTATATTTTATGATCCAAAGCTCTAACCTGAGCCTTCGGGGGGAAACGTTTCTTAACAGTTTCCCCCTCTGTAGTTCCCTGCCATCTCTATAAATGACACCACAGCGCTTGACTCGATCCGTAAGCTGTGAGGAATTATATAACATACTTAAATTTCAGGCTCTCGTTTCACCCATATAAATGAAAAACCTCATTGCAGGGAACAAGCGTTTTTTATTCATGGGTCATAATCCCTCTATTTCTCTCCCTCCGTGGGCTGTGCATTACCCACGCCACCTGTGCTCGGAGATATGAGGGGAAAACATCATTCATGTCACACAGATCTGCTAATCTGCACTATCTATCTGTAATTTTCCTTTACAAACACTTATACCACAGACCATCTGCCTTCATGCTCTTGCGAGGAATTGCTTGGAAATGGCCTTCGTGTCGCTTTTTTTAGATTTCTGAGTGAAGCCATTGAAGTCTGGTTGATTTCGGCTACATTCTACTTTTAATTATACAAATATTTAGTGATATTTTAAAGAGGAGTAATTTTGAAGTGTAGCTTTAAGTTCAGTTAAACAGATGGAACCACGGTTGGATTATAAAAGCAAGTCATTAGTAAAGGGCGGCACGGTGGCTCAGTGGTTAGCACTGTTGCCTCACAGCAAGAAGGTTGCTGGTTCCCGAGTCAATGCTTTGCTAGTTGGTATGTCTGTATGGAGTTTGGATGTTCTCACCGTGTTGGTATGGGTTTCCTCCTGGTGCCCTTCTGGGGTTTCCCCCACAGTCCAAAGACATGGCTAAAAGTGAAATGGATAACTAAATTGGCCATAGGGTATGAGTGCATGTGAATGTGAGAGAGTATGGGTGTTTCTCAGTATTCGGTTGTGGCTGGAATGGCATCGGAGTTGTTGGCGATTCATTCCTCTGTGGTGACCCTTGATAAATAAGGGACTAAGCTGAAGGAAAATGAGTGAATAAGTAATCAGTAATAATGAATTAATTAAAGCTGCAAGCAGCGATGAAAGGGACCTCGCGCCCGGGCTCACCGCCGCCTGGTGGCCATAGGATGACAGAGAACAGTGGACAATAATAATTTAAGTTGATATATGTTAAAAGATGTGATAAAATCACCAGTTTGAACCAAACGTTCTTTTGTCAACAGGTGGCGCTATGACTGTGACTCAATATTGGCATGTAGCTGTCTTCAGGAGAGGAATCTCATCAAACCTGTGAATTATTAGGCAGATTTATAAATACTTCCTAGTCCAAGGGGATACACTCCGCGGAAACTCTAGATCTTCACAATTTAACATCACAAAGGCCTTTGGATTAATCTGACAAAAGTTGGATTTGATCTGATAAAATTTGTAGGAGGAGTTTGTTACAGTGTAAAACATGACATTTCCGTTTGCCAGCAGGTGGCGCTGTAACTGAATATTGACATGTTCAGGTCAGGATTGTTATCAATATTGTGGATTTTGAGGCAGATCGGACAATGCATGCTTGAGTTATAACAACTTCCTCTTTTTGCAAAGTTTGTGAGGCCGCCACGGACACAATGGCTTTGAGTGGTAGTGATATGGAAATAGCATAAGCACAGTAAGATTATATTTATTTTACCACATCTTCATCACACACAGAAACTGTAACAATTTCTTTAAAAAATGCGAGTTCAATAAATGGATATAATGTTAGATTATACATAATAACATAATGATATTTAAGAAAAAACAATCGATAAAGCTAATTATTCTGTCAGGTTAATGTAGTAATTATTTAACACACAGATATAATTTATAATTTTTTAAGACTTAAACACACATAGATTATCCGATTACATTTTAAAAATGATCACTTTAACATTTTTAATAACTGCTTAAAATTATCTGTTAATTCTACCACAGAGAGAATGAGAGAGAGAAGGACAAAACTGAAAGAGTTGCCCAGGTCACTGAACAGCACTAAATGCGTTTCTGGTAATTTCGCTGAGGGACATTAATTTGAGGAATTAAAGTCGAAGCTGAGATGATGTTGAGATGAAGGAATGAATTAGACTAAAAGCTTCTTCAGTTCGAGCTGATGAACTGAATCTAGGTTCTTCTGGATCCTTCTCATCTCTGCCCAGCAACTGAGCCGCAAAGAAACTACAGCGAGGAGAAATGTTAATGGCAAATGATCCGCAGACATGAAGGGTCAAAGTTCGCTAACTAATACTGAACTCTGTTAAAATGAGAACGTCTGCATTTTTATCATTCTACAAAAAATCAGTCAGGATAGCTGGGTTATGAGGTTTGCTTACTAATCAAATTTGTTTCCTTCGGCTTGCTCTATTTCAGAAGTCACCACAGCGAAATGAACCACCAACTATCTCTGCATATATTTACTCAGTGGATGCACTTCTAGCTGCAATTCAGTACTGGGAAACACACACACACACACACACACACACACACACACACACACACTCACACTCATACACTACGGCCAAGTGTATGTCTTTCGGATGAGACGTTAAACCGAGCTTCTGACTCACTGTGGTCATTAAAAGTCCCATGGCACTTCTCGCAAAGAGTAATGGTGTAACCCCGGTGTCCTGGCCAAATTCCCTCAATCGGCCCTTACTGATCATGGCCTCCCAATCATCCCCAGCCACCAAGTTGGCTCTATCACTTTCTCTCCACTCCACCAAAGCTGGTGTGTGGTGAGCGCACTGGCTGCATTGTCCTGTGGCTGCCGTCGCATCATCCAAGCGGATGCTGCACACTGGTGGTGATGTGGAGAGACCCCCCTCATGATTGTGAAGTGCTTTGGGTGTATGGCCATACACGTTAACTGCACTAAACATCACATCAAATTTACATTACATGTTTGGGTGTGAATGAGTGTGTATGAATGTTTCTCAGTACTGGGTTGCAGCTGGAAGGGCATTCGCTGTGTAAAACATATGCTGGATAAGTTGGCGGTTCATTCCACTATGGTGACACTTGATGAATAAAGGGACTACGCTGGAGGCAAAACGAATGAATGAATGAGTATACTAACTAACTAGTTTAAAGCAACGTGCCCAACACTGCTATTTAATACCATACTTTTTATTCTCAGGCTCTGCTTCAACAAGAGGACGACACTGGAGTGGATTTTCACTCCTGTTCCATCCCAATCCCACAGAAAGAAATCTTGTCCTGTCCCACTCCCAGACCAAAGTAAAAAAAAATAATCCTGTCCCATCCCACTCTTGTTTAAAATGACTCCCGCTTCTGTAGCGCTCCCATTTTTTTTCCTACTTTTAGTCTTTAGGTAATACATAGAATTAGATTTTTATCTGCTCCCCATCCTGTGTTAGACCAGCCAGTTTCTAGATATTCTGGAGATCAGCTACAGTAAGCAGTACATAGTTCACACCAAGCTGCATTTTACTCATTTATTGAAAAGTTTTCATTCAGTATGTGTATAGTAAGTATCTTGTATAGTGAGAGAGAGAAATGCAGCATGCACAATTTAGACATATTGATTAAACATTAACATAAAAAATCAAATAGAAGAAACAAAACAACTGTTGTACCTGCTTATTAAAACATGTGGCTGTATGCATTATATATTTTGTCTTGTTTCTAGTCCAAATATCTAAAAATTCTTAAGTCAAGAAGAATTTTCTCGACAAGCAAAACATGTTGTCTTGTTTTAAGAAATAATTTGCCAAATTGAAGTGAGTTTTTGCTTAAAACAAGCAAAATAATCTGCCAATGGGGTAAGCTAAATAATCTTGTCAAAAGGAAAAAACAAGATTATTTTGCTTACCCCATTGGCAGATTATTTAGCTTGTTTTAAGGAAAAACTGACTTATTATTGGCATATTATTTCTGAAAACAAGACATTATGTTTTGCTTGCCAAGAAAACGTTTCTTCATATAAGAATTTTTAAATATTTGGACTAGAAACAAGACAAAAAAATCTAAGAAAAGCATTTTTGCAGTGTATGCATCCTAAATATATGAGCACATTTAGTATGATTCTGGTTTTATAGAGAAAGTTAGGCACATGGAAAAGTTAACAGCAGATATTCCAGTCCTCGTCATTCACCACCACACATGCATACAATAATTCTTCTAGTTTCAAATTAATTCATTACATTTATTTTACTTTGGATGAAAACACTAAACCTATGAAAACACTGAATTTTTCAGTCAGACAAGACTTAACACCCGCCACAATTTTCGTTTGAAGAACAAAAAGATGCTTGGCTTATTTGTTCCCGAATTTGCCTTGCAATTATGCCTTTTCAGACCCCGCGTCCCTGAATCACTGCTGTAACTTTACTTGACTAAGATTAAGCATGTTTTACAAGCAGCATACGGCGTGCTATCATCGTCACAGTTTACTCTCATTTACATTTCCGACTTCCCGACTAGTTCTGTTCATTTAATGGACATGTCATTACCTCTGACTTTTTGCGCTGCAAATAATTTTTCACCACATCTCCGCGGGTGTTAGCTCCCTTCAGCACTGATGGCTTCTGGATCGTGTAGTTCTTTTATAGTTATGTTACACTGTAATCGTATTAAAAGGAAACTACAAAATGCAGGTGCATTTTTTTTGTCATCTACCTATTGGTTGAATCCCGCTCCCATCTGCTCCTGTTAACTATATCTTATCCTGTACTGTCCCAATCCCATGATTAAAAGCAAAGATGACTCCCATCCCGCGTGAATCTTACGAGAATTCTGTGACCCTTGGGATTCCCGAAAAAATGTCATCCACTAGTTTCAACCAGGAAAAGTGAAACAATTTTAAACAAATCAAAATTTCTGATTTTGTTCAGACAAAAGATTGAAACAAAACTGTTAAAAAGGGATTTGAATTACTCCCGATTGAGGCAAATGAATTAAAATATGTTGTCATCATTTAATCTTTTAAGGTTTTACTCTCGGATGCACTTCTATGCCATGATTTTCAAAGTAGTCATGTCACAGATGTGTTCACACTGCATGACTATTTGGGGTAGCTTTCAGTCGCTGCTGTGTTTACACTGTGAGATGGATCGGCGATAGGGGGTTTCACACTGAATGACTTTACAATAGGAAGAATCGCCAACAACTTTGTCTCGGTCTCACAACCAAACACATGCAAGACCTGACTTGGAAACAACGCAAGGTCACATAGTATATCGTTCGTTATTAACTAGCCTACATAATGAGAAAGAAGCGTTTAGGGGGGTAGATAATGCACTTATTTTGCTCACCTGGCTTTTGAAGGGAATTAACTTCAACTTTTTTCTCCTTTGACTCCGTTGTGGTATTGCTCAGATGACATGTCAAACAGACACCGTTGATCCTGCCAAATTTCCTTAATTTTTTAATCCATTTCTTAGGTCCAAATAGACCAAAAAGAAGCCTTTTTAACTTTTCCCTCAACATCCCGCTGGCCTGCAGATACCCATACTAGTGGATGCTTCTCTCTGATTGGCTGTAGGTGATCGTCAATGTTATTATTAATCAGAACACATTTCACACGGCAGGTTTTTAAATCACAGACAGGTCCAGATATTTAGCATGCCAAATGTCTGACTGGTGTCGGAGACACATCAGCGATCCTCTCAGATGGCATCTTTGATAGTTTACACCAGGGGTCAGCAATCACGGTCTTGGAGGGCCAGTGTCCCTGCAGGGATTAGCTCCAACTTGCTTTAACACACCTGCCTGGGTGTTTCAAGTATACCTAAGACCTTGATTAGCTTGTTCAGGCTTGTTTGATTAGGGTTGGAGCTAAAATCTGAAGGACACCGGCCCTCCAGGAACAAGTTTGGTGACCACTGGTTTACACTGTGTGATTGTTACTCGTGTGAATGAGTGATTTCAGGCATTTGTCAGCGATTTCCTAAAACCTGTCGGTGGGCTAAAATCATGCAGTCTGAGCTCGGTATTAGGCTAGAATGTCTATATATGTTGCATTTAATCTCTTTCTATCTCTCATCTTCTGTCTCTGTGTAAGCTGAAAGAATTGATGGGGGCCAGAAGCCAGAGGATGTAGAGCAGTTAGAGGTACTCATCTTTGACAGGGAATAGAGGCGAGCTTTCCCGACCCATTCAGCTCTTACTGCGCAGACAAATCAGAGAGATCAAGTAGTGCGAGGAACATGTGAGCTTTTCCTGGTTGACATACATTTTGCCTCCGGATGTGTGATCCCCCGCTGAGAAACTAGAGTTACTATTCCACACAATTGACCTGGGTTTATAGATTTTTAGAAAGGCAGATTTGTCGGTCTTTGATGTGCACAGAGATGGGGTGCGGAGAGACACTTGGCAAGACAAATGCAAAACAATGCTGTGTATTGAAATGTTTTAACTAATCCTCTGGCAATAAATGTCACTTCATTTATAGTTTAAGTGTAATTTATCATATGTAGTGGAAGACATACATATACACATTTGTGATTTCAGTTGAGCTTCGTCAGACGTTAGATATTTATGGTGCAGTGGGCAAGTAATGTCAATGTAAGTGTAGCAATGGGGGGTCTACTATGCTAATTTCACCCTCCTATCATGTTGATATCATAATACAGCTTTTCACCTTAATGAAATATATGTCTCATATAAGAAATGCTTACAGCTTTATTCCCATAGTTTATTAATATCAATAGCAAATAGTAATAAAAGAAATAGCAAAGTTGAGCTCTGAAATAAAGTTCTGATATCAGAGTTTTGGTATAACCTGGTATTATAAAAATGCTAATTCTTATTTTTTTATTCTCTTTGTGTTAATCAAAGCTTAACAACATCTCAAAAGTCAGCTAGTTGTCAATGAAATGTGGCTTTATTTAAGAATAATAAAATGAACACATGTAATTACAATGAAATAATTATAATAATACAGTCAATATTTAATAAGAAATAATAATATTCTGATGTAGTGACCCCTGATGAATAAAGGGACTAAGCCAAAAGAAAATGAATGAATGAATGGATTTTCTGAAACAAAGCTGAGGATTATTGAAGGTTATTTCAGTGACTGAATAGATTTAATTGGCAGTTTTGATCTATTTATTATGTAATATTAGTGTCCATTCTAGACATAATAGCTGGGCCTCATTTTATTATTATGTATGATCACCCCCCCCACCCCACCCCTTATACCAGGGGTGGGCAAACTCGGTCCTGGAGGGCTGGTGTCCTGCACAGTTTAGCTCCAACACTAATCAAACACACCTGAACATGCTAATCAGTGTCTTCAGGATCATTAAAATCTATAAGCAGGTGTGTTTGATTAATGTAGGAGCTAAACTGTGCAGGACACCGGCCCTCCAGGACTGAGTTTGCCCATCCATGCCTTAAACCATTTAAATTTAAACTATAAAAATTTAAGGTGCATATTTGCATAATATTATATACATTTATTACTGTTAATGATAGTTTAAATTATATATATATTTCTGAAAAAAAATGGTTATAAAATTTATAGAACTGTGTGCTCATTAGCTTGCAGACGTACACGTTTATTCATGAAGTCTCAAATCGCGATACCCTTCATTTTTATACT
Organism: Danio tinwini; assembly: GCA_903798205.1. NCBI lineage: Eukaryota > Metazoa > Chordata > Actinopteri > Cypriniformes > Danionidae > Danio > Danio tinwini. The sequence continues at coordinate 9,898,362 of CAIGQZ010035013.1, read as the reverse complement.
CAATTTATTAATACTGTACTCTATACACTCTATTTATATATCATATAATACTACTTACACACACACACATACACACACATTATATACATATATATATATATATATATATATATATATATATATATACACACACACACTACCTGACAAGTTTTGTCGCCTAAACAAGTTTTATGAACAACAAATAACTTGACCTCTAGTTGATCATTTGGTATCAGAAGTTGCTTATATAAAAGGCAAAGGCTCCTATATTCTGCTTATTTTCCCAAAATAAAATATTATCATGCCTTGAATTTTAATTATTTAATTAGAACAGTAAGGTCTGACTTAGAAGTCTTGAAAGTCTTGTCACTTAACCAAAATAATGTACAGTATAGAATATAAAGTCATGGTGTGGTGGAAAAAGAATCAGTATTGTATATGGCTCCCATGAGCTTGGAGGACTGCATATATACATCTCTGCAATGACTCAAATAACTTATTAATAAAGTCATCTGGAATGGCAAAGAAAGCATTCTTACCACATACATACTCAATAATGTTTATGTCTCGTGACTGGGCTGGCCAGTCCTGTAGCACCTTGACCTTCTTTACTTTCAGGAACTTTGATGTGGAGGCTGAAGTACAGTATGAGCAGCACTAACTAAAGATTTTAGTTAAAGAATCACTAAAGATTTCGTATCAGTATGATATTAGTATATGTACATTAGTTTAGTCCAGGGATGGGCAAACTTGATCCTGGAGGGACCTGCCTGCAGTTTTCTAGTGATCTTGAAGACACTGATTAGTGTGTTCAGGTGTGTTTGACTAGTGTTGGAGCAAAAGTCTGCAGGGACACCGGCCCTCCAGGATCAAGTTTGCCCATCCCTGGTTTAGTCAGTACTGACGTCAAATCTGGAGCTAATCTAACGAATCAAAAACGATAAAAAAATGTGTACCAACCAAATGTATATGTTAGGGAAAATATTATATAAAAATGTAAAAAAAAAAAAAAAAAAAAGAGCAAAAGTCAAGAGAAATGAATACAATATATACAATTTTATTTTTATTTTTTGTAATATTTTGCATGATTTTAAATGTATTATCTTTCTACTTCTAAAGATGTTTGGTGACTAAAATGTCATTTTAATACATTTATCTGTTCAATAAATATGTTTTGCTCAAATGCACCTATATATATATATATATA
>CAIGQZ010035013.1:9871561-9896776 GCA_903798205.1 Danio tinwini | reverse complement strand
TGATAATATTTCTTCTTCTGGAGAAAGTCTTATTTGTTTTATTTTGGCTATAATAAAAGCAGTTTTTGTTATTTTTTAAATCATTTTAAGGTTAAAATTATTAGCCCCTTTAAGCTATCTGCTTAAGTGTGACGTCACGCGAAGGAGCTTCCGGGTCCAAGCGCTCTATGAAACTGAATGAGGAGATTCATCAAATGCTAATAATAAACGTTTGCCATGTAATACTTTCGAAAATCACGATCGCAATATATATGTCCATGCCTAATATCTGATGGCCAGAAAGTGATTCATTTTTTATAAGTTGTTAAAATGTTGGTATTTGTGATGCAGCAAGCCCAGAGATCGTTGTGTACGCTATGACTTTATATAAAATTCACTTTAATGTGTGACATGAATAAAAAGTGATCATGAACGAATATTTAGTCAATTCAAATGAGTGGCGGCTTGGACCCGGAAACAGTATTACATACGTCACCAACACGTCACCACCTAACAAGCGAATATATTTTTTCTCAAGTCTACAGAACAAACCATCATTATACAATAACTTGCCTAATTACCCTAACCTGCCTAGTTAACCTAATTAACCTAGTTAAGCCTTTAACTGTCTTGAAAAATATCTAGTCAAATATTATTTACTGTCATCATGGCAAAGATAAAATAAATCAGTTATTAGAGATGAGTTTTTAAAACTTATGTTTAGAAATGTGTTGAAAAAAATCTCTGTTAAAGAGAAAATGGAGAAAAATAAACAGGGGGGCTAATAATTCAAGGGGGTTATTAATTCTTACTATATAGCATTTTACACCGTTAGAACCACATTGTGTTAGAGCTTCATTACTGTCCCTAATAAACACTCAGTGGGAATTTCTAAGAGAGAAGGAGATGATAGATCAGAGCCGCTGCCCTGATGTTTATCTTTTTTACTGGCTCATTGCATTTGTCTCCGCCTGCCACCCCCTTGATCAATAATGTAAATTCCCAGCAATAACTGAGGCTGATTAATATTGAAAGCAGAAGTCTTAACTCACAGTGAGAGCCATTAGAAACGCACAGGAGCATATCCTCATACACACAGGCACATCTTTATCTGACCTCACGCTAAACATCTGATTGATACAGCCCTGTAAAATAGAGCACCGCGCCGCCATGCAAATGTTATTAGCCATGCCGTGAATGAAAGAGAGCTCATAAGTGTCTCTAATACAATCATTTCAGATCACAACCTCGAATGAAAAATGGGTTTATGCTGTATTTTATTCAGTGTTTGATTTCCCTGCTTAATTCTGAACTCATTCTGTATTTCATTGTCAGATTCTCAGGCGATGACATAGATGTATGAATACATGACAAATTATTATTACCTATTGACTATTGCCTGCTATTATAAGGCTGTCGCAAACTTCCAAGGTATGTTATTCTGAGACAACAACCACTGAAACTATTAACATAGGCTCATCTCATTGAATACATTGACATCCATATCCATGTCTGTGTGTTTTTGATCGTTCTGCAATATTTTGTGACTGAATAATACATAGATTAGTGTATGCTCCATTCAGTTATTTTCGTTTCTGTCAGCTTTGCATTTCATTAAAGAAGTAATAAACTATTATGACCCAGAACAATGTTTTAATTTCATTTTTTTGTTTACACTTTGTGGCAGGTAGCCATGTAATAAGTGGGATAAAGTACATCCAGCTACACAGTAAAAATTATATGATCAATTAGTCACGACAGCATATGTTTTGAGTTCATTGTAACTTATTATTACTATTATTGTAACTTATTATTACTAAGGTAATTGCCGTCTTACTTAATTTTATAAGCAACTCAAGTTGTTTTAAGTCAATTTAACATAATATAAGTTTAGTAGACTCATAAGGTAATGCTTGTTGAGCATTATTCTGCAATAGGCACTGACAAGATGTTCTTTATTACTTAATTATTAGCTTTGTTTTGATTTTCGAAGTTGTGCTGTATTCCTATGGTAGCAAGCTTTATTGGGAGATTTATTCTGAGATTTATTAGGAGCCACCAAGAAAAGTTTGGTCATTGTCTATCTATACCTTTTTTGCTTAATAGCTTCCAAACAAGTCATTAAATGAAACTATTTTATGATGTTACTCTGTAGTGATTGTTCTATTACATGCTACATGTAACAAATGTTTAACATTAACAGACAACATAGCTTAAAAATTCTAGGAAAAATTCTTCAATAATTTCTACAAAATGCTGAGAACCCTTTCTTTAATAACAAGTGGTCAGTGAATCCTGCACTGTACGCATTTATTTTGCGGTACTGTAGTGGTCATCAATAAAATTGTGACACAAGACAAGGTTGAGTCTTGAGAAAATTAACTGTAACCATTGACTCTTCAAAGCCCTTTCCTTCTGCAGTAAAATAAAAAGGATTTCAAGTGTTTACACTTAGCTGATGATTGATAATAAAGCTTGTTTGGCATGCTGTCCCGGGAGAGAGCCCTGAGCTTGTAAGATCCTCGAGCCCTGGGCTCCCTCCCGTTTGCAGGGCGAGAGGGGAGTTTGAGCTCAGGTAGATCTCGATAAACTCCCCCAGCTTAATCTAGCTGAATGGTGGAAATGAATGACTGAGGAGAGGAGTGCTTGCTTAGAGCTTGACTATGGTATTCATTTTGAGTGTTCAATTTACTTAGGGTGAGTGTTATTTGGACTGTGGGAGGAAACCGGGGAACCCGGGGAAAACCCACGGGAGCACAGGGAGAACAAGCGAAAACTCCGCACAGAAATGCCGACTGATTTAGTAGGGACTTAAACCAGCGGCATTCTTGCTGTGAGGCAACAGTGCTAATCACTGGGCCACCGTGTCGCCCATCTAAAAAGGAGGGAAAGTAGAGGTGGGTGGGGGGGTTCTTCAAGACAAAGATATTGAGATAAGAAAACTCTGGTTATTTATAGTAAGTTAGGAGTCATCTGATTGGATAATCGATCATGGGTTAATGCAGGACAGCTGAGAACAATCATAAGCACGTGATCCTCTCGAAATTTGTTTATACATAAACTTCACTTAAACTTACAGTGGAGATCACAGCATCTTCTCAGCACGATGCTATTTGACGACACTTTCTTTTAAGAGACAAAACCTTATACTGCTTGCGCTGCTCTAATTCATTTTCAAAAATATTATATTATAATTAATATGGGCACTTTAAATATCAAACTTATTTTTTCCTTATCAGGCTGCCTCTAATGGGATACCCACAAAAGCACGATTTCGAAGCTATAACAAGGCAAATACAAATTCAGTAATAGTGGGGTCCATGTAGACTGTTGGTTCTTTTCAGCCAAGATTTCACCCATATCCTTTGTGCCAGCTAATGATGTTGATCAGCCTTCATTTATTTATTTGCTTTCTTTCTGAAGTCATGTTTGATTATGCGGGTTTCTGTGAGATCGTGCGTTGGTGGAGTTGCCAATGTGAAGTCATTTTTTACAGTCAGCAGGAGCGTGGTCTCACTGTCTAGCCAAATCCTCTAGTGTGAGTCTTTGGAGGTTTATAATGTTCAAAATCATTTAAAACTGTCCTTATATCTCTCAAAAGATATTACAATATTAGATTTAGGATTTAATTAGAAAATAATCTTGTGTGGCCTAGGTTTAAGTCCATACACATGTTGTGGCTTTTGCTCTACAGTACATGTACATCCGAAAAAGGATATTCAAGCCTGAAATATCTACACATTTTAATTGAACGTGTATACAGAAATGCACAACAACAATCCTGTACACAATTCAGATTTAGCAGATTTATTCCTACGAGTATAAGTAGTTGCAGATCTTGGACATAAGTATGTATAAGTATGGTAGCAAAATTTGAGGTTTTACAGATTGAATGTGAACTTACAGTCTTGAAAAAGTCTAAAGTACATTAAAAAAAGATGTGTTTGTAGATTTAGGTTAGATTTAGGTTGTGATGTCAGGCGACCAAAATTCAATGTCTAGCCAGCGTCTAAGCGTCTAACGTTATTTAATAACAATGTCTAATTACATTGATATTTGGTTGATTTTAGGTTGTGTTAGAAAGTAACCAAAATCCAATGTCTGATAGATGTCATAATGGTAACGTCCACACAACATCAAGGTATTACATGATTAGACGTTGATTTTAGGTTGATTTTAGGTTGGATGTTGACGTTGGGTTCTGACGTCAACCCGATTTTCATTTCCAAACAAAATCCAACATCCCCACGATGTTGGGGTACATGTCTATATTGAAGTCAGTACATGAGCAATTTTATTTTATTAAATTTTACTTTAATATTACAATTTGAAATCTGTGAACACTACACTTTAATATCTGTTATATAAAAGCTTTCGTGAAATTTTATTAACCTGACAGTTTTAAATACAGTCAGCAACAATGCAAACAAACACTTGAAGAGTAAAAAAAAGAACAGACTAAGAGTCTGAATGTGATGTATGAAGAAAGACAGAGCGGGAGAAAATTGAAGGCAATCATGGAAGATCATGCAGGTAATCAAAACTTCTTAAAGTACATTAGGTCTTAAGGGTCAATATTTGCCCAAGCAAAATGTGTTTCTCACACTTCATATTGGTTGAAGAAGGCATGGAGAAATGAAGATCCATGACAACCCAGCAGAGCCAATTAATCGAGCCCCTCTTCTGAGTGGGCTGATGAGACAGGGTTAAGTCCACTGGGCCTCTAATTAGAAAAGCGTATGGGCAGAGTCCACGGAGCTCACGCTCAACCCACACGGCACTTAATCCTCATTAAAACCACTGTATCGTCACAGTAAGAATTTCAACATGTGGATTTCACCATTCGAAATAGCATTACTCAACGTCCATAATGCACATTAGTAATGACTCCATTACGGATAATCACCATGCAGAGAACAGCTGTGTAATCAATATCATTAAGGGCACATTAAACGGTATCATTGTTTTCAATGATGCCATTTGCGTTAATCAAACCATTCTGCAAAAGCTTATGCGGGTATGCAATACAGTAGGGAACACAACACGATCGGTGCACTGTCAACACTTTAACTATGCTAAAAGAGGTTTTGCTTCTCAAGACTTACTTTATAATTCTGTGTTAATACAGCATTTCCATGTATGGTCAGAGCCAATAGGAAGCCCAAACGAACTGCAGGTTCCTCTCACGCCATTTATTTTGTCTTTGTTGACACATCTTTGCTTGGTTTTGTGGTTGTTCCTGATTGATTTTGGATAACCTTTGGACTAGAAACATATTTTAGAAACCTACCACAGTTAGACATGGCATCAATAAGGTGAACCCATGGGACTGACTCTCAATGGAGATCTCAGTGATGAGGCAAATCCTCTATCCAGATCCCTAAGGTCAGCTTAAAGACACATGTTCAGGACGACTAGAACCTGCACCTCCACAAAATAGGCCACTGATCTGCAAACACAAAAGTAACACAATACAGACTATGCACATATCCCACTAGTGCTGATAAACAGCCATATTGAAGTGCTACTTATTGCTCATACAGTATATTGCTTTATGATATTGCTTCTCCACTCCGTAACTCTCATTGTCTGTGGGAAAGACAGTGATGGACAATACACATGCCGGGACTATTGAAATGTATGATTGCTATTAACATGAGTGACTAAAGGTTTGACTATAGGAGCCCGAAGATGTATGTTGATCATGTGATGATCCCGATGAACAGTTTTTCATATATATGAATAGCTGCTGCTTAAAACCTCTTAAAGGAATTAGTGAGACCCTACAAGTCTGAATAAAAAAGCAGTGTAACTGAGGGACCATGACAACAGGGCTGAAGATCCACATGCAGTCAGACATACAGATAATCCAGAATGGTGGTCAATAAACAAGTGACTGGTCGATACAGGCGACAGGCAGCTCAAACAATGAAACAAAGCAAAGATCAAACACGGCACAGGAAAAACGCTTCGTAATGGTTACAGAAACAACAAGACTCAGCACTGTGTGTGTGCAAGTGTGGTGTATTTATAGTCCATGTAATCAGTCCATCATGATCCTCCGGCTGTGTCAGTGTAATCACTGTAAAACAGGAACAGGTGTGTATGAGGTGCATGACAGGATTTGTAGTTGTATCGTGGCAGAGTTGTAGTCCGAGTGAAAGTCAAGGTTCCCCAGCAATCTGCAGTAGCTAAATCGCTGGTGACTGTAACAGTAACATAGAAGTGCCTATTTTTTTATATAAAATAATAGCAAGTAGTGTAACAGGAGTACCTAAATTTTCCAGCTAGTGTCAACATCTTTGTCTGACCTCCCTTGAAGTTGAAGAGAAGAAGAAAAAAACGTAATTTCACTCAATTCCCAGTATAGATGCGCGAAAAATGTATTATGCTGCAACTGCAACAAGTAAAGCAGAAACTGAAACATTATCATAACAGACACTTTAATACTCGTCATTGGCCTTGTTTGTTTTGTCATTCTTTGGCAAATTCAATATGCAATTTATGTGTTTTATATGTTATGTTCGCGTGCTGTGCTACTGCCTACACATTAAATATGGTTAATTTGGTTAATTATGTATCATCATGGTTAATTAATCTATATGGTTCATTTGTTGTAAATAGTTCTATTTAGCTTAAAAAACACTTTTTAATAGAGTATTCATATTATTTCACATTGAGACAACAAATATATATATATATATTGTATGATAGTGTACCACAGTAGGACTGGATTAGCTTAGGACCCCCACATCACTAAATCAACCCCTGCTCTTCAGTCCTGGCAGTAAATCACCATTAACACATTTACCTCGTTTCTTGTGACATGCTTCATCTTTGCTTTTCAAACAAAAAAAAACAACCACTTCCTGATAAAATTTATGAGTTGGGGGTTTCATGGCCCTTAAGACAGTGACAGTCTGTATTGTATAATGCTCTATACAAATAAAGGTGACTTGATCTTACGTAAGACTACTGTGTTTTCTGCATTTCTGGGAAGTATGTTAATTCGGCCCCTTTAAATAATAATGTTTTGGTGGGTCCCCCTTGGCTGGATGCATGTTGATATTGCAGAGTGGTGGAACATCGTAGTATTCTCCCCCTTAATGGAGCCCCTGGACACATGAGCACAGTCTTACATGCTTGGCCAGTCATTTTATTGTGATGCAACACATTTCATAAGGCACCGATGCACAAAATCAAAAGTGAGTAGCAAGAGTCCTTTGCGTACATGTACTCCCATAGAGTATGATTAATGCAATGAGTCAGGCAAAAAAAAAAGAAAGAAGAAAATGCTAATTTATTGCATTGTCCCACCAAATAGCTACAAAACATTCAGAAAAGACAGATAGATAGTCAGCATAAGCTCTTTCCAGTCCCATTCTTCACCTTGATCACATCTTAAGAGATGGAAGAAGAGAAGAGTCTATAAAAAAGGCTAAATATATATCACATCTGGTCTGAACCCCATCCTTGCAGAATCGTCAGTCTATAGCGATCGATTATCTGCTCCTGAACTAGAAGCCGGGGCTTCATTTGCTATATTGACCATTACACTTTTTCCCATTCATAACTGTACAAGTGACATGTCTTGTTTATTCTACACTCTGAGAAATAAAGGTAGGTGAGCTGTCACTGGGGTGGTACCTTTTCAAAAGGTACACATTTGTACTTGAAGGGTTTATATTGGTACTTCAGAAGTATATATTAGTACCTAAAAATTTTAAGAGAAACACTTTTGTACTTTTTAGGTACCAATATGCACCCTTAAGGTATTAATATGGACCTTTTAGGTACTAATTTGTACCTTTTGAAAAGGTACCACCCCAGTGACAGCTCACATACCTTTTATTTCTGAGAGTGTATAGTCTTTGTCTGTAAGGCCTAAACCCTTGAATGCATGGGATTCTTATACACAATAAAGGCTTTCAAGCCAAGATTTTGCATATGGTGTTAAATATTATACAAGTCAGATTAATTTATTGTCAAAATAACAAACTTTTAATTGTTCTTGCTTACAAATTCTACAAATTTAGAAACTGAGCTGAAATGTAGTATTTCCACACAATGAATTCAATTAGCTGTATAAAGTTCCTATGAAAGATTGACAACAAGTAGCTTGGAATGTACTGTAAATTAGCCTTTTCCATTAACCTTAATGATACCAAACCCTACTGTATTCCACACTGTGTTTGAGACATTTTGCATACACATGCCCAGCCCCGTAGACTTGCTCCTATGGCTCCTTCATTAGCTTTTATGTTGCTAAATAATGAATGTGGAGTTGATGATGGAGTGCATCTGTGGGGAGCCTGCGCTACATTTGGAGATGATTTACATCCGCTTCATTTAGGTAAGCCTGTGTAAGGACTTTCTTGTTCACTGTGATTTCTTTGCCCTTTTCCCTCCTTCCCCCGTTTTCCCTTTCTGCTTCCAGTCAAGGTTATGACGGATTTGTTGGGATTTACTGCCGCTTCACTTCTCCATCTGCATAGACTGACATTTATGTGTCGCCTGCTTGATCAAACAGGCATGTAAGTTGGCTATAAAGTCAGCTATCTGGTGGAAGTATGCCAGAGCTGGGTCGACTGCTGGAGGGGGCCTGGAAATGAGACATGGGGGACTTGAAGGTGTTTGACTGAGACTTAAAGAGAGCCTCTTGAATCCTGGGTTTGACAATTGTGAGTGCTTTTCCTTAACACATGGGTGTCCTTACTAAGACAGCACCTTTTCTAAGTGAGTTGGCAAGGAAGTATGTCCTTGTGTACTTTTAAGAGATGTGGGAGACTGTCCCTGAAAGATAGAAAGAGCTTTTCTGTTCTGTGTTAGATGGAATTCTGAAGCTTACATTATACAGTATGTTTGTTTGCAATGTATGCAACTGTGCTATACCCTCAAAAGCCTCGGCTAAACTTCAGACTATAACAGTTTATGTTTGAAAAAGCATTGCATGCAGATGTTTTCATGATTAAGAAGGACTTAAAGACTAAGTACACACAGCACCAAGTACAGATACGTTGTTTAGCACATTCACAATTGATGTAAGATCGTCAAAACATGCTTTCATGATATGAAGGGACTAATGCTGAAGTGGTTAGCACCACGCACAAATACATTGTTTCACGAGTTCACACTCACAGATATTTGACTGAATAGAATATGCATGTTTGGCGTGCTGTCCGGGGAGAGGGCTCTGAGCTCGGGAAGACACCCTAACTCGTGTTATTCCCCTTATCAGGATAGAGAGATAGGGTCCGAGCGCAGTGTCTAGCCCGCCTCCAGAACGCTCCCTCTCATACTTAAGTATCTGGTTTAAAAGTGTGGAGTTGGGGTGGTGGAGGGATGCTGAAGTCGAGAGAAAACGGGTATGACGTGTTTGACTATATATAGGGGTTTGGTCTTGTGCTGATTGGATAATAGAATGATTGTGTGTGATGAATTAGCCTCGTCAAAGACTGACCGTGCTCCTCCCGAAATTTGTTTATAAAACATCACTTAGTGCGATTGCAATTAAAATGTTGATGTAAAATCATCAAAACATCTCTTTAAACCTTTTTATTAAGGTCAAACCTTGTGAAAAAGAAATACCAGCAGTGGTGGAAAGAGTGCTGAAAAATCAAACTCAAGTAAAAGTACCTGCCCAGAAATATAGTGCAAGTACAATAAAAGTATCTGTTGTAAATATTACTCAAAGTGCTTTTAAAAGTACTCAAGAGTAGTGAGTATTACACTGTGAAAGCTGATGCGTTTACATGAAGTTTGAGCAGGGATGTGTGAACGTAACATTCTGTAGTGCATTTAGTGATCTTACTATTTCCGTTCGTTCCTTACAACCTTCCTTCCATTATTTGTTCTTTCTGTCCTTCCTTCATTCATTCGTTTGTTTGTTCCTTTATTAATTTGTTCCTTCTTTCATTCCTCCCTTCATTCGTTCACTCATTCGTTCGTTCGTTCATATTTTTGTTGGTTTGTTCGTTCCTTCCTTCCTTACTTCATTCCTTACTTGCTTACTTAGGGGCTTATCACATCGATTGCGCTTTGAATTCACAAATCTTGAATATCACAATAAAACTAAATATTAAAATTATACTAATATCAACAGCAACGCTCTTGCACAATATGCAGCTGATTCAGTCATTGCGACAAAAAAAAACGCCGCACTTTTTTTTTTTTGTCAACAAAAAGGCATTGCAGAATTTCTGGAACGTAAAAGTGTATCGGTGTGATCAGTCCGTTAGTTTGTTATGTCCTTTCTAGAATCCTTCCTTCAATAATTCGGTCCTTCCGTTCTTCATTTGTTCCGTTTAGTGATTGTTTAAGGCTGTTTGGTGATTTCAGCCATCATACAGTCGACATCCTTCATTTTCTCATCACTAGCTACGTTTCCATTCAACAATGCGAATAAACTTTATGAGCAAAACTAAGTTATCGCATAAAAGACATGCGAATAAAGCTGCGTGCGAGTCAAAGCGCACAAAACCGTCACTTCCTGATTAACTGGCGCCAAATATCAACAGTAAAAACAGAATTTACTGCAGTAGGAGAAACTGCGTCAATCTTTTCTTCATCTAATAAATGACTTGCGCCTCCGAAGGCAATCCTGACACGCAGTGAACGCATGGTGGCGTTTGAAGGTGTCAGACGTGGGGCACAGATGCTCTTGATTCTGGATGTCATTAATAATATTATAACACTTATATTATAATTATAACATATTATTTATATATATTTATAAATTATATAATATATTATAATATAATAACACACATTTCAGATGGTTTACAATGTGCTCAGCCTGCTGGTTTGTCCATTTACACACATTTTTATAATAAATTGATCTCTTATAACAAAATCACATGACCTTTTTTAATGCCCACACTGGAATTTGTGCGGTAAAAGTGTTTCCATCGTAGTGTATGCGCATCTTTTCTTATCGAATAAAAAGTTTATCCTACTCAGTTATGCGCATATGTTTTTTATGCGTATTTTCAAAATGTATGCGCATCATGGTGTTTCCATCAATCGGGTTTTAATGCGCATCTCAAAAATTTGCATAAAATAAGGTGGATGGAAACATAGCTATTGACATGCAGTCTATAAAAAGTCTCTGGGTCATTGCGTGTAAAAACTTTAGATAAATTCTTGGATATTTTTAATGCCTCCAAAAGGTTTGTTGCATTTATAAAGCACCCTTGTTTTGAGGTAATTCACTATGTGCGATTTGATTGGACAGGAATCGCAGGACTGATTTTTCTACTTTAGCCAATCACCATAGACAAGAAAGAAAAAAAGTAGGGACAGCAGGTTGAAGAAAAATAGTGGAGTAAAAGTACAGATACAGCACAAAAAATGTACTCAAGGGAAAGTAAAAGTACACATTTTTCAAAACTACTTAGTAAATTACAATTTCTGAGAAAAAGTACTCAATTACAGTAATTGGAGTATTTGTAATTTGTTACTTTACACCACTGAGTACCAATGCATACAGCATTAACAGGCCTGCACTCCATAGACTCCGCAGAACTTGTATGCCTATCATAGAAGTCATGACTTTTTTTCCCAGTGCACAGTGGCTGAAGTTGCGCTTTTAAAAAGTCAAACAGACCCAGGTAAGGCAATCGATTTCAATTCACAAAAGAGTTCAGGACCGCAATTGATGTCAGAGCTGTTCGAAATGACTTCTTGTCCAAGCATTCACATTGTCTTTGGAGCAATTGTTGGCAAGAGCGAACACGGAGGTCAAGTGCAGTACATGCTCGCCCAGCACAGTCGGCATGAATCTGTCAGGCAGCTGCCAATGTCTGGGCTCACAGTGGAGGTTGCCAATTAGTATGCCCTCTTTCGACTGCCCACAGAGAACTGAAGAAGGCATCCAGCACACCTGTCAATATTTACTGTTCCAGCAAAATGCATCATTCAGCGCCATCTGCTCCTGGCCGGAGTACGTCCAGAGATTTAAAGTGGTGACACTTACTTTGGACTTAATCAGCTAATTTCCCTTGCGCCAATGAATGTAGTTAAAAAGTGTTGGGCGCCTGATCTTAATTAATTATCTATTCATCTATACTTACAATAATATTCATTCAATATGGATTATTGTGGGTGACGCTGTGGCGCAGAGGGTAGCACAATTCCCCCACAGCAAGAAGATTGCTGGTTTGAGCCTCGGCTGGGTCAGTTGGCATTTCTGTGTGGAGTTTGCATGTTCTCACCGTGTTTGCTTGGGATTTCTTTCGGGTGCTTCGGTTTCCCCCACAAGTCCAAAGACATGCAGTAGCTGAATTGGGAAAGCTGAATTGTCAATAGTGTGTGTGTGTGTATGGATGTTTCCCAGTGATCTGTTGCAGCTGGAAGGGCATCCGCTGCTTGAAACATATGCTGGATGGGTTGGTGGTTCATTCTGCTGTGGCGACCCCAGAGTAATAAAGGGACTAAGCCGAAAATAAAATGATTGAAGGAATGAATTATTGTCAAATAAACCCAAATCAGGCTGGCCCCTTATCCCAGGGACCCAGGCAATCTATTTTAGATTAAGTAACAGTCAGCAATCTGTATTCACTATTTGTTACAGATTACTGTGTTCCCAAGGAAAAAGAGTATGACAAGTCTACACATTCAAAATTTTCAACACATTTATATAATGCAAGAAGTCCTTTGGAGTTTAAAGTCAAGGCATTGGTATAGTTAAAATAATCTACAAGTCAAAACGCCAAGGTTATTATATTAAGTTAAAATGTCCATGCTTGTCAGTGTTAGTGTGCATAATGTATATGATTGTGGTATAGAATTTTGAGTTTCAACTTTTGAGCAGATTAGGCTTTTAACCTTTGTTCTTTGGGGGGTGGGGGGGGGTACCTTTGAGGGTATTTTGCCCAATTACTGTATGCCTCTTCTATATTTATAAAATGACATCCCAAGGGACTATCCACATTTTACTTGAAAAATTGAAGGCTCACACCACATTACATCGGTGAAATGGAATTCATGTAGGTGACCGTGAAGTTGCATTATCAGGCTGAAAACACACACACACACACACACACACACACACACACACACACGCACATCACATCAAATAATCCATTCTTTCTCTTGACACCACGTTGGGGGATTTCTTCTGTTTACCTGGGTCACTCTTCCGTGGAGCCTTTTCTCCCTGATGGATCACTGCTGGAACAGGATGGATGGCATCTTATCATATGCCTGGTGCCTGGCATTTTACCCTTTCTTTTCCATTCATCCATCATCCACATTGGCAATTCGTTATGGTGCAGTGGTCACTGTGTACTCTACAAATACATGTATGTGAACATAGAAATAACCAATTGGACACTTTAGTTATTCCTTTGTTGGTAAATTATCACCATGTCCTTCAGCTTGTGTCAACTTAATACCCTTTCTTAGAAGTTTCTATTGAGTCTGAAGGCCATGGCTGCGTCCAAAATCGCCTACTACTCAGTAGGTACTGCATTTGAAATTAAATGTACTACTCTGCCGTTAAAAGTTTGTTCTATACTGTATGAATGTCAGTAGTATGTATGAACTCGTAGTACATATGCCATTTTGTCATCATCACGTGATCTACCTTAATTGCATTGCTTCAATCCCATTCATGAATTCTCTCGCGGTGCATCATGGGATAGCGTAGCATGCATCGGATGTGCACTTCAGAATCTCGCCAGAAGAAATAGCTTATCTGGGTACTTCTCACATACTTTTCTAGTTATAGAATTCTATAAATTCGAACTTACTACTCGGCTCGCATACTGTTTTTAGTAGTGTACTATATAGTATGGAAGTATGCGATTTCGGACGCAACTCATGATTAGTTGTTCAGGTGTGTACAATTTGGATTGGAAATATAAATAGTGCCCCATTTGTTGTGGTGTCTGAAAACATAGGGTGCATTTCAGTCCAATTTTTGATGGCCTTCACACGCTAACTTCCTTCCGTGTCATTCCCTCAATTTACAACATTGATTACGTCACACAAGTATCTACTACTGGTGGAGCTTCTGAATAGGTTTAAATGGAATACCCATTTAAATGGAACTACATCATTGTGACATCACAATCGTGTTCCCTTCTGGGACATATAGATCCTAGAGTGGACATATGAAGCGGAATCGCTCCCTCTGTCAAAATCAAGAGATTGAGGCTATACGTCCTTCACTCATTCACTTGACTAAGTTCTCCCAAAGGAACAAGGGAATAATAATAATAACTATTATTTACATTTATATAGCACTTTGCTGGACACTCAGAGCTCTTTACACACATTTTTGGGGCAAAATCTCCTTATCCATCACCAGTGTGCAGCATCCACCTGGATGACTCGACAGCAGCCATAGTGCACTAGACTGCACACCACGCACCAGCTAATTGGTGAACAGGAGACAGTGATGAAGCCAATTATGATATGGGGATGGTTAGGTGGACCTGATGGACAGAGGCCAGTGAGCAAATTAGGCCACGATGCTAGGATTAAACCACTACTCTTTTTTTGAAGGACATCCTGGGATTTTTAACAACCACAGAGAGTCAGAGAGTTTAACATCTCATCCGAAAGACGGTGCTCACTGAGCAGTATAGAGTCCCCATTAACATACTGGGGTGTTAGGACCCACACAGACTGCAGGTTGAGCGCCTCGCAATGAAAGGGAAGTTTGTGAGTGTGACTAATAGTGTTTTTTAAATAGTTTGGCCCTTTTTCTACATGCAAATACAGTATCAGGTGACTGAACCTTTCGAAAGCTCCTTCCAGGGTAAAGACTTTTCAAAAAGTGTTGTTCTGTGACAAGTGAAATCAGAGATGTCTCCTCAAGATGTCAGCATGCACACTGTTTTCTCCTGTGTTTGACATCAGATTGTAGACTGTTATTATTTTTTTCAGGCTCTTGATTGTCTTTATTGTGAATCATAGTATGCTTTTGCATTTAAGCGTGGACAGATTTTATTTATTATTTTTTTAAATAAAACCCTCTCTATGTGGCTTGACTCACTTCCTCTTCCAAAATCAAGAGGCTAAAGGTGTATACCTATAAACTTCCTTTTTCTTCTTCACACTCCAACACACTTCCAAATTGTGGCAGGGATTCCTGAAGGGGAACTGAAGGCACATAGAACAGGATCGAGTACATCAGTAATACGTTTGCAATGATTTTCAGTTCACAGGTATTACAATATTTTACATATTAATTTATTCATAGGAGCATCACTCCACTGTCCAAGCTGTGTTGTGATGACTTTATTGTGCTATTCCCAATTAGAGAATGTTTCAAGTGCACTGAATGTCAACAGAAATGCAATGTTAAAGAACCTGGGTCAGTAAATACTGCAAAAGAACTCTGTCAGACAGAACAGGTAGATACTATTATGCTAAAGCATGGACAAACATATTTCATCTACACACACAGCATGTTAGCTTAGAGTAAAAGAATCCGGTCTCAAAACCTGTAATATCACGTAATCTAGACACAGGAAGTCTGAGAATAAAAAGCAGTGAAACAAGATCCCTGTCACTCAAAATATATTGCAGGAGACAGCAGTTCTTTTTAGCAAACCCACATCCCACTGCTACCCAGCCTGTACTCTCCAAGGCCAGCAGCCCGGCAAAGAGGAAACAAATTCAAAAGTACCCCTTAACTCTAAATGCTGCCCTGTCAAACAAAATGGTAGCCCTAGGAAATATAAACTACAGCTACACCTGTCTGCATTCTAGTATGGAATGATTCATAAAACAGTTCTTATTTAATACACCAGTATTTTCAAAAGCCGTTTTCATGTACTGCAATATTAATATTATGAGAGAATACAGGGTTTCAGGAGCTCCCTATTATCCATTAGAGTCCCAGGAGGATATTTAACGGTGCAGTCCCTGCAGGCTTTATGAAATACATAAAATTTCCCATGTTCTATTATTTTTTCATTTGCTGGGTCAATGGGGTTAGATAGAGTAGCAGCCTTTGTCCACATCCCCTTCAAACCTGTTATTGGCTTGAGTGTGTAATGTCCTGAGAGCGGCGGTGGGGCGAATAGCTTAGAGGTTCTGCCATCTAAATCACTTTGGCCTGTGCGCAGTGGACTGGATTGCTTCTTGAATCTAGCTTCCTCCTACACCCTGTTTTAGTAAAAATAACCCAATGATTTCCAACTTGACTTTCGTGGGACAAATTCACTAAAAGTTGTTCTGACTTCATGTGAGGTGTTTCACTGGTTGGATTTTTTTAAGTCTACTTAGTGACAGTCTTTCTGGTGTAGCTTCTGGTGTCAGCCCATGCTTGATCCTACTACTTCGGATTATTAAAAAAGCAAACACTTTATTGTTTTTTTTTTTGTGTGACCAGCTTTACATTTGATTTATTTTCCTGTCTGCTGCTATTGATAGCAATCTAATAGTCTAAAACGCCAAGCTAACATTGAAAATATGGTCCCACTTTACACTTGGTGGCTTTAGCTAAGGGCGTACTCACACTAGGTACAGTTGCCTTGAACCGTGCCGAAGCGTCCTTGTCCCCCCTCTCCTCTCTCCCTTGCCCTGTACTCACATTGCATTTACATTCCGAGCCGGAGCACGCTTACGTCATTGATGATGCGACTGTTCAGTTTAACAGGAAGAGAAGCGCTCTGGCTCAGTGGACATTGCTTTAGTTGTATCGTTTTGTATTATTTTTAGTCATTTGGGATGCAGTGACGGTTAAATATTTTGCAGAACAGATCCATCAATTCTGACGCTCATAAACTATCATAAAAGTCTGTTTGTATCTTTAATAAACTATGACAGTTGGCGTTCATTGAAAAGTAAGAATGATTAATAAATCCATATGAAACAGTCCCTTAAAAATGACGTTGCGTCTTTAGTTTCGGGCCCAGGCATGCTGTGCACTCACACTATAAGCGTACTGCGCTAAAAACCAACCAAAAACCCAACCTCTTTGGCACACCTCTTTCAAGCAGGCCAGAGCCAGCCAACTGAGCCACACCTGAACATGATTCAGAGCACTCACACTTGTCAAACGAACCAGGAAATGCGCTGGACATGGTTCTGATAGCATAGTGCACCCTAATAAGTACTTACTGTACACTAAAATCAATCATTTTTTACACTGTACTTATTGTGTAAATACATGTTTTTACATTGTACTTATGATTGATTAAATTCCTGCATGTAGTTACATCTAGGGATGCACCTATCCTGATACTTGGATCGGATATCGGTTTGATACAGCATATTTTTGCTGGATCGAATATCGGTATCAGGTTACAGTAACATATTTTAGTGATTAAAGAACTATTTTAATGCAGTTCTTTGCACAACATCAACTAAATACCTCACCTACACATGGACAACATTTTGCAGGGTGTTGAATTCATGACGCAGAGTACTCAGGTTTGAGTGTGGTCAAGCTTTCTACAAAAGAGTTAAAAGCAATGCAAAATCAAGGCAAAACTATGTGGCCGTGATACTCTTTTCTGCATTTGAATTTGCTTTTGAATACATTATTTACTTTTAGACATTTTATTGTATTTTTGTGGTAACTCACTGGCAGCAAGTTACCGCAACTGCCCCTTTACAGTAACTTTCCTGTAAATGTTTTTTACAGTAGCTGGGCCCTACTGCAATTTAATTTTACAGTAAAATAGCCTTACCACAACTTATTTTTATGGTAAAATGCCCTTTAACACATTTTAATTTTACAGTATGACAATTTTTACACTAGTTTTGCAGTACTTTATTTACATTTAGCAGTACAAAACCTTTGTTTTAAGTATTTATTATTGAATTTAAGAAGGTTCTAACCTTATTTTTTCATCAACTGTCTTCAACTACAATAGCAGTACTTGATTACTTTGATTACAGTAGAATACAGCAAATTCCTAATATGCGGTACATTACTGTAAAAGTTTTTAAATGACCCACAATGCATTGCATATTACAGTAGTTAACTGGAAAAAATATATGTGATATTTGACTGGCCATTTTTGCAGTGGATAACTGTAAAATTGCGGCAAAGTTTAAGAGCGTTGGTTGGGTTTAGCTTAATGGTTTGCTAGGGGATCTGTATGACAAAGCCTGTCCTCTCGTGGATGTGTACAAGAAGGACCTGTATCTGACATGTATATCAAAATATTCTCTAAGTAAGATGTAGACAATGCCTTCTAGTGAATTTGTCTTCTGAAACGTGCAACGAAACGTACGCAGAGCAACATATTTTGTTTTGCAAAAATGTAGACTGATTTCAAATGAGCCTATCCTTAGAAATGCCTAATCTTATTGGGAAACACATCTAAGTTCTTTTTGTGTGTCTATGTGTGTGTGATTTTATTTGTGTTCTTTGCCATTGCTACCTTTTGTTTTACTTTGATGAGAACAAATAAGGTGCAACAACAATGCAAACACGGATTGCGCAATTAAACACCAATATCAGCGCATACAATACGGACATTCCTCTCTGGTCTTTTCACGCGCATGTACAAACCTCAGTCACACAGCATTAATCAATGGCCGCTGGGGGTCAGCTAACCGAGCCAGTCCTCACACCTGCAACGAGAGTCCTTGAAATCCAGGCTGAAGCAATCAATCACATTCATCCTGATGTGTGCGAGAGGCGATAAGCAAGTTTTAAAAGAGAGAAACACAGAGACAACTCCAGAAAGTAATTTACATAGCTAATGAGACATCTCAGCTTGGCACTTGCTATAGACACACACACATGTGAATGAATCGCTGCACAATTCAAAACCTGCCCTTCTCGTTGCTGCGTGGCAGCCCAATTAAATATCTCAAAGCATTTATGGCACTGAGATATAAACTGAACACACACATCTGCATTGGCTACTAAAACTCGTAGTTGTGTAGCTTTTGCTTTTCATCACTTTAAAGGGTACCTATTATGCAAAAAGCACCTTTATGTTGTATGGCAAAAGTCTTTGAATATAACTAAGATTTTTAAATGGTAAAAATCTAGTCTTGTTTTTGAATCTGCCATTATGCTGACACAGAGTGCATTCATAGCACTTCACCTTTTCACAATTTTTTTTTATGTTACAGCCTTATTCCAAAATGGATTAAATTAATTTATATCCTCAAAATTCTGCACAATACCCCATAATGACAATGTGAAATAAGAGTTTTGAAATTGTTGCAAATTTATATAAAAAAAACCCCTTAAAAATCACATGTACAGAAGTATTCACAGCCTTTGCGCAATACTTTGTTCAAGTGTTTTTGAATATGATGCCACAAGCTTGTCACACCTGTGTTTGGGAATTTTGCCCATTCCTCTTTGCTGTACCTCTCAAGCTCTATCAGGTTGGATGGGAAGCGACAGTGTACAGCCATTTTTAGATGTCTCCAGAGATGTTCAATAGGATTTAGGTCTGGGCTCTGGCTGGGCCACTCAAGGAAATTTACAGAGTTGTTGTGAAGCCACTCTTGAAATTTTGTGTGTTTGCTTTGGGTCATTGTCCTGCTGGAAGATGAACCGTGGCCCCAGTCTGAGGTCAAGAGCACTTTGAAGCAGGTTTTCATTCAGGATGTCTCTGTAGATTGCTGCATTCATCTTTCCCTCTATCCTGACTAGTCTTCTAGTTCCTGCTGCTGAAATACATCCCCACAGCATGATGATGCCACCACCATGCTTTACTATAGGGATGGTATTAGCCTGGTGATGAGCGGTGCCTGGTTTTCTCCAAACGTAATGCCTGGCATTCACTCCACAGAGTTAAATTTTAGTCTCATTAGATCAGAGAGTTTAGTTTCTTACGGTCTGAGAGTCCTTCAGATGCCTTTTAGCAAATTCCAGGCGGGGAGTGGCTTCCGTCTGGCCACTCTACCATACAGGCCTGATTGGGGGATTGCTCTCCACAGAAGAATGCTGGAGCTCAGACAGAGTGACCATTGGGTTGTTGATCACCTCCCTGACTAAGGCCTTTCTCCCTCAATGACTCAGCTTAGATGGCCGGTCAGCTCTCAAAAAAGTCCAGGTGGTTCCAAACATCTTCCACTTACGGATGATGGAGGCCACTGTGCTCATTGGAACTTTCAGTGCAGCAGAAATTTCTCTGTAACTTCCCCAGCCTTGTGCCTCGAGACAATCCTGTCTCGGAGGTCTACAGACGCACAAACCAAGCATGATTTGTCTTCACGCTTGGTTTGTGACAGCTGAATCCATGGTGAGGTATGTGACGTTATAAAGTACACTGCCGTTTCATTTAAAAAAGTACCTGACTTGTGTCATCACATCCTAAAGAGTTTGTTCTTCCAAGTCTAAACTGGGCAAATCTGAACTTTCAAGGACGCAAGTGCGAACTTTGCATACTAGGTATTGAGAAACAGCCATAGGCATTTGTAGCTCCGCCTTCTTTTGAAAAGAGCAAAATCTCATTTGAACTTAAAGTGACAGTCACCAACAAGGACACAATTAAGATCAAAGTTTAAAAGGGTCAGTTTCAAAGAGTTAAAAACATTATTTGTGGGGTATTTTGATACACACTCTGGGGACATTACAGACTTATTTTACATATTGTAAAAAGGGGCATAACAGGTTTCCTTTAAATTATTTTTTTATCCTCCTTCTCAATAGAATCTGTCTGAGAGGACATGATTGCATTCAAAAAAAAAAACAAAAAAAACAGTGGGGATCTGACCGCACTTGACATTTCATTTAATTAAGGATGACTTGTCTTTCCTGGAGTAAGATAGAAAAGATAAGAAGCAGGAAAAATGACTTGATGTCATGGGTCACTATTTAGTGAGTCATTAACTGAAAAGAAAGTGGATTATGGTTGATATCTCGTCTGGCACATGACAGAGCACGCGTGTCCTCGATGTGACCGTACTTGTGTAACAGAACACTGTCTCTCAGCTTAAGTGGATGTGAAAATTTTATTGAAGGTGCACTTAGTGGACTTTCTTAGTGGATCTTAAACTGATTTGCTTTAAAGACATTAGCACATCATTGTATATATGTTTGGTGTTTATCTTTATATTGTATGTTTATAATTTTCTAAAAGCAATAAGGTTGCTGTATTCTTAATAACAATCCATGGATAAAAAGGTTTGCAAGCAATTTAGTCACGATCAATTCATAGCACAGAACAACCTTATTGCTTTCTAAGAACACAGTTAGTTTCATTGCTTGATGCTGATTGGTCAGTAGCTGTTTTATTTAAGATACAGCACAGATGTGACCATTATTGTGGAAAATTACTTTTAACAAAAACTAATACATTGCAATATTGCATTACGTAAAATTTTGGGCACGTTAAAATAAAATCGTAATTAGTTATAGCTACTAGTTACTTCTCACGAATAGTAACTAATTACCAGGGAAAGTAACTATTGTGTTACTTTAAAAAAATCTAATTTGTCAAATGACTATAAAATAAATATAAAACATTGTACACAAATCTACACTATTTTAATGTTGTTGTGGGATAATGTGAGAGACAACGGCAGCATGTCCTCAACTATATATCTAGATGTTATTTAGTTTAATTCTGTCTGAGTAATAAGTGTTTGCGGTGGATAAAAATGAAGTTTTATTTGCTTTGACATCATGGCTGTGTCTACTCCTTTGGTAGCAGAGCTCACGTTATCACCTGCATAGCCATTAATTTTGTGGCGGCATGTGATGACGTGAGGCGCTTCATTAGATTAGAATTACTTGTCACCGACGCAAAGAGACTCTCTTTGTCCTGGATATCAGTTGCACGATACATAAACATTCTTGCCTTTCACCTCAACAAGGGACAAGTAGTGCTTCTATTTCCAGTTTGCAAAAGTTTACCTTTGAACTCAATGGATTTGCCATCGTTCTGACTGGTCGTTGGTGTGTGACTCTGTGTGCTTGTGTAAACACCCGCCCTACTCTGCCTCTGATTTTGAATGCGTGATCTAATGCCTGATCTAAAGCCGTGGTCACACTGCACTTTTCTCCCCATAGACTTCCATTCATATGCATGCAAATGAGAAAGATCGGAAACGCAAGCTCGTGCAAAAAGTTTGCTGGGTTGCAAAGTTGAAGCTTAGCGAACTCTGACCTGCGAAATCGCATCACATGACTGCGTGAGACCAATCGAAGATCAAAGCATGACACCTCTGTACAGAAATATTAAATGTGGACCAATCACTTGCCTTTTTTAATGTCTAATAATCTTGTTAAATCCCGCCCCTTTTCCCAGTGCCGTTTTGCATTCTCAAACTCTAGTGTGACCACGCCATAAGCCTATCATTACGCTCTCAGTTACACCACGTTCACAGACACACCAATCATCATCACTGGTTGGTTAAGTGTCCCGCCCCAGCCCCGAACACACACACACACACCTGAGAAAGAGTCTTTTGCAGCAGTACGTTTTTTTGGACGTCTTGTAAAGATAAAACGATTTTAACTTTTACTCACAGCAGCACTCATTGGTCATACTGTCTGTATTTTCCAGAGCAGTGGACCAATTAGAAGAACTCAGAGGTGGGAGTAGTGTTGCGCACTTCTATTTACAGGGTAGCAAGTTGGCATGACAACAGCAATATAGAGGAAGCTTGTTGAAATATGTGTTTTTTGTGAATGGCTCCTCAGTTGTTGCACTTCTGTAGTCTTTTTTGTCTAACTGAGAGCCAGGAGCCTCGTACCATGATGGTCGAATGCATACCATTACACCCCTTAGGGCCTTATCATACACCCGGGGCAATAAGGCGCAAGGTGTGTTTGGTGCGATGTGTTGCTATTTTCAGACCAGTGCAACCCAAATTTTCCTGTTTTGCGCCATGTTGTTTAAACCATTTGCGCCGCTTTGTGGACTCATGTGTGTTCCGGTCTAAAATAGAGGTGTGTTAAAGCGCATTGTTGGCGCATTGCGATTTTAAGAAACTGAAATAGACTGCGCAATGGACCAGCTGAAAGCAGGTTTAAAGTCCAGCACAGAGCACGTTTGTTGTGTGCCTTAAACACATATACATTGCTTAATACACACAGGATGTACATTCATTCATTTACTTTTTGGCTTAGTCCCTTTATTAATCTGGCGGCGCCACAGCGGAATGGACCGCCAACTTATCCAGCATATGTTTTTACGCAGCGGATGCCCTTCCAGCCACAACCCATAACTGGGAAACATCCACTCATTCGCACACACACTCATACACTACGGTGCTCATACACCACATCTCTTTGGACTGTGGGGGAAACCAGAGCACCCGGAGGAAACCCATGCGAACACTGGGAGAACATGCAAACTCCACACAGAAATGCCAACTGAACCAGCTGAGGCTCGAACCAGTGACCTTCTTGCTGTGAGGCTGAACGTGCTACCCACTGCGTCACCACATCGCCCAGGATGTACAGCAATTGTATTTTAAAGGATTAAAATATTACAAAAATTACTATTTTTTACATTAATATAAACACCACTGCCTCCATGACTTCTCGGGGGGCTTTTTAAGTTTAATCAACTTGCTATTGTATGTTATTATTAGTAGTAGTATTTATTATATGCATATTTATATTTGTTTTAATAAAAACAAGTTTAGATTTGTCCACCTGTTGGGTTTTGGACTATATTGGGCATTGGATGTGTGTTTGGATATAACTCCGTTTTTTGACCACACTTCGTTATTATTGTTCATGTATTAGTTTGCTGGAAATCGATTTAAATCATGTGCATAACAAACGAAATTATATATGTAGGCTAATGGATGCCTTCAGTGGAGTGCGTACAACACAGTTTCCTTATCCACAAATGTAAAGAGTAAAAGTAAAGAGAAAGAGGCTGAATGGAGAAGGCTCGTTCTTTATCCTCGTACTGCAGATGGTTTGTTTAACCGTTTTCTCACTAGTGAAGCGTTCAGTTTTTCCACTTATAAAGTCCGCCATGTAAATAGCAAATGCACCATGGTGTGAGTTAACTGACTCAAGGGAATGGGAGATGAGATTGGTTTAATGCACGTTAAAACACACTCATAACTCATTAAGAAAATAAGCACAACCCAGATAGATCATGCGGGTCAAAGCGTATTTTTCCATCCTTAAAATAGCAAAGGTGGATTCAGACATGCCATTAATGCTTTTGCACCATGCGCTTTAGACTTTGCACCTAGATCATTAAAATAGAGCCCCCAGTGTTTACACATTGTTCGCACCACATTTTAATGTACTCCTGGATCCTCTCAACACAATAAATGTGAGAGTTTAACATAGATACTTTCTTGGAAATTAAAAACACCAGCAGTGTTGGGTTAAAGGCTACTGTTTCCGATATTTTCTTATTTGTTAAATAGTGCTTTTTATATCTGTGTTAAACTAAAGGATGGAAAACAAACACTTTCTCATGGTGAGAAATCATCAGATGTTTGTGTGTGAGGAAACAACACACTGTGCTAAAATTGAATGATTAACACTTCTAATTATGAAATTGTATGTGTGTGTGTGTGTGTGTGTGTGTTTTCCTTTTCTGAACGTACTGTCTCACTTTTCCTGGTTTTCAAACCTGAAAGAAAATATGTATTGATTCATTGTCATACAGGTTGAGGGTTGTTCACAGGAGACGGAAGAAGAGAAACATTTTTCATTTCTCGTTACATGTTTTTTTTCTTGCAGTCGCTGATATTTTCAGACGCAGCAGCAAATATTGCTATGGATTCCTTTTCCCATTTGGAGCTCTGCGGGGCGTTAGGGAGGCAAGAGTGAAGCTACCCTGGGACATCTCAAAAATCTCAGCAAGGTGTCTCAGCTTTTAAAGGCATCACAACACTGTTTCCTCTTCCTGACAGGAGCATCTTGTCAATCTCTGTCAGTACTGGGGAGAAGAAAATGCACAAACAGAAAATGGAGGGAACAAGATAATATATACATTGTTTTTTTGTTTGTTTTTTTACACTCTCATTTTTATTTCATTTGTCCAGTGGTGGACATCGATGCACCACAGGAGAATTCTGTGATTTTTTTTTTTGTTATTCCTTTCTGAAATAAAATCCTAGACTCCTTAGTTGGGGATTGATAGATAGCTTATGTTTCGAATATTCCAAACACACATGATACTTTTAGTCTAATGTAACCGAGCTAGATTAATTAAGAATAGCACCTTATAAAAATGTTTAAGTAATTATTTTAATGGTTAGCGCTGTCGCCTCACAGCTAGAAGGTCACTGGTTCGAGTCCCGGCTGGATAAACTTTAAACATTAATTAAACATTTTAAACATTAATTATAAAGTAGAAACAATTTAGCTTTGTCCTTCTT
>CAIGQZ010035013.1:9843572-9861561 GCA_903798205.1 Danio tinwini | reverse complement strand
TATATATATATATATATATATATATATATATATATATATATATATAGTTGTATTACTTACACGTCTAAGTTAGATGTTGTTCATGTATGATCACTATTTCATCATTATCTATTTTCCAAATAAACTGATAATGTTATAATTCTACATGTAAAAAAAAAAAAAAAAAAAAAAAAACCCCCTTCCCCCAAACAGAAAAACGGTAAAAAGACCCTCACAAGAACTACCTTTGCTGATAAAAGACAAGAAAGAAAAACAACAGCAGCAGCTATTTCCTTCTGTGTTTCTGAAGTTCAGGTTGAGCTCAGTGGAGCTTGACTGAGGTGAAAACAGAGACTGCTGCTGGGGAACATGTGTTTTTTTTTCTTCTTCTTTTTTTTGTCTTATATACCATGTCATCTAGGGGCCTATTGCAGGTATGAGAGTAAAATAGTGCTTTTAAACTACAGGAAATACCCTTATGGAATTAAACAAAATTTTGCCTTTGGCATCTTCTCAAATAAAAAAAGGAGGCTGTTTGAGGAGGGGAAAAAGCTACAGCCACAGTATACAGTATGACTTTTATTTTTTACATACCATTGCTAGAGTTGCTTGTTTTATTACCTCATATCTGTACTGTTGTAGTTGTGGCCAGATTTTATTTGTTGAGTTGAATTTTGATTGTGATTAACTTTGAAATCGATAAAAGCAATTGTTTGTAGGGTATAAAACTAAAATAAAGTTAAAATAAAGTTCCATCACTCACTAACTTCCCTTCGGCTGTTCCCTACTATATTAGGGATCACCACAGTGGAATGAACTGCGGCAATCAAGTTAACATAAATAAAACTAAAATATTAGAGGAAGCGTGAATTGAACCTAATAAACGTTAAAGTAGAAAATTGGTAAAACTATAACTGTAATAAACTAAATAAATAAAATAGAGATATTTAGAAACATTTAAATAAATAATAGTTTTACTCTAAATTATGTATGCTATGGATGACCAGTAGGGGTCACTCTTTTTGAATTGTTTACAAAATATAGGTAGGAACTTTCCTTCAGGTGACAAGTGTTTCTGGTGGGAAGGCGCACATATAGTTTTTTGACTGCCATGCTCTTTATGTCATGACTGACTGATGTACTTGTTGACGGATTGAAACAATAACCAGTCATTTTAAAGTAAATGTACCACAGTGAGCAATTTAAAATCTTGTGTGGACATTTCAGTTACCGGTGATACAAGCATAATCATCCAACTACAAGCACCTCTAGCAGCTTGAAATAGTAAACTTTTTTAGTAAACCAAGTAAATATGTTTATCTACATAAAATGAAACAGTGTGAAGCTTTATCATCGCCGAAAGGAAGGAAGTGGATTATTGGAAGAGTTTGCATCAGTTTTATTTAGCTGCAGCTACTATGAAATTGCGCTGTGGTGTTTGCTTCTTTGGATTGCACACTCACGTCTTTCCATTGAGTTACGGATCATCCATCAGGCCAACGAAGGACATCGCAGCCATTCTACAACGTTAGCAGAAGAGCTTCGATCAAACATTGGTGCTCAAAGTTACGAGGTACGTTTAGTAGCGCTACTAAATTTTGTGTGCACGCAAATCCATTGCATTATTAAGCAAATAATTAACTTCAGTTTGTTAATGCTTCTGTCATGTTGTTCAATTGCTGTGGATTATAGAGGCATCTAAAAGTGAGCATTTTATAGTTATTGATATTCAAATGGACAGCAAAATGTGTTGTGAAATTACCTTCTAAAGCATTTGTTGCAATGGTTGCTGAGTGACAAAAAAAAAAGCTGCGTTAAAGATACTAATCTACTAAAAAGGTCTGATGCAGCAAAAGAAATGTGAAAGATATACAGAGATTTGTGATTAACTTTTACAATTGTGTGATAAAGCGAACTGTATTTAGGATTCTTTGTGCATTTCACCTGAAAGAGTCATGGAAAAACATGATGTGGTTTACAGCAAAAATAATTTTCTGAAGTCAAAATGCTTGTGGTGCATACTAAAAAGGATGAAATTACTTTAATTGTGTTTTTAAATGACAGTGCTGATGGTGTAAATCCACATGATAGAGTTTCCAATGTTGCTGTTCATGTAAAGATTAAGATAAAGTTGCATTTATATTGGTACATTCCTTCATTTTAACGGTCCCTATATTGTTTACTACGCTACATTGAATATTTGGTCTGAAATCACATTCAAGTATGATTTCAAAACAACATTACTTACTCCCTGGGCCATTTATATAGGCCCAATGCTCAACCCCCAATCAGGAGGACCAGGACATACACTATGAACAATTTAGTTTACCCAGTTCACTTACAGCACGTCATTGGACTGTGAGGCAAACCAAGGCGAACACAGGGAGAACATGCAAACTGCACACAGAAATGTCAACTAACCCAGCCGGGGCTCAAATCAGCAATCTTTTTGCTGGGAGGTGACATCGATGCCCACTGCGCCACAGTGTCACCCTCAAAACAACATTAGCACTTTTTAATTCACTGTAAACAGTGCTGCACTTTCATAGTCAATGGCTGCTAATATGATTTCCTTATCTAGAATTTGCAAATAATACTTTTCTGAATTGATATTATTAAGGAGAAAGACTGAATGTGCGAATATAAAACCAACTTTACCTCAGTCGTGTAAAGCTGGTGCATACAGTAGTGTTACCTCTGCTTGAATTATGTGTTTGGTGATATTAAAGACCTGCCAACTACCATGAGGCCTGCTAATCAACCAAAGCTTTGAGAAAGCAAAGTCAAATGCAATAACTTTTGCGCATCTGTAGAGTCTAGGGAAACTATTAAATGTAAGAGAACAGATTTACCATTAAACAATTCTAAAGCAATTCAATTATGTGTTTGTGTTGTGTTAAGTACCATGGATTAGATTACAATTCCCCAATTAAAAGCAAAGAAGCATAGGGACAAGTTTGTATTTTTAAAGGAAGAAGAGAAGTGCTTTGTTTTGGTTGCTTGAGTGCTGGGCAAATGTGTTGTAATTGTGGCAAGCCGCTGAGTTGTAGGATACTGTATGTTATCAGCACCACTCCACTGCCAAGTCATAGCCTCCAAGGAGCCGGAGGCATGCAAGGTCTTGGTATCTAATGAAACATGGTCATAAAAGCTCCAGACTCTATCTAATTCAGGGATGCCCAAACTCGGTCATGAAGGGCTGGTGTCCTGCATATTTTAGTTCCAACCCCAATTAAACACACCTAAAGCAGCTAATCAAACTTTCTTTAGAAACTTCCAGGCAGGTCTGTTGAAGAAAGCTAGAGCTAAACTATGCAAGACACCGGCCCTCCAGGACCTGATCTAACGTGTTCGAGTCAAGGCTAGTAAAGGAGACCACTAAGCCCAGACGTGCAGTCGTCAATATTTCAAGTGGATTTTTTATGAACTGAAAAACAACATCAATCTAACACAAGATTGGTTGCTGTTGAATAGTTTGAGGTAACTTTGAAGCTTTTGACCCCCTTCAAATGTTGACTACTGTTTACATTTCTGGGGGCTTTTGTGCTGAAAGCCACGTGCAGTGGAATCTCTCGCAGGAAAACTCAGATACTGTTACAAGCTAAAGAAAGTCGTTCTTGTATACGTACTTTCAGGGTGGAAGTATCTGCTATTGATGGTGAACATCTTCTATTAACATCCACAGAGAGGTTAAGGTTTCCCA
Source organism: Danio tinwini (assembly GCA_903798205.1). Lineage (NCBI taxonomy): Eukaryota > Metazoa > Chordata > Actinopteri > Cypriniformes > Danionidae > Danio > Danio tinwini. The sequence continues at coordinate 9,857,879 of CAIGQZ010035013.1, read as the reverse complement.
TGCAATAGCTAATATTGAACTGTTTATTGGAACCAATGCTCTCAAGATGTTGGAGCCTTGGAGATTCATAAATAGCTATGGGGATGACCCTGATGCCATGAGAACAGCGTTTGCTTGGGTCATTAATAGTCCTTTGAATGCATGTAGCTTGAGGATAAAGTCACTTCTGCAGTGGTTAACAGAATTTCTGATTGCAGACTCTTGTTTAAATAGACTCAAATGAGTGATCTGGAGAAGAGCAAGGATTTTAGAATATTAGATTCTCTGAGAATGCAGAGAATTCTATCAAGTTAAAGAACAACAGATGGGTTGAAGTACCCGAGTTTCTGTGCAAGCCAGAAGATAATGGTCCTGTAAATATGGTGGGCGCTGCAGTAGGGATTGATGACCTTGAGAATCAAAAAGAAAGCTTTTGTGAATGTGGTAAATACTTAAGATTCACCAAAGGGTACAAATAGGTTGATGGCTTACTTTTCAGATTGAAGAAGACTTTTAATAACAATTGCCTGTTTCCTTAAGTTGAAGAGGATGTTGTTGAGAAGGATTAAAAAGAGAAGGAAGTCTGATCAATGTGTCTAACAACCAATGTGTCTTAGAATAGTTATCAAATAGCTATAGAAGGACAAACCTTATTGGCAGAGTATCTTATGAAAACCAAGTTATCTATAATCTGCTTTTGCTAACAGCAAAGATTCCCTGACAAGTTTGCTGCTTTGTCCTCTGCAATGGATGTAGTGAGCTTCTGAGAGTTGAAGGACAGTTGACACAAGGTTCATTTCCTGAAGACAAAAAACATCCGCTACTTCCTACTAAAGATCAGCATGTGTCTAACCTCAGGATTTACACCAACAGCTTAGCCGTAGTGTGCATAACCGCCTTGGCTGTTCGATTGATCAGCACAGAATGATGCTTCTGTAAAAAATACAATGAGAGAATCATGGGGCAGAAGATGGATGACATGCCCAAGGAGAGTACTCTGCCAGACTTTTCACCATTCACAAATAGAGACATTGAAAAGGCACATTAAATGTTATTGTTTCATCTTCACTCGCTTGACCGGTGGATTGGCCAATTCCCTTGACACAGATGTGTGCATTAATGCATCAGTAGAAGATTGCAAGTGGAGCATGATCAGATGATGCTACAAATTTCATTGGAGCAGAAAGAAAACTTCAGGAAGCCTTTTCCTCATTGAAGCAGTCTAAGATTCAATGAGCTCTAGGACAGATGGACATTAAGTGGAGAGTGAAGAGTCTTGGAAACATTTCCTGACAAGAAAGAGGGATAGAATTGTCAAATAATTACCACAGTGAGCAATTCAAAATCTTGTGTGGGCAATCCAGTTACTGGTAATACAAGCATGCACGTCCATCCACAAGCACCGTCCAGCATCTCTCAGCAGCTTTAAATAATAGTATTGACCACTTAAAATAGTAGTTTTGACATTTGATCTTGTCTGTTGCGATTATTCTTTCTTAAATGAGTGGGTGCTGCCAGTGTTTAATTTATAAATGTAAACAAAACTAGCAAGTAGCATATTAGGCTGTGGCTAAATGGTTAGAGAGATGGACTTGGGATCCAAAGGTTGCAATTTTAAGTCCCAGTGCCAGCAGGGATTGTTGGTGGGGTGAATATCCACCTCAATACCACAGCTGAGGTGATTCCCTTGAGCAAGGCACCAAACCCCCACTGCACTGGGTGTGTGTTCACAGGTGTGTCTCATTGGATAAAGGGGTTTGTAACATAGTAAATGTAATTGCACTTGCAAAAGTAAGTTACAAAGTAAAATGTAAACATGAATTGAGGTGAGTTATCCCTTTGCAGCTCAAATGACGAGATGTGCATAAGATGAAAAACATTACACAGAGTGATGCACTGCTCTATGTTTGACATGACCCCCCTAAGAGCATTATTAAGTTTCTGAATGGTCTCAATAGCTAAATGTAACCTCTAAATGTCTGCATAAACCCACAATCTTATTTTCAATCACACAGAGCAAGTAGTTTGACCATTACCATTTCATCAACCATTACAATTACTAGCCCAAACTGAAAACAGGAGAGGGCCTAAGACAGATCCTTGTGACACATATACCTTACTAATATTACATGGTTAATTCCTTATTTAAACAACAAATTATAATGATCAGACGGTATTTAACCCATCTTAGTGATTGTCCATGAATGACAGTGCAATGTTGTAGGAAATGCAGTTTCAGTACTGTGAAAGCACTTGGAACATGACTGACATTAATCATAGATCTCATTCGTTTGCAAAAAGGAGCACAATTAAGAAGACACAACTATTTCCTAATATTTTAGACATAGCCTTTGAATGCTGTATGTAATTTGCCAACTCACAATGTTGACAGCATTACTAAAATGATCATATGGTTATCAAAGTGATCACATTCATGAAAACAACCAAAAATCCCCTATTATGTGAGGCCAGCCAATGACATTTACGCACAGACACATTCTTTAATAGCCTTGTTGTCTGCAATTATTATTTAGTTTTTTTTTATGCATGCCTGCGGTCGGAACACATACTACACACTCTTAAATACCAGTGTTATTGTAACGTAGTACCAAAAATCGACACATTTCTATTTATTTACTTAATTTTTTTAATTAAAATGTAAATGCCTCCTCAGTTATTGTTCAGATGTTGTTGTTTATTTTAAACCGAAGCCTAAAATGTGCTATTTGGTTAACATTGCAATTTAGGTGATTTAAGTAGAAAAGTCATTTAAGTAAAGAACCAAGTTATTACTTTTTAAAGATTACTAACTCTTTTTTTTCCTTTTCAAATAACATGTGCTGATGAATTGTGTGGGAGAACTTCTTGTTAAAGACTACTGCGGCTCATATATCCGGTGTACCCGTTTAATTTTCTGCACCATTAACTGTCTTAGTGTGAGTGCAGTCAGCCTGAGGCAATAGCCGTACATGCAGTTGTGTTTACTAGCATGTTTATGACCGTATGGAAAAAAAAGAGACCTAGATAAATGGTGGACCACTGTGTGTTAATGGCTTAATGGTTGAAGTGACCCCAAGAATGCTCTTTAACACAGATAGGGGTCACTTTCAGTTTTGACTTTAAATATGGGATGCATCAGTCTGATTTCCAACTAAATAAACTCTGATGCTGTGAGCAGGGGAATTATCACCTCGGCACACAATTAAGACCAAACCATTGCACACTTTCTCATGTTTTGGACTAATTGCTAAATTAAAAATGGTCATTTAAACAGCACTTCAGCGTAAAGCTATTGGAACAGTGAATTATGGTGGATTTAGCATGTGCTAGCAGTCGAAACTTTTAAGTGCTAACAAATAATTGATCCCACTGCAATACAAACACAATATAAACTTTTAGATTTCGATTTAAAGTGGCCTCATGCTGTTCTAAAACATTATATCAAGTATAACGTCTTGTGTTATGTTTTAAAAAGAGCAAATAGGAGGACTAGCAAACAGAATCACCTACAATGTAATGCTACATCATATGAAGGCTGAGTGAAAATCACAAGGCTGCAGACAAAAGCAATATCAATCCCACTGAAATTCAATATTGGACAGAATGTATTTTTACTTTAACACTGTACTTTTATGGTACATTTATTTAAGTATCAGAACTTTACTAACGTATTTTAGGAAAAATAAACATAAACATCCAAAACATAAACGTGCACTTTTTACGTCAATAATCAACATAGGCTCATTCTGAAAACATAGTCCTATATACATTTCTGGAGATTTATGTAGCTTAAATTGCTTAGCTTAATACAAGCGCTACGTTTGATGCTGCTCTTTTTCGCGTATACTAGCTGATCACCTACCTTTGTATGGACAGCTTTCCCGCTGTTCCCAGGTTGTTCGGTAGCTTGCCATGTATGCTGGTGGACTTAAGACACAGAGAGGAGTTGACCTTGATGACGGGGTTCGAGTCTGGCAATGAATGGTTCCAGAAAGCTGGTAAGACAAAAATAGAAGCCATAAAATAAAACAAACAAGTAAATAACAGGGTGATACTGTGGTAAAATCTGAAAACGTGGTAAAAAACAGGTGAGGGCTTTTCTTTTACTGGATTTTAAAACTGTCGGTTGGGTTTAGGGAAGGAGGAGGGTGGGTCAGTTGGTCAGTCAGTCAGTTATTAAGTCAGTCAGTCAGTTGTCAGCAGCCTCTGGTGGATTTATGCGAGAAGAGCATGTGCGAATAGCACTCGTGAGAGAAATTTGAGATCTCAAAAAGCATACGCAGCGGCCTCTGGTGGATTGGTTAAAACAAAAAGTGCAAAAAACATACCTCCTGGGACGTATTTGGCACTCTCCAGAAATTGATATAGGGGTGCATTTTCAGAATAAGCCTAGGTTGTCAATAATGTAGCAAAAAAAATGTATTTTGAACTGGATAAATTGTCTCCCACTTAGACACATGACAACAGTTATATAAGTTCACAAATCACAAATAATTTGTGAATTGGACTAATCTGATTGCATCTGTTCACAAGCCAACAGCTTACTGATTCAAAGAGTTCACTCAGAGTGAGTTAACAGGTGCGTTCGACATGAAGCACGGTTGCAGCCGGCGATGAACGAGATTAGCTGAGCACAGGTGGGGGCAAGGTTAAAAATGGAGCCGTCAAGCCGGACGGACACTTCGGGGGTCAAAGTTGCAGCAGTCATGATGACAGATCAAATTTATTTCAACAACAACAAAAAAATTACAATACAAATAAAACAGAATAGAGTCTCTACAAACTATAGTTAATTTTTAATCAAGGGAATTATTAATTAAATTTATGTAGCCTATATAAAACACATAAGAAATAAGAGGAAAATGACAGGGCACATAAAACGGAAATAAATATCCATGAATAGGCCTGTTCAACACAAAACAATAAGCACAAATTCTAGGAGTTGAAACGTCAGTGTTTAGGCTACTACATGTTGAATAGTATGTCAATACTGTTCCAGTTCTTGTTTGAAAACTTTCCATTATATATTAGTGTAAAACCCAAAACAAGGTGTTTTAATTAAGTCTTAAACATTGATTAAAATTATTTTGGATAATGAAAGCATTTTCATAAAAGCACTTTAATCCAAAAAAGATTGAACAAAAGGAGCAAAATAAATTAGCTACACTTTCCCAGAAAGAGCAGTTTTATGTGATATATGAGGGCTATCCATAGGCACAATGTATTTTATTCTGTAAAAACTGCTTATTATGTGGCCTTACCCTACTGTACCCTACCAGTACACCTAAGCCAAACCCTCATAAAAAAATGTGGTGATTTTAAATGTTAAAAAAACACTGTTAAGTTTACAGAATACAGCTAAATTTTACATGCATGCACAGGTTGGTGTTTTGTGATTCATGAGGAATATCCAAAGGCGTAATGTATCTTATACTGTAAAAACTGCTTGTTATGTGAGCGTACCCTACTGTACCAAACCTGTGGCAAATTTTCAATTTCTGTGAAAATTTTCATTTTCATAGGGCTGGGTGATATGACAAAAATGCAATCTCGATTATTATTTTCCATATTGAACAATAACGATAAATATTTCGATATCAATTGTTAATTCATCCAGATTTAAAAAGAGTATCCCAACCATGACTGAAGCCACAAAAACGAGAGGGTCATTTAAATAGCATAACCTATTTTCGGTGGCTGAACATTTGGGACATCTCTTATGTCAACAAACTTTTACATTGCCATTGTTGCACATTCTGCTGTGTGACTGGCTCTTAGAACAAAATAGAGTAAAAAAAAAGAGCTTATCATTGTTATTGACACTATCGATATATTGTTTATCTGCCCAGCCCTAATTTTAAATGACAAAGACAAAGGGCATGTCCCTTTAAAGCACCTCAACATTTTAAGCCTAGGTCATACCCATGTCATTTAACAAATTTGTGTTCTCATAAATCACAAAAGCTAGAGCACACACTTTCAAATACTTATAGAATCATTTACAATATGTTTAAACAGGCCTTTACAAAAAAAAAGTGGTCTGAAAACTGCAAAGTGAAATGAAATCATAACCTCTGAAGAATTTTCTATGCAGCTCACAAGGTTAACTAACCCAAAATGTCTGCAGACCTACAGTAGCAACATTAGTCATTTGAGGGAGACTTTTTCTTTTTCAGTGGATTTGCATGAAGACAGAGCTAACCTTTATTCTTATCTGATTGTCTAGATGTGAAGTGATATTATCCTCTACGGCTCGCTCTTCAGTATGTCTTTGCACCTTTACATAAATCTCACCCTTTATCTTGCGGTTCCACTCTCTGTCTTTGACAAGACAAGAATAAAGATCCTGACATTATGATTTAAAGGCTGCAAATGTTTCAGTTCAAGTTTTTTTTCCTTACCACCACACCCTCCCTCCCTCTTTCTCTTTTGAACAAGGGATCATTCCACATGCATGCATTTTAAAAATATTCAGATTATTAGGTTCCATTTGTAATAAACTAATTAGATTGATAATATAAAACAATAATTTTATAGATGACTATCAAAAATACCAACAAGGTTTTCCCCAAGCGTTTGTATCATTAGCCTACAAGTGTCCAGGAAGATTGGTTATTAAAAAACAACAATATAATCTTTCCGTCATCAAAAAAAAATAGTTCATAAATAAGTTAATGAGTTTAAATTCTCAAAATCTCAGTACTTATTTACTGCAAAACAATATTGTTAACAAGTTCCTGTTTAATATGCGCATTTAGCTTTGTACGCCTGACTAAATTTGTCAAGTATAACATCATATTTTGAATGATGTTCATACCATTGACTTTTGAAGGAAGCTATAACCTTGAAAACGAAAAGAGCAGCAGCTGTTTTGGGGCAAAGAAATCCCCGTCCTTGTTTATTTAGCTACAATAATTGTATTAACACTTTGCCAGACAGAATCTTGAAACTCTTAAAAACAATTACCCCTAAAATCTCTCTGTCACTCTCTCTTTGGCCTTTTCGTTTTGTTCTCAGTGTTCCCAGTGCAGATTCCAGGTAATATATGAGTTTTCTGACAGACTGCATTAGTGTCATAGTGAAGGGCTGTTTGGCCAGGACACAGCAGACGCCCTGCAGCACATGGAGGCAGTGGACCTTGTTCAGAGCAAGTGTGATGCCATGTCAGAACGGGAGAGCAGTTCTCGCCTGAGTGCAGCACTACTGTGAAAGGCTCTGGGTGTTCTAGTTCTTATGTAATAATTGTGTCAACATTTATTATGTGTTCACAAAAAGAAGAAGAAAGAAATATATCGAAAGTAATGAAACTTGAAAAACTTTCTGAAAACTAATTTTCCTCAAGCACATGTGGACTGGTCAGGCAAACTCTCTCAAACCCTTGAGCTCCCTAGTTAGGGCAAAGAGTTGTATCTGAAATTCTAGTATTAGCTGGATTCTTCTTTCCATCACCTTGGCATGGACATTCCCTGGGAGGCTGAGGAGTGTAATTCCCTTTAGTGAGAACACACCCATTCTTATAATTTGTGGACTTGGAAAAGGCATTGGGCTATGTGCAATCTTTGAGGGTGCTCTCAGAGTATGGAATCTGAGGCACTTTAAGGGCTGTCCGGGATCTGTATGACCGGATCAGGAGCTTGGTGTGCATTGCTGTCAATAAGTCAAAGTTGTTCTCCCAGACTTCTCTTTGTCACTGGTTCTGTTCATTATTTTTTATGGACAGAATTGAAAGGTGAGATGGTCTGGTTCGAGGTAGTGATGTGCGGATTGATACTAAAATACTGATATCTCCGATACCAGTTTTGTATGTTCTAGAATCGATTATCTTATCAAAAATATCGATATTTCAGTAATTTGGAGCAAATATGTCATTTATTGGAAAAATAAATACAGCGGGAAGTAACCACAATTACCCTAGTTTATTTGAATAATGCCAACTTAGTCGGAACTACTTGTTCTTCCGCCTGCCAAGTCATGTGCGTAACATGGCACTGTAAAACAGAGCACGCTAGTTAGCCACTCAGTCCGCTTGCACATGTTGTTCAGTCACACCGTCATTGGATATGGTTGACCGCAAGCAAATTTATGTGTGGAGCTTCACTTCCATAAACTCAAACGATGCGGTTTGTGACACGTGTAACAATACAGTGAGGTACTGTGGTAATACAAACATCTACAAATAAATCACAAGACAGAATATGACAACGTCAGGACTAGGCGGTCAGAAGAGGAGGAAAGGAGAGGCACAGGTGCTGCTAGGGTGAGACAGACATCGCTTTCAGAGTCCTTAGGTGCAGCTGGCAGGCACTATCCAGGTACAGAGAGGGAAAATGTGGCAATGGGGCTGTATTTTGGGGGCTTGCTTTTTTGTGACAATGATAAAACAACGGCGGTTTTATGAATTCTTAAAACAAATTTGTTTTAGAACTTTGGTTATGAAATAAGTAATGTAATAATTAAATGACAAATGTCTGCAATAGTTCAGCTAGGAGTCAAATTTGTCCCTGAGCTAATTATAATTTTTTTTCTTATTAAAAAGTGTGAATGTTTATTGTTTTATGTTAAGATGTTCAGGCAGGCGTTTTAAGATATACGTACTTAGATGCTGCCAATTAATATGTAAGTGACGCTTTTAAGTACACTACTTGTTACTTTAATTTCCTAAACAGTAATTTTTGAGCAAAGTATCGTATCAGATTAGTATCACCGATACTCGCCTTCGTTTTACTTTTTATCGGATCGGATGGGAAACCAGTGGTATCGCACATCACTAGTTCGAAGACCACAGTATTTGATCTCTGCTGTTTGAATATAATGTAACTTCCTGTTAGCTGCATCAGACCTGGACCTTCAGTGTGCACTGAGACAGTTTGCAGTTGAGTGTGATGCAACAGGGATAAAAACTTAAGGTTGGAGGAGAGACCTTGCCCCAGATGGAGTTTAAAGTATTTTGTTCACAAATGAATGAAGGACGGAGAGTGAGCTTTCAGTGCATTGGTGCAATGGCAGCAGCAATGCGGTCAATGTAGCACTCTGTTGTGGTGAAGAAGCACCCAAGCTTAAAGGCAAAGTTGTAGATTTACTGGTCAATCCATGTCCTTCCTCTAATCTATAGTGATGAACCGAAAGGACAAGATCTTGGATGCAATGGCAAGATGCTCCAGAGTTAACAATGCCAGAGCCACCAGTGCCAGAGTCTCAAGAATGGCTGCTGCTAGAGTCTCAAGAATAGCTTCCTCTGTTGCCAGTGTGTCATGAATGGCCACCACTGCCAGGGACTTGCCACAAATGTCCTTCACCACCACTAGAGTCCAACGAATGGCTACCACAACCATCACCACCTGACTCCCAAGGAATGCTGCTGCCACCAATTGGTTTCAATAATGGCCACCACTAGAGCTTCTGCCATCTGAGCTGCCAGTCACAGAGAAGGCTATAAACAGAGGTTGAAGCCAGCTCCAAGTGGGCTGTCCAAACCTCCTGGAGTTATCATTGATCTATTTAATGTGACTTACATAACATGGAGTCCAAACTATTGTGTTTCACTAGCATCTACACCTACCACAACCCTAAAGCCAACCACAAAATTACCTGTTGTGTTTTTAGTAATGTCCACACCTACCAGAACCCTAAACTCAACCTCACAGTGACATGTTGGGTTTTAATATTGTTAATGTCTACACCTACCACAACTCTAAACCCAACCTACTTGTGGTGTAACTCCCTCTCACTCGGAGCTCTCCAGGCTGCAACGATACCTGCTTGGAGCCTCCTAACATTCCAGAACCTTTTGAGCCAGGACCTCCTCAACTCAGATCTGGCCCGGGTCTGCCTCGACATCACAGTCCTTCCACTGGTTCTTCCTCCGATCCACCTCCTGGGCTATATTTGTTTGCTGTTAGTGCTTTTGAGCATCTGGAGGTCACTTCTTGTAAGGGTGTTATTGCACAGTCCCTGTCTGGTTAGTGTTTGGCCGTACCTCACTGTGTTCTTCCTGTTTGTGTCCTTAGTTATTATTGTTAGTTGCTCTGGTTGTTGATCGTCTCCACTCCCTCGTCATCTCATCTGCTTGTTCAGCCCACTGTTCTCCCCAATATACACAGTATGTCCTTCTGTTTTAGTCCTCCATTGTCAGTTGTTTTTATTTTACCCTCGAGTTAGTGTGCATGGTATATCTTTCTCAGTTTTGCCATATGTTCTTGTTTTGGATACTCTATGTATTTCATAAAAACTCTTAGACTGCTTGTGAATCCGCCTCTTACCTCTGCTTTACCACCACATCATAACAACAATTTTTTTTACTACATATTTAGAAAAATATATTATTCTTTTCGGCTTAGTCCCTTTATTAATCTGGGGTCGCCACAGCAGAATGAACCGCCAACTTACCCAGCATATGTTTTTACGCAGCAAGTGCCCTTCCAGCTGCAACCCATCACTGAGAAACATCCATACACACATTCACACACATACACTACGGACAATTTAGTCTACCCAAAAACCTATAGCGTATGTCTTTGGACTTGTGGGGAAAACCAGAGCATCCGGAGAAAACCCACACAAACACGGGGAGAACCTGCAAACTCCACTCAGAAACACCAACTGACCCAGCCAAGGCTCGAACCAGCGACCTTCTTGCTGTGAGGCGAACTTGCTACCCACTGCACCACGTGCAGCCCCGAAAAATATATTAATACAGTATAAAGGCTTGAGATATATAAAAAGGTCATTTACATGTTCAAATAAATAAATAAAAATACATTTTAAACAGAATTCCAATGAAATGCTGGGTTGAATCTTTTGTGTATTGTGCAGTATAACTGTTTGTGCATGTAAATGATCTTTCCAACTTTTCAGACCAAAGTGCATGATAAATAGCATTATTAGCTGTGTCCCAATTCAGAGGCTGCATCTTTCAAAGTCTGAAAGGCCAAACTGAACATTATTAAATGGGACGGTCTAGCCTACGGAGGATTGATCTTGTTGCTTAGCAACTGTGAAAGCTGACAATGTTGAGTGGCAGTAATATTTCTACTGGACACTTTTGAAAATCACAATAAACTGTCTGAAAATAAACAGGATTCCAAACCTGTCTAAATATGTTTACATTTGGTCCATTTGTGTAAACATACATGATCGACAAAATCTGAAAAGTCAAAATTTAAAGCAGGGGTCACCAAACTTGTTCCTGAAGGGCCGGTGTCCTGCAGATTTCAGCTCCAACCAAAAACAAACACAACTGAACAAGCTAATCAAGGTTTTACTAGGTATAATTGAAACATCCAGGCAGGTGTGTTGAGGCAGAAAGGAGCTAAACCCTGCAGGGACACCGGCCCTCCAGGACAGATTGGTGACCCCTGATTTAAAGTATTAGGATTTTCTATATTCAAGTAAACTAAAATGCTATTCTAACATGTAAATTCCAACATTTTCTCTAAAAGCATTACATCTTACATTTACACTTAGGGTGCACTCACTCTATGCCATCCGAACCGTGCCCAGGCAAAGACGAGGTTGCTGCACTCTCAAAAATAAAGGTATGCGAGTTGTCACTGGGGTGGTACCTTTTTAAAAGGTACAAATTTGTACCTAAAAGGTCCATATTATTATTCGTCCTTCAGGTCAAAAATAACCCGCCTTCACTAAACCTCGAATTCAATTTCAATTCAGTTCATCTTTATTTCTCTAGTTCTAGTAAATTGAAACTGTCAGTCCTGTTTTCAGAGTTGAAGTTTAGCTTAGTTTAGTTAAGTGTAGTTTAAATTTCACTGCTGAAAATCCAAACACTGAAGAGAAAATCCATCGATGCTCAGCTCCACAAGTCCCAAACCGAGCATTTCCAATTCCAACCAACCAATTCAATGGAGGTGAGGGCTCTAATGGCCTGTTTCCACTGAGTGGTACAGTACGGTACAATACGAATCACCTTTATCAGGCTTGCATTTCCACTGCTAAAAGGGTACCAATGGTACTCTTTTGGTGGGCATGGTGTATGACAGAAAGTTTCAGTCAATGTCATTTTCACTCGAGAAAATGTCTCCAGTAAAGCTGTACGGGTCATTCACATTTCATATGAGAAGCACTTCTCACAAAACAGAGGCGTTATACACATAAATAATTGTGTATAAATGTTTATTACTAACTTTTCTATGAACATAATTTGATTATAACTGCAGATCAATGACACCTACTGTAACGTCTGCAATTATATAAAATAAATATATGCAGCATATATGAACACATACAGACCCTTACAGTCTACGATATGCTACCAATTACAGATAAACTACACACAGCATACATTTAGTCCTTATTTAGGTTTAAAAACAACCCGAAATATAGCCCACAGTCAGTGCAACTTCTCATCTGCGTCTTGAATCTTCAGCAGCACGTGTAGCCTCTTGTTAGAAAGTCATTCCGTCATTCTGAATTCATAATTGTCCAAAAGGTGATGATAATAGTTAAACATGGCAGTTTGTCATGTTTGCTGAAAAAATAATTAGCTCCTTTGTTTTTCCGGTTTCTCTTTTGTTTTGTCGCGCGTCACTCTCACGTTTGTCAGTTTCTGAAGGGATCAAGTTTCAAAAGCACGTCAATAATCAAGCACACATTATTATTATCAGCTCAAGAAGTTTGTTATTTCAAATATAGACGCGCGGCGAGCGCAAGCTAGAAAGGGAAACTGCTCGCACTTTAGAGGGGCTCGTAAAAAACTACGGGGCACAGGGTAGAATCTGCTCTTCTTCTTGGCTTTTTGTGGCTGTTCATCAAGACGACGACAAGGTTTGTTTGAGCTTGGTTCGACCATGGCTCGCTATTATATGTGTATATTATTACGGTGTAATGTCTCGGCTGTGTATTTAAAACATGGCGGTTCCTTTGTTTTCATTCTGGCTTGTTGCGAGAGCGAATGACGTATCTCTGTAAACCAATAGCGTTCAGCTGAGCAACCAGCTCAGCCTTTTGGTACCCTTGGTACCCTTTGCAAAGGGTGACAAATAAGTGGTACGGTACGGTACGGTTCAGTTCGGTACGCCTTTTGACAGTGGAAATGGCCATAAAAGCGTATTAAACCGTACCACTTAGTGGAAACGGGCCATAACAGCCTGTGGGAAGAAGCTGTTAAGTAATCTAGCCAAGCAGGATGTATCCCATTATTCTGATTGGCTGATTGGAATGTTGTTCCAGGATCAACATACTGTATGTTAATCCAGGAACATGTCCTACTTGGTGAAATCAGATTGATGAAGGCAACCTTTGTACCATAAATGTGTACAGCCTTCATGAAAATGTGAATATTTGGGGTCATATTAGAAAAAGTCATCAAATATTAAGATGAAAAAAATATTTTATTTATTTATTTATTTATTTATTTATTTATTTTTCTGCTGTTAAAATGTTGCACTGGTCTGTTTTGACCTGTAATTCAAATTTTTTTTTTTGGAAAAAAAAAAAAAAAAGCTGTCATCTTTTCTACACTTGACTCTTTGCAGTCTGGTCTTTTTGAAGCTTTCAGATGGATACTAAAAAAGAGGCTTGAAATAAATCAATAAATCTCATGTATTTTGTATGACCCTTTACTGCACAACATGTATTAACATAAGAAAGGTCGGCAGTCCAGCACACTGCCACAGCCTGTAAGCCCTGAAATTTCACAAACATCTTAGTTTTTTTTGGCTTTCCTCCAGGACTCAGTTAATATCGGAGATCAACTGCCAATCCAACACACTACCACAATTGTTTAATGTACAAAATTGAGTTTAAATAGTTTCATGCTCTTGGCAGCCAGTAATTTAGAAGACAAAACACACTGTGATCAGCGCACTTCAACTGCCAAACAGCCGCCCCAAAAAATGTTGAGTTATTATTTTACAGATTTGACTTTTTTCATCTCCAATTTCAAGTTTGTGTTATGCAGTTTTTACACATTTTATGAAAGTCAGATTGACAAAATAAATGAAGTCAGATTTGCCTAGATTGCTGAGATTTGTTTTACTGAGAAAAAAGGCAGAATTATGGCAGCACTTACAGAATGATATTAGAATTGTGGCAACAATTATGGCATTTTTCGGCAGAATCTTGTTTCTATAAATGAATTAATAAATAAATAAATAAATGCACAGAATAAATGAGTATATAAATGTTACACACTGTAAAAAATATCTGTAAATTAGCAGTTTTCCATATTTTATGATTTGATAGTATTTGTATTGTGCATGCGAATTTCATTATGGGACCTTGATTTTTCTTACAACAACTCTTAACTTTAAAAAGTTCAAAAAATTGACTTTTATTATTTTTATAGTTTAATGCAGTGTTTCTCAACCTGGA
>CAIGQZ010035013.1:9761068-9843172 GCA_903798205.1 Danio tinwini | reverse complement strand
GTGTGTGTGTGTGTGTGTGTGTGTGTGTGTGTGTGTGTGTGAAGCAAAGTGGTTGCCACATTTTTGCCACTTGGCCTTAGGTCAGGGGTGCCCAAGCTTGGTCCTGGTGGGCCAGTGTCCTGCACAGTATAGCTCTAACCCCAATTACACACCTGAACCTCAAGCTAGCATCTGAACTAGCATACTAGATCTGAACTAGCATACTAGAAACGTATTGGCAGGTTGGCAGCTGGATTTTGCAGGACACCGGCCCTCCAGGACAGAGTTTGGGCACCTTCCTTTGGATGAACCTTTGCATCCTGGTAATCTGTAAAAAATGCAGGGTTCCACACAATTCATTTATGTTGTCCCAACACAAATCGATTAAGTTAACTTAACACTTTTAACAAATTTATGTGGATTGAACATGAAAAATTAAGTTGTCACAATGAAATCTCAATAATTGTGTTGATTCAGCTTATTTTAAGTAGTTTGAACAAGCCAAAAAATATTTTGACTTTAATTCAATTTCTGTTTAGTTTGATTACGACTTTAGTCGGATTAATGTAATCAAAAATCACTGTTTGCATGGTAAACTCTAAATCAGAGTATTGTCTTAATCAGATTAAAATCAGATTATTGGTGTCCATTTAAACATACTCACAATCTTCAGAATGCCATAATTTTTTTTTTGCTTGTTCAAACTACTTAATTAAAATGAGCTGAAACAACACAATTCTTGTGATTTCTTTGGGACAACTTAATTTTTTATGTTCAGTCCACAAAAATTAAGTGTCACGTTAACTTAACCGATTTATTGTTGGATCAACATGAATGAATTATGTGGAACCCTGCATTTTTTACAGTGTGTGAAAGTTCTAATAGCGGACAGCTTCTTCTCACTCAGGGCTGTTTATGCTAATCGTCACTAATGAGCAGGGCTTTCCCTCTCTCTTGACAAAAATTAAATAAAAATAGGAGAATGTCAATCAAAGTGTTTCTGCAGATTGTTTTTAATCAAGTGTGGTTATAAAACAAAAGAATTAATAAATGTTTACCATTAGAGGCTGGTCATATTCACAGACTGTTGCCACACAACTGTATTTAAAGTCCTTATAAAAATAATTTATAATAGATCATGCATATACATGCATAATAGATCGCCTTTAAAATTTGACGCTTTGCAACGCCTGTAATGAAACCACTGAATTTCTATTGTTCTTTTTGTTTGGATATCTTTGTGCCGGTATATGATCTCCCTAGGTCATATCATACAATCTGACAAGCAACAATCATAAAGGACAGAAAACTCCTCATATTCTACACCTGCTTTACCGAGACAATCACTCGACTGAGCATTTGGATTGTGGTCACATCCAGTCGTTTTTGAAGGTGAAGTATATAACTCCTGTGCACTTCAAGGTCCAGCGAGCGGAAACACATTCCAGCTGCCACTCAGTGTAAGACGAGGCAGCGGCGAGTGATTGATAGCTGTCCATTAACCACATAACAACTCCAAGTGTGCAATCCATCCTCTCATCTGGCAGTAAAGGCAAACAGATCAGCGTACATCAACACACTCAATCTCTCTCCTGGCTTTCTTGGAATTAGCAGTGGCACCTGTAGCCGAGACTACTAATTAAAGGACCTTCATTGGTCTTTTTTTTTTTTTCTAACTGAACATATTTAATTGCAGTTTCAATCGAGATTTGGACCATTAGTTTTGCAAAGGTCAGAATGTAATGTCCACTTGAGATTTTTCTTCGGGGGCACAGATGACCTGGGAATTAAGCTTTAACTTGGTTGAATGTTATTCCAAATCTTTATAACTTTTGAAATGGCAGAAATTAAAAAGTGTAACTGATAACAATAAGGTTTCATTTGATAACATTGGTTAAATGTATAATTTAAAACCATTTATAACATTAAAACAAGAATACAGCTTTATATTAATAGTGTTCTATTAAAGAAAACAGTTTTGTTTCTGACCAGAAAATGCAAAATCATAATATATGGCAGAGGTGACACGGTGGCTCAGTGGTTAGCACTATCGCCCAAGGATATTATAGTTAATGAAAACTAGAATTGAAAAAACATTTTCCTTAACTGAATTTTTTTAACTATAACTAGCTTAAGTGTATTGTCCTTCGTTTTCGTCTTTGTAAATATATTTAATATAGACTGTAAGTTTTTAGAAGTAAATCTATTTACTTCGCGGCAGGTGTTTGACCTGTACGGCACCTCAGAGTCCTCCAGATTCCATCTTGATGCCATAGGCCAGATCTAGCCCTGTGCTTCTCATCCTCACTGTTGCTCCTGAGACAAAAAACAACAGCTGGGCATGACAGGAGCACACTGACAACATTAAGTACGACCCGAGCAAAGTATTCATTTAACACATTTGTGCCCAGTAATGGGTTTTATTTCTGTGTTAGTGATCGCGAACGTGAACGAATCGTTCTTTTTTGTAACCGGATCTTCTAAGTGAACCGGTTGAACTAAATCAAACCGAATCATTTGAAACGATTCGCGTCTCTAGTAACGTTAAGCACTTATCCTCAACTTACTTTTTAACATGCCTGATACCCCCTCTGACTCGAAACAGACCAATATATACTGAGTTATTTAGCACACAGCACACTAGCAGTGAACCGATAATACTGCGCATGCGTGATTCAGTAAACCGAACACAGTTCATGACAGCCTGCTGTGATTGGAGTGAACTTGAACATCTGCGGGTGAACTGAGGCCTTAAAATGAGAGGAGCTGGCGAAACGTAAGTTTATTACTAACACAGAAAGTCGTAATGGAATTTTAAAAAGTTGCTTGCTTGCGAAACGTAATTGTAAGAAACTTTTCAGATTATAGTGATGTTTAACTGAGTGAAATGATGATTGCTGACTACATATTTTTGATATGCTGAGTCCAAACACGGGAAGATTGTCACAAAAGATCCGGTTCGTGTTAAAGACCTAAACTTCCCATCACTACAGTGTATCTATAACCTCAGAAGCAGCCTTACACACATATTTTACTTAAGGCTGCTATCTTGTGGGCTGTTGTATTTGATTTTGAGCATGGGTAGATGGTAGTGTTCTTGTGTCAAAAAACGTAGCCTATCTTTGGTTGAGTTTTTATTATACAATATTTATTCTGTTGAATTTAAATCTTGCACCTAAAAAATATGCTAATTTCCAAAAAAACTAAAACTAATACTGAAACTAATAAAAACTTAACTAAAACGTAGCAATTTTAAAATATAGAAACTATTAAAAACTACTAAATCTGCCTCTAAAAACTAATTAAAACTAACTGAATTTGAAAACAGTCAAAATGAAATAAAAACTAAAACTAATGAAAAATGCCAAACTATTTAAACCTTGCTATCGCCTCGCATCATGAAAGTCCCTGGTTCGAGTCCCAGCTGGGTCAGTTGGCATTTCTGTGTGGAGTTTGAATGTTCTCCTCGTGTTCGCGTGGCTTTCCTCTGGGTGCTCCGGTTTCCCCCACAGTCCAAAGACATGCGTGTATGTGTGAATGAGTGTGTATGGATGTTTCCCAGTACTGGGTTGCAGCTGGAAGAGCATCCACTGCGTAAAACATGTGCTGGATAAGATGGCGGTTCATTCCGCTGTGGCGACCCCTGATTAATAAAGGGGCTAAGCGGAGAGAAAATCAATGAATGAATGTATGGCGGTTCATTCCGTTGTGGCGACCCCTGATAAATAAGGGACTAAGCTGAAGGAAAATTAATAAATGAATGATTAATATTATGCAATATGTTGGGGGTTAGGTGTTGTGGACAAAAGTGAAGAGGGTTGGGGAGTCGCGGAAGAAAGTGAAGAGCGGGGCAGGGCGGGGGTACATGTGAGGAGGGTGATTGTTTTTTTTAATATAATTATGATTTTTATTATGCCTATTGTTTATTGTTTTGTCGGCTATATGTTTCTTTTCTATGCACCTAATGTATCTACTGTATGCCTTTTTATGTTGGTGTGTTACAATTAAAGTGTGTTAAATTTGTAGATGAAACAGACGTAAATGTATTGCCGTTTTAAATTATAACTAGGTCCAGACGGAATCTGCGCGCACAGAATTTTGCAGATTTTCCTCAGATTTCGGCAGATTTTTAGCCCATCATTAATTTTGTTTATTTACTTGAGTAAATGTGTGTAAATCTATATATTTTTTTCAGTTTTTAAATTAATTACAGTAATATTATTGACTAATATGAAAATGTTCATCTGATTTATGTACAATGCAGTTTATACAGTAATATTTTCTGTTCTTTAGTAGATATATTATATGAGAGACTTGCTTTTTTTACCAAATAAAGTGAATCTAATTGGATTTGCATTTTTAACATTAAATTATGGTTAAAAATACATGATTTTTTATTTCACATATTAAGGTTTTAGTTATGATGCCCATCAAAATAATTCCGCAGAAATCTGCAGACTTTTACCAAAATTCTCAGCAGAAATAGCATAAAACATCCGCAGATTCTGTCTGGCCCTGATTATAACTCATTATTAATTGTTAGCCTTGCTATAGTATAGCCTAATACAGTATATTAAATATCTCTTAATGTGAATTTCCAGTAAACTTCCTATATAAAGGCATGTGGCCTTCATAAACATTTGAATTTACACAAAAACAAGACTTTTATTTGTACATTAGCATCTTGAAGAAACACTCCATAACTTTAAACTCAATGCTGTATTTCAGATGCAGTCATTGATAATTGTTTATGGAAAAAAAACATGTTTATGAAATCTGTCAATGTTCAGCTATGCCTTGTGGAATGAAACGGAATTACATAATGTTCTGAATGCTCTCCTGTGTCCTTGAATTGTTGTTTAAGCAATACTGAAAACAAACTTAGGGTATAGGGTTCAGTTCATTAAATGAATGTGCTTAAGTGTTGGTCAGTATTTTTGCAGCCAGTATCTATAGATAGATTCCTGTTTGAATTTGAAGAGCATTCCCAGCCTAATCAGCGGTCAGCTGTAAATGCTCACAGGTGTCCTTACACTGAATTCCCAATTCAGATGAAACAAAGTATGCAATAAACAAGCTCTAATTTCACATGTGGGCACTTATCTGTATCTACAGGGGTTGGAAAATGAAACCGAAACACTGGCAAATTTAGTGTTGAAGGTTTGATGGCTAAAAAACAAAGATAGCAAGTCTTTGTGATGTATAAAGAGACACAGCACTCAGGGTAATGTCAGCATACCACCAAGAAGGATGAACCACAGCTAACAGGAGTAACTGTGAATGCAAGAAAATGCTGTCTGAAAGGGATGACCAGATTGTATCTAAAAAACTTAAAAAGCCCAGCTGCCCAATTTGCTACAAATTTAATGTGCGCCTCAAATCTTCTGTTTCCACCAAAACTGTTCATCGGGAGCTTCACAGGGTCAATATGCATGGGCAGGCTACCTTTGGTCACTTGTGCCAATGGCAAACATTGGTTTCAATAGTGCCAGCAGCAAAAATCTTGGGTTGTGGACAACGTGACACATGCATTGTTCACTGATTAGTCCACCTTTGCTGTCCTTCCCACAAATAGGAGAGTTACAATGTGGAGAAGCCCCAAAGAAGCGAACCACCCAAAATGTTGCATGACCAGAGTGAAGCATGGGTGTTGCTCAGTGATGGTTTGGGCTGCAATATCATAGCATTCCATAGGCCCAATACTGGGCGCACTACTGAATCATTCTAGAGACCATGTGCACCCAATGGTTCAAACATTGTATTCTGAAGGTGGTGCCTTGAATCAGGGTGACAATGCACCAATACACACAGAAAGACAGGTGACAGAGTGGATTGATAAACATGAAAGTGAAGTTAAACATCTCCCACGGCCTGCACAGTCACCAGAACTAAATATTATTGAGCCACTTTGGTTTTATTATATTTATTCATTTATTTTTGGCACAGAAAAGTGCTTATGGAGCTTCTTATGATTCAAGTGTAATCACTGAAGCCACATGAAATATTTTGACTATGTTTTTATTTGAACAATTTACAACCCTTGCTGTAAATGGAGCATAGGAGAGCTCTCTGGTTTCATCTAAAATATCTTTCTGTGCATTCTGAAGATACCTTATTGAGCAAGATGCTGTGAAATGACTACAACACTGATTTTCGTGGTGTGTGTAGTAGTGTCTGCATGAAACTTAAAGGTAACTTTTTTTTGATGGTCCATTTGAGTATTAGTAGACTGTCTGCTTAATATCTGTTGATACTGCTCCTTCAACACACATTTAACTGACTATAAGAAACTTTGCAAGTACATGTCAACTTAAATTAACCCTAACCCCAACCCTACAGTCCACTTATAATCTAATGCTAATTATTTGCAATGTAACTTAAATTCAACAAACATAACATCAAAATAAAGTGTGACCAACTTAAAAGCATTGTGCTGTATATAATATAGTAAGACATGTAATGCTTGTGGTGATTTATCAAAACGGAAACAAAAAAGGTTCAGTTTGTCAATGCGCAATACATGTTCAACTGAAACCTTCTGCTTTGTATCCTACAGTACATAGAAAACTTGGCATAATGTGCTTCCACTTTTTACTTTTTCAATCCACAGTTGTGCACTTTTAATGGTGTGAAATGTCCTTGTGTGACATCCTGACTCTGCATCAGTAGCAACAGCAGCTAGTTGAAGTTTCTGGCGAAATAGTTAAACTAGCCAATTTACTGGACCAGTGGTACAATCCATCATCTTTGTGTAAGAACCTCTTATGGTAGCTACTTTTGATTCCTGTGACATTGTGCGTTTGTCTAAAATACATGACTCCTGTACATAATAAATACATTGCTTCTGTACATCCTGTGAAAAGGCGTTGTGTTGGGAATGGTGAGGGGAGCATTAACAGCCTGGAATCTGTCAGAATGTCTTACATCTTAGAGTAGTTACAGTTTGAAAGTTATATAGAAATAAATTATTTCTATGTTGAGAGAGTTTTGACAGTCTGTGTAGTTGAGATTGCTGAACTCCAGCAATTCAGTAGTGCGGTGCTTGTAAAGTTTCAGATTTAAAAAATTATATATATATATATTAATAAATATATACTAATAAATAAATAAAGAATAAAAATAGAATAATAATAATAATAATAAACATAAAAATATATATGTGAGCATAAAAAAGTATTTCAGGGTGATATGATTTTACATAGAGTTGCTACTATGTGTAAAGAACCCTTAGAGAACCACCTGTTTTTAAAAATGCATATATTTTAGTAAGTAAAAACACTGTCATGTAATTGATCATTATTTACCACCCTAGTTCGTCTGCAAAGATGCAAAACACCAGTAAACTATTATAAACAGTTTATAGTAATAATTTGATGTGATTTTAAGGACATAATTTTAGGAAAGAAAATAAATCCTGGTGATAAACAGGCTATTCAGAACAAAATTGTGGCTCATGAATATGTACGCGTCAGGCAGCCTTTGATTGGCCACAATGTTTCCTAGTGAGATTACAACTGTGATAATTTCCCCCCTTATTTTTAAATGTATCTATGTTTGCATTATACTTACTATGTATGTGGGACTCTTATTTTGAAAACAAGAAGAGTAAGCAGTTCAGTTCTGAGAACCAGGCAGCCATGCATGTCCACAAAGCAGCTCATCTATTCACAGCACATCAGAATACAAAATTCTAGTTTTTTTTGGATTAGAACTATATTCTAGGTCTAGTTTAACATGTATGTTGTAAAATATGCCATGTTTGTAATGTTTATTTTCACGACCCTTCCAAATATGGTCAAAATCAACCATATAATTTTTTTTTTCAGCTTAGTCCCTATATTAATCAATGTTGCCACAGTGGAATGAGCATATGTTTTACGCAGCAGATTTCTTTTTACACTTACCTAAGCCACAAACCTTCTATTTAGGTATCAGAGAACCACTAGAAATTGTATCCATGTTGGCAACTTTAATGTTCCAAATGATTCAACCCCCAGAAGTTAGAGTTTGTAGATTATATGATCTCTAATAAATATTGGCATGTATAGGCGCTTCTGTCAAATCTTGGTCCATTTCTCACCTGGACAATTTCCAGATGACTGATAATCTGTGGCTTTCACATTACCATGACTGTCTTAAAGTTTTTTTTTTAACAACATAAGCAACACTTTGATTGTGTTGTGACTTTGTCTAACACTTTGTCTTGTCTAATATGGCCTGATACTTTATGTGAGATCCACAATGTCATTCGTACTGTTAATATTTCCAAATTTTGCAACAGTAAAACATCCATATAACTACAGTAGACTTGGCCCACATTCGTGTTTGACTTTGAAGACAGTGTTCTTCTGCTCAAAAGCTATGCATTTTTCACAGTTTATAATACTGTTCATAACAATAATTGGTACAAAAGTAACAATGACATCTCACTGCCAGAAATGTTTTGATAAATCTGTATATATATATTTTGTTGACCTGCTAATCTAAGCAGGTCAACAAATTTATCTGATTTAATCTGATTTAAGCTGGTCCTAAGCATCTAGCTCCTTACAACCAGCTCATGACTAGCTTCAAATTGTTCATGACCAGGCCGGGATTAAGAATTCAGAGGCCCCTGGGCACAATGTCTTGTAGGGCCCCATACAAGGCCGCACCCCTATAGTTGAATTAAAAAATAAGATAAATATAATATTTTTTAAATAAAGTTAATCTTTAATATTTTGCCCACATTTTTTAAAATAAATGATATAGTATATATTTATAGTCAACAAAGTCAACCTGATTTTAAAAACATTTAAAGCACACTTTAATAAAAAAATACTAATTTAACTAGCGATAATTAAATGGTTTTTAATATACTTGTTCTAAGTTTACTGAAGCAGTACTAAAAAATTATATTTAAGGGTATTATTAACTTCTACAAACTTATAATGCATATGATTTGCATATAACACCTCTCCAATCCAGTTCTATGAATCTGAGTCCTCCATAATACACACACTGATTAATGATTCCTACTGTCTCCCTCGTGATGAAGAAGAGTAGGCAAAAAGCACTTGATTATAAAGCTGAAAGTATCCGAAATCACACACGCTGTACCAGTTCTCTCCTGTCTCTCTCCTCTTCAGGAGCTTTTTCTATCTCTCTCTCTGTCTCTCTCTCTCCATGAGGTCAGAGAATATGAGTGAAGCAGGACGACTAACATTGTAAATACAGATTAATTATATAAGTATGTCGCTAACATTTAACACCAGGTGGAAAATAACTGTTTATAGAATATTTATTATTATTATCCTTATTAAATACCTTGTGACTCATTTTATATATTTTATATACTTTATATTTTTAAACAAAAACATTTCCTTTCTATTGAAAATAAATGTATTTCCAATCTGATTTGTAATGGGGAAAAAAGTAGAACGTGTTCATCAGACGCTGGTTTCGAACCGCGTTCATGATCGGTTGCCTCAAAATATGTTACCATGCCCTTTACGAGCTACGCCACACCCACCTGCTGTCTACTACGCTCTTTAGTTATGTTGTCTAAATAGCCTAAATAGACACTCCAAAATCAACCCCCCCCCCCCCCCCCCCCCCCCCGCAGGGGCCCCTGGCCCCGTGCCCATAATGCCCATTGGTTAATCCGGCCCTGTTCATGACTAACTTAAGAACCAGCTTAACCCTTTTATGACCATATACAAACCAGCTTAAACTAGTTTATGACAGCACATGACCAGCTTTGACTTGTTCATGACCAGATATAAACTAGCTTTAACCAGTTTATGACAGCTCATGACCAGCTGGTTTAAGCTGGTTCTTAGCTGGTCATGGACAGGTTTAGGCTGGTCCTAAGCATCTAGCTCTTCAGAACTAGCTCATGACCAGCTTCGACTTGTTCATAACCAGCTAAGAAACAGCTTAAACCAGTTTATGACCAGATATGAACCAGCTTTAACCAGTTTATGACAGCTCATGTCCAGCTTCGACTTGTTTATGACCAGCTAAGAACCAACTTAAACCAGTTTATGACCAGATACGAACCAGCTTTTTCCTGTTTATGACAGCTCATAACCAGCTTCGACTTGGTTATGACCAGCTAAGAACCAATTTAACCCGTTTATGACCAGATATAAACCAGCTTAGACCAGTTTATGACGGCTCATGACCAGCTGGTTTAACCTGGTTCTTAGCTGGTAATAAGTGGTGTAAGCTGGTCATGAGCTAAAGAGCTAGTTGCTTAGGACCAGCATAAACATTTTCATGTCCAGCTAAGAACCAGCTTAAACCTGCTAAAACCAGCAGCTATGCTTCAAAACATACCAACCAAGCATATGCAGTTTTTTGTTAAGTTGTTACTTTGGTTGATTTCAAGAGGGTTTTTGAACTGGTGGAGTGCATGACCAGCTTAAATAAATTTTGAATAAAGCCGCCAGCCATATATTTCTGTAAGAACTACACTGTCTTCTTCTATACTACAGAATATTGTGGAATACTTTATCTATTGTGAATATGACTTTGTAAGACCATTTTCATCTGATTCTGATTAGTGATGCTTTCTAACAATGACTGATGCACTCATATCTTCTTCTGAACTGCTGGTATTGCTGTTGATTAACAACAAGGTCAAGAAAGACAGACAGGGTCTTGTCTTTGTTGTGAGTGTGTCTGTGTGTTCTTGTCTAACTCTTTTCACAATCCTTATTGATTGAACCTGGCAACCTCAGGCCTACTGAAAACAATCATGGAAAAATAAATACATAAAGCAAATATCATCAAGACAAAAGGTACAGGCTGTGTGGGTGGTTTACTGCTGTGAGTCACTCGCTGAGAGCACTTTACTCCATCATGCAATGACCTTATGAGTTTCATCCATTGATCTCATTATTGCCAACAAAATAAAGTGTGCACGTTCCACAAATAAGGTGAAAAAAGGCCCTGGAATTATTTTACTATTTTTCTTTTTCTTTTTTTTTTTCAAATGGTCAATAAAAGGGGATGCTTAACCTTCAGAGAATTTTAATTGTTAACATCAGGAGGATTTGCGTTTAATGTTAATTGTAACCCTGTTATCAACATTTGAGATGTGATAAAATGCATTTAAAAACCCTTATTGTCATTCATTCATTCATTATATTTTAAAGAAAAAGCTAGTAAAGTAATTGATTTGAATGATTGATTGATTGGTTGGTTGGTTGATTGATTGATTGATTGATTGATTGATTGATTGATGGAAAAAAGAAGGATGTGCATCTGAAGCAACAAAATGTAGCCTACAGTAGTGTACATATTTCAGATTTGGGTTAATGTAAAAAGCGCCCTCTAGTGCTCCCAGTGGTATTTGGTCCCAGTGCCTAACTAGTGCGAGTAAAACTCACTTAACAGTTAGGTGACAAAGAAAAAGTCCTTTTTAAAACAAACAAAACTGACATTAGTAACTGCTTTTCAAATATAACAAGTTAAGTTAAATAACGCAGTTGAGCTTAAACTAAAATAATAGGACATAGAACAAGCAGGAGTGAGCCGGTAGTCAGAGTGAAACCATGAGGTCAAGGCCATTTTACCAAACAAACCCACTTAAGGGGGTCGCACACCGGATGAGTCACTCGGCGCACACATGACAGTTGGAAGTGTCGCACACCAGACGCGCACATTCGAATGTTATTTAATATGAAACTATTCAGATGGCGCTCTATGGCATGGCAGAAATATGAACAGTGTCTTGAGTTGTAGTGGGGCGCCGGAGACAGCATGGCGGAAAATGCATGGCGCTGCGTGGCATGTGTAACCCCCTTTACTCTATGGTGGATTGTTCCTTAAATAGGCAGTTACCTATACACAGCGCCCACTGGTGATCAGTAGCAGTAGTGCAACATGTCTTTAAACAGTTGCCAAAGAAAATAAACAATAAAGCAGGCAAAAAAAACTAATGAATCAAAAAATGAAAACAAGTAACATTTCGAGGGTCACCTAGACCAGCGAAACACTGACATAAACTCTTCCCTAACCCAACAAAAGTTTTACATTTGATTTAATCTTTTTTGCAGAACCGTGCTTCACCGGATTGAAACCAGAGGACTCTACAAGTGCAACATCGAACAAAGTGTGCTACCAAGCAAGATCGATAGGTGAGTCAAACATATTTGATTATAAATCCTAGACACTGTTAATTTTTTTTTTTTGTGGTCTTTGCTTTATGTGTCCTTTATTTGTTCGTATTATGACATTTTAAATATCATTAGTGTGAAAAGGAACAAAAGCTGTTGATGTCATGACTGCCCTGTAGGTTTCATTTTAACTAGAAACTGCAGCCAAACTTATGTTTAAGTTTGTTTTTATGTTTGTTTGTTTTTTCACAAAAATTTAGGCTGAAGCACATATTTACAAACTGCCTTTGTTGTACAAGATACACTGTGAAAATCCATTGACCAAATGTCAAGACAACAAATATTTTTTATGTTGCTTTAGCTTATTTTTATTAAGTTAATCAGGTTTCAACATTTTTTTTATTTCTATAAAGTTTAACATAATATTTTTTGTCAGTTTTGCAAGTTTATTTATATAGCACATTTCATGCACAATGGTGATTCAAAATACTTTACAAAAATGATTAAAAACAGATTCAAATGTGTTAAACAGGTTTTAAAAGAATGAATAAGAAAAGAAAGACATAGTAGTGCAATCTGGCGGACGTATCACAGTGCTCATTCAGTAAAGGCACAGCTAAACAGATGCGTTTCAAATCTTGATTTGAATGTGCCTAATGTTGGAGCACATCTGATCATTTCTGGAAGCTGATTCCAGCAGCAGGGGGCGTAGTAGCTGATGGCAGATTCTCCCTGTTTTGACTGAACCCTTATTTTTTTGATCCTAAATATCTGAGTGATCTATTAGGTTTGTACAGTATTCAGTGAGCATATCTGTAATGCATTAAGGTCCTATAATCCTTTAAGATCTATTCTGAATGTAACTGGGAGCCAGTGTAAAAACGTGAGGACAGGTGTGATGTGCTCTGATTTTCTGGTTCTAGTCAGAATCTTGGCGGCAGAGTTCTGGATGAGCTGCAACTGCAGTATCTAACTGTCTTTTTGGGAAGGCCAGTGAGGAGGCCATTACAGTAATCCATCCTGCTGGTGATAAAAGCATGAACAAGTTTCTCTAAGTCTTCACTGGAAACAAAGCATCTGATTCTAGCAATGTTTTTGAGATGATAGTTTGCTGATTTAGTGCTTTGACAAGACTACTAAAACTCAGATCTAACTCCAGAATCACACCAAGATTCTTGACCTTATTTTTTGTTGTTTGACCCACAAAGCCAAGGTACAAAGCCAGGGTACCAAGTTTGATTGATCCAAGTTGACATGACTCAAAGTTAATTTTATTCTACTAATAATGTTTAAAAAAAGTCAGCAAGAATAGTTTTTTTTACAGTGCACATATACTTTTCTTACTGTCTTATAATTCTCTCGACTCATTATGTTCATCAAACCCCTTAAGAAAGTAATACACAGTGGAAATGTACGAAATCCCCCTTTCCGCTCTCTACATCCAAGCATTTCCCCTGTGTCTAATACTTTTTATTTAATTTTCTTGCTAGAGCTGAAAACTTTGACTGCCGATTGGCTGAGGAAACAGTCCAATGAGGGAGATTTTCTTGTAAGCCAGAGCACCTAGGATTTGAAACAAATCGATTCTCATTATTTATGGACCCTTTTGACCATGTAATCCAGTCAGGCTTGAATAAACTAAGCTCAGTCTTGCACAGAATATTTCATCACATGCTCGCACAAACACTATTCACCTTCAAGCTCAACACCTGACAAGTAAGAAATGAGATAGTGGACGAGGTCCAAGAGACAAGTCACCCTGGACCTGCAGTGAGTGAGAGAGGAAGCCGACAGCCTAAAACCAATTTACACGCACTTGCGTTCCCAATTCAGTTCACAATTATTCACTTCAGACTACTTCTGCACCTGAGGCAGATGGCCACAGTTTCCCACAAGCTCACCTGAGGGACGTATGTGTTGCTGTTGATAATGAAGTATCCACTTTCTGTTGCTAATTCACACAATCATTCATGCTTACATCTTCTCCATATCTTTTTTTAGAAGTAATTGCCCACAAATGCCATATGCATGTACATAAGAAATAGCTAAGAACAGTTTTATTGCTTAGAATTTTTTTTAAATAAACTAATTAATGGTCTTTATTCTGTTCCATTCCCTTTTTTATGTTTGTCCTATGATTACTATATTTATATATACTACAAATTTCTCTTAAAAAGAGACCTATTATGCAAAAATATATTTTTATAAGGGTTTTAAATGCAGTTGTGTGGCAGTAGTTTGTGCATAAAGCCAACCTTTAAAGGTAAACATTTATTAATTCTTTTTTTATAATCATAATTCATAAAAACAGTCTGCAAAAACACTTTGATTGACATATTCCCTTTGTACATGTTATTAAAGTGGGAAAGATCCAGAAAAGCAAGTCGCTTTGAAGCAGGTAATTTAACTCGGCAGCCATTTTTGAAACACAGTATGCTTGGGCATTCTGTCTGAATGGGGAAACATCAAATTCTCCAAATCTGTTTGCCAAGCTTACGATTACATTACATATTTGGAATCACCAATAAAATTAAACAACAGTCTCATGAGTTTCGTTTCTAAATGTTCGAATCAAACAATATCAGCATTCTTTTTCAGGTTGCTAATGTGCATAAACACTCGAAAGGAACGAGATCACGGCACTAACCTCATTTATGGCTGTGTTACACATGATCATCCTCTGGATAATGCTTCGTCAGATCACGCTGCTCTTCTGAAGTAATTCACAACTTGTTATTGATAGCGAATGACCTCCAGAAATAGCAGCGACTTTTTGTTTACATGTTTTTGGGTGTTTGAGTTTGCTGTCATGCGATGTTCGTTTGATAGGATGGACTGTACCTCACGTTTGTTTCATACAGATTACCAAGCCAAAAAGACTTTTGTTTTCAAGTGTAGTTGGTTCATTTAAAAGTACAGATTTCAAGCTTTATGTTGATATATTTCTTATGTCTGTGAAGCAAGTATTCACTGAGATTCCAGTGTATTTGTTGACCACAAAAAATTGTTGTAAAAGCACACGTCTGGTACAATCCTCTCTCCTGGAGAAACATCAGTCTATATTAATTGATGATTGGCTCCTGTACTAGTAGATGTGGCTTCATTCGCCATATTGACCACTTTTCCTCATTCAAAACTATATGAGTGACGTGTCTTGTGTATTCCATAGTCATTGACCCCACCTATTAGTGACAATCTCTCTCTCATTTGCATAGACAGCCTTGAGTGAAAAGCAGACGTCCACCACTAGAGTTTTCACATGCTAAAAATAATGTCAGCGGCTAAGAGGCATAACACATGGGGAATTTTATGATGCACAAAGGAACACAATAGTCTCTATACAGTATGTGCCGCCTTCTGAGATTCTTTAGACATTTTCAGTTTTTCACAGAGATGACATTAGTCCTGTTCTTAATCTGCCGCTATGCTGACACATGGGTATTTGTAGATCCGCCCTCTTTTGAAAAAGAGTGATGGGAGCACAATTTCATTTGAACCGAAAGCCTAAAATGTGCAGATTCAAAGGGTTGTAAAACATTATGTGTGGGGTATTTTGGCCTTGAAACTTACATACACACTCTAGGGACATATTAGGTGATACCCGACACAATAAGGCACAAGGTGTGAAGGTGTTGTTGCTATTTTCATACCAGCGCAACCCTAATTTTCACTTTTTTTCCGCCATGATGTTGGCTTTTTTTTTATACAATAATGTAATATTGGCCAACATAACAATAAATAAGAAATAAGAAATTGTTTTGAAAATGTTGCTTATTTCAGTGTTTAGAACCAAGTGCTGCCATGCTTCTCTTCAAGCGTAGTGGATATTTCTCAAATTACAACAGCAAGAGCTTTACTGCCGTTTGATTGAATGACAATAGTCCAATATCATGACAAGCAGGCTTTAAATTTTGGTAAAATACCTCGGAATCATCTGGAAAAAAAACTAAAAAACATGACCTGACTGTAATGGACACAGTATGGGTAACTACCTTAAAGCTACATAATATATATATATTTTTTTTTTTACATTTGCCTGAGTTTTTGTGCGTTATGAAATGATTCTCATTCCAGTTAAGCACATTTTGCTCAACCCAGGAAAAATTGTTTGGAAAATGGAAGGATGGAATTGACACTTTTCATTAATTAATTAATTTAATTTAATTATTCAGATTCTCAATGCTTTTTATTTGTAAAAAAATATTTTTGTTTTCTAAAACAGTCGTAAATAATGCTAGGTTCCACACAATTCCTTCATGTTGTCCCAACACAAATTGATTAATCGATTGTTTTTACAAGTATAAGTGGATTGAACATAAAACAATTAAAGGGCACCTATTCTACCCCATTTTCAAGATTTAATATAAGTCTTTTGTGTCTCCAGAATGTGTCTGTAAAGTTTCAGCTCAAAACACCCATCAGATTATTTATTATGGCTTTCAGAATTTTGGAATTTTCTGCTTTGAACACTATGTAGCTGTTTTTTTTTCTGTGCCTTTAATGCTAGTTAATGCTAGCCTCTCCCACGTGCCTGTCAGTGTGCCTCAATCTCCACCTAGGCTGCGTCAGATAAACAGCACAATGACAGACATGAAATAAGCAGATTTCATACATTTGGGAGAAATGCTACAGCAAGAACTTACTCAATGATTTTTTGATGTATTTGTTGTGGAGTTAATTGAAGCCTTTGTACACCGATGAGTTAGAGACAATGTTGTTACAAAGTTCTCACACACACACACACACACACACACACACACACACACACAGACACACACACACACACACACACACACACACACACACACACACACACACACACACACACACACACACACACACACAGCAGACACACACACAGTATGCGTGTTTAACTTTGCACTGTTTTTGCACAGCAAATGTGACAGCATACATTACGTTAATGTACAAAATAAACCTGATTTAACGTCCACAAACTGGTATTTAAGCATCTTCTTTTATAATAGTACTGTCATGTGGCTGTGGTGATAAAGACTGTAAAATCGCTGTATTCCATTACAAACAGGCACTATTTTAAAAACTTTAAGGTGCAGATGATCACAGAGAGCTGAACAGATCTTTTAATCCCAATTGCTTTGCGTACAGCTTGTCTTGTTGAAATGATTATACACGTTACTACCAAGAGATATTAATATGTGGCTGTCAATCAATTTGGTGGGCACGAAACCACACTCCTACGTCAAGTTGCGGTGGACCTCAAAATAGGAGGGATTTGGATCCTATTTTAACGTCAGGAAATTAAAAAAAAGGCACATATTGTGTTTATATCACACCAATATGACTGTGGACGCACACACACACACACTTCTGTCCAAACAGCTTACAAAAGAAGATTTTCATCATAGGTGCTCTTTAAGTGGAGTCAACAAAAACTCAAGAATTGTGTTGATTCAGCTCATTTTATATACTGTGAGTAGTTGAACAAGTAGCAAAAATCCCTTTTGAGTGCACTTATTATTGCTGCATATGATAGTATATTGCTCTATGGGTCGATGAAAAAAGGTAATTTAATAGGTCACATGTGGGAGGATGAGATGTTTGACAGTTGTGAAACTTGAACAGCAGTAGAAATAAACTGAAGCTGGAATGGAGTTGAGCTTTTTGGATCAGGGGAAATGTTATTTTGTGTGTTTGCTTATTTAAATTATTTAATGGGCACCTATCACCATTTTACCCCTTTTACAAGATGTAAGATAAGCCTTTGGTGTTTCCAGAATGTTTATGTAAAGTTTTAGCTCAAAATACTCATCAGTTATTATATAATAGCCTCCAGAATCTGCCCATTTTGTTTCTGAATACATAGTAGCTGTTTTTGTAGCCTGTGGCTTTAAATTCAATTGAGCTGCTTTCTCCCCGCCCACTGTTTCCAGGTGTGTGTCTGCTTCTCATCATGTGTTATGTCAGATAAACAGCACAGTGACAGAGACTGACTCGGATGAAGCTGAAATACAGATAATTACCAAGTTTATTTGACGTATTTGTGGTGGAGTTTATTCAAGGCTTTCAGAAATTATGAGTCTCAAACAAATAGATATTTCAATCTCAGTGTCTTTGCAAAAAATATTCTGTGGACATGTGTATACATGTCATTATAGAAACATGGCATCTGTCAATCAATTCGTTGGGTGAGGAAAACCGCACTCCTACATAACATTGCGGTGGGCCTCAAAATCACTGGGATTTGGGTCCTGTTTTAACATCAGGGAATAAAAAAAAAAGAAGAGACTTCTTGGGTTTATATCTGTAATGAAGTTCACGGCCACCTGGCCACCGGGAAGAAGGAAGTAGGGAACTGACAAAGTTTTAAATAATTTTAAATAGAAAATTAAAAAAACAGACGGCAGCTCCTCATGAAGACTGCCATCAAACTGAAAACAAAAGTAAAACAATATGTCCAGGCCCGGTTCTCTCTCTGCTTCCTCTGTCATCATTCCTCCTCTTACGCCCCATTTACATGGGGCTTCAGCGTCAATGCTTGACAGAGGGCGTGTCTGAAGTTAGGGCTGACGCAATCGTCATAGAAACCAATGAAATTAGTCAGCAATCGGCTACTGTCTGAGCTGGTGTATTTGCATACAGCAATCTGATTGGCTGACGCTTCTGTCGGCACTTGAAAAGTTAAGAAAGTCCCAACTTCTGCAGCGAGCAACGCCACTGAAGCGGCACCAACGGATCCACAATGCAGTTCGGCAACGCCTGACGTCACCCATTCAAAGTGAATGGGAAGCGTTAAAGCTGTAGCCCAGTGTGAATGGGGCATTATAGTCCAGAGCTCCTTCCGCGGGATTCCAGGCCAGTGTGCTCCACAGGCGTTTGTCATTTTTCACTTACGCGGTGGCCTTGTTCTGTTCTCACGGCTCTCTACCCTGCTGCCTCGCCACATACTCCCATCTCCCATCACAGGCTGGGGGCAGCCCAGCACTCACAAGATCTATATGAGACGGGCCGAAATAAAAGGAGATGGAAAAAAAACAGAAGAAGGCAGAGTAGACTGAGAGAAAAAAAATGATAATAAAAATTGGGGTTCGGTTTTCCAGACATGCTGCCACTCGGTCCTCAACCAGCTGAGAGATGCGACAACGTGTTGAGAGCCCTGTAGAGGAATCTATCCACCCATCCATCTTCTAGTGTCCGGCAGCGGTTCTCTTGGCTGGCTGGAGGCATTTCTGGTCTCCTATTCTGCTCCGGCTTCGGTGGATGGACGCAGGCTTCAGCATCATGGTAGATTGCGGCGACTCCTCTAGGCTCTCTGGGATGGCTCTCTTCAGCGCTTTCCCTTCCGGTGGTGAGCCCCGCATCCCTTGCTCCTCCCCATGCTGTGAGATAGCAGCAGGCAGATCCTTTTACTCACCAGCCTCAGGCCGCCCCGGCACTCTGGGCAGACGGATGGGTTTCTCCCCCACTTGGATAACTCCAGAAAACTCACCCACTCTCTCAGCTGCGAGGGCAACTGGACAACGTGTCTCTACTTCTCCCTGATTTTGGCACCACTGTAATGAAGTTCACGGGCACCAGGTCGCTGGGAAGAAGGAGAATGAGAACCGACAAAGTTTTAAATAATTTTTAATAAGAAAATATAACAAAAGTCCTCTCTCTGCTTCCTCTGACATCGTTTCTCCTCTTATAGTCCAGAGCTCCTTCTGTGGGATTCGGTGTGCATCACAGGTGTTTCTAATTCTTCACTTACGCGGCGGCCTCGTTCCATTCCCACGGCTCTCGGCCCCGCCTACTCGCCACAATATCATTCTGATATGACAGTGGACACCATACATAGACAGTTTTGCCCAAACGGCTTACAAAAAGTAGATTTTCATCATAGGTGCCCTTTAAGATGATTGTGTTTTGACTTAAAATTCTGCGATTCCAAAGACTCACAAAGGCAATGCTCCTGTAAGCCTAAAATCAATAGCACAATCTATTACCCTAAATGATCCTTTTGTTCTGGAAAACTGGGAATGTTCAAAAAGCCTGTTATTGTGTTGCGTAATCAATAAAGCTATTCATGCACACAATATGTCCTTTTTCCCTTTTTCTTTTATTCAATTTGATGTGTGCAGAGTTTCTCAGCTGATACAAGTTCTTGGAGTACTTAGCGATGCGATAGCTGTCACAGCTTGAAAAGAAAAATCACAAATAAGAAAATGAGATGACAGCGATGAGATTAAATAAAGTGGTTTTTGCTTAAAGACCACTTGGCATCACTTGATGTCTGTAATTTTCTTTTCTGTATTGATCAGTTTGGTCTGTAATATATTCTGAGAAAAATCCATAAGCATTCTTATTCATCTCATTTCAAGTTCTTTAGCGGCCATTTACCCATGCCAAATAGCTCAACTTTGACCCTTGTGGTATTGACATGTTTCCTTGTGAAGCATTAAGTGGGAGTTTAACATTAAAATTCAACAACCAACTTTTTTTTCTTAAAGTAACCACTTTAAAAGGGTAATTACATGGATTTATTTGTGTACATGCACATACAGACTATATATAACTATATACATATTGAACAACTCTGGTATTTTTTTTCTTCAAGTAGTCATGCAAAATATTTGTTCCAAATAAACAAAAAAAAGAGTAAAACTTGGTTTCATGTTTTCAAACATGTTTATATCTACTTTTATACAACAGTTTGAATCTGATTGGCTGATAGCCGTGCAGTATTCGGCAATATCAGAACTCATACAGCCTTATCACTCTTATGTATCATTCCGCCCACATACTTTAGAATGACAGCAGATCAATAAACTTAACACAGATTGACACATATTGCAGCTGTTGGACCACATAATGTACTTTTGAGGCTTTTTAGGTTTAGGATGTAGTTGTTTAGATTGCAGCTATGCAGTTTATTTATGAGGATAGTGCCTATTTTCATACTGAGCAGAGCAAAGACGTTTGACGTTCCGCCACAAGATGGCAACAGAGACCGCATGATAAGTCCTTAGGGGAGAAAAACAGCATTTTCTTAGCGTACGTTTCAAACCACAGCTGAACAAATAATTTCAGAACAGGTAAGTGACATTCTAAGTTGACATCTCTCATTTGTATGTTGTAGTGTGTATTTATATCACAATAATCTGGTAGTGTTTGCTTTGCTTTGGCTTTTTCTGGGTTAATTATTGTGATCTCCCGAGTGCAACAGACAAAAATCTCTGTTGATATATGACATTTCATACCGTTCAGCCTTATAATCTTAAAATGTGAGCAAAATCACCTGCTTTGTCATCAGTTTAGACATTATGCTAGAGGATCATTCAAATACTAGTTCCAAAG
This sequence comes from Danio tinwini, assembly GCA_903798205.1. NCBI lineage: Eukaryota > Metazoa > Chordata > Actinopteri > Cypriniformes > Danionidae > Danio > Danio tinwini. The sequence continues at coordinate 9,821,777 of CAIGQZ010035013.1, read as the reverse complement.
TGACGTTTGTGAAGTAGCAACGGTTTCTGCTGTTCTGACGTCAACTGCAGATGTGTATGAACGGTGGAAGAAAGTAATTTCTCTTACAAAAGGATTTTTAAGACTCTCCATGTTTGATTTTCTTTTTTATATACATGATTATGCCATCGAACTGTTGTATAAATGCAATATCACACTCATAGCAGTGCGATATGGCTGTATATCAGCATTGATGGGAGGCATGCGTTGGCTCGAGGCCACAGGCCGAGTGCCTCAGTGCCCCACCAGTGACGATATTTAGCCATATCACACTGCTACCAGTGTGATATTGCATTCATACAACAATTTGACGGCATAATCGTGTGTATAAAAAAGAAAATCAAACACAGAAAGTCTCAAAATTTATTTTGTAAGAGGAACTTACACTGGTACAGTCAGTGAGGAAGTCGGTACAGTCAGTGAGGAAGTTCAACCTGCCACAGGAACTGCTCGTACAGCTGCTCGTACAATTCTACAGCGCGTACAGTTCTACTCAGCTGTCATCCAATCCATCCTCTGCACTTCAATCACCGTCTGGTTCAGCTCAGCTGCCAAAACTGACCTCCGTAGACTACATCGAATAGTCCGGACTGCTGAACGAATCACTGGCTCTATCCTTCCTACACTTAAAGAACTGTACTCTTCCAGAGTGAGTAAAAGGGCTCAAAAAATTACTCTGGACGCCTCGCACCCAGCACACTACCTGTTTGAACTGTTACCGTCTGGTCGGCGCTACAAAGCACCAAGCACAAAAACAGCCAGACACAGGAAAAGTTTCTTTCCTCAGGCCATCTACCTCATGAACAGTTAAATATTCTCCTACTGTGCAATAAACGTTCAATACTTTCTCTTACGCACTTGTACACAGCACCTTATAACAATATACAATGCAATACTTTCTCCATTCGCATTGCAATAGCACCTTATAACCTGTATATTCACAACATATCTGTACATACAATTCAACATCCAGATATTTTTGACTTACTGCATCTCTGTTTAATGTTTATCGCCTTTTTCTTTCCTCATATTTAATTTTGTGTTGTCACTCGTCACTTTATGTACACTGGAAGCTTCTGTTGCCAAAACAAATTCCTTGTGTGTGTGAAGCACACTTATCCAGCAAAATATCATTATTTTACAATCTAAAGATTCAAGATTGATGAAAAAACATTTGTTATACTGACTGACTGATTGTCATTTTCTGAAAAACTAAAATTCTGTTATCAGACCCTTATAGAATAAATTAAAAACTAACATTTTACCTCAGCCTGAACCAAAAAAATCCAGTGTAATCATAGCTGTACAAATTATACAGATGCTGCCTTAACTGCTCCAGGCATGTTGGTGCATCAAAAGTACTGACAAATAATTATTATTTGCAGACTACAAATATCCCCAATAGTTTTGTTCAGCTGGAATATTACTATAAAGTCTTAAAAACATGCATTATTAACAGGGCTTGCCATTAACTTTTTTTGATCACCAGCCACTGTGGCTAGTAGTTTTCTATCATTACTAGCCACTCGTCATTTTCACCAACCACAATTTTGTTGTTGGGAAAATGTATTTTATATGCATACAATTTGACTTGGACTGATTTAGATTTTGTGTTATTTCCACATGCCGCCTCATTCATTTCACCTTTTTTGTGCTGTATATGACCTTGCTCAACGAGCATGAGCAAATGGGTTGTGGTTTCATAGTGTCCAGTGTTGGGTAAGTTACCTCAAAAAAAATAATAGATTACAAATTATTGATTACTACTTTTAAAATTGTAATCTGATTACATTACTAATTACTTAATGTAAAAAGTAATCAGATTACTAGTTGCTCTACTTTGAAGTTACATTTAAAACATTAAATATACCTATAAAAATACAAAATATTCTGCAGCTCTTTCAGTAATTTATTATTCACTGAAAACATTACTATGGGTTGATCACAGCAGCTTGACATATTCAAAAGACTTCACTTAATACTTAAAATTCTGTCATCATTCACTTGTTCCAAACCTGTTGGTCACAAAAGAAGAATACTGGATACCAGTAACCACTGACATCCATATATGAAAAAGCACTGCAGTGTTTGGGTGTTCTGTGTTTGTCTGAGGTAATTAGTCTACCTAATAGTGTATATTCCAAAGTATGAATCGGATCGGTCAGTATCACGGGACATGTGGTTTTTAACTGGGTGTGCCTGGGAAATACGAGCGCGCGCAATAGGTGCACCCAATATGGGCGCACTTCTCTTCACATTCAGAAGATACCTTCACTCCCAATCCTGCACAAAAATTCAATTTAGCCTGTTTAGGCTGAGTTGGACCGCCGAGTTTTTATGCGTCAATGTCCTCCTTGGCTACAAGTATTGTCGTAGAATGTTTTGTTTAAATGCTTGAACAAGTTTCTGGTTGAGTTAAAAGCAGTCGATAGTTCTTTAGAGACTGGACATAGACTACATTTCACAGCAACATTTTTGTTTTGACGCTCTATGAAATCAAAGTAATGTCTGTATTTCCACTTGAAGAAGCACGCACTCTCGTCAGCAACCATTTCAGCTCTTGTTTTCCGTCAATTAATAAGCGCATAGTTTTTAACTGACGTTGCAGTAGAAAACGAGAATACAGTAACGCACTCTGAATTAGTGCAATTAGTTTTTATTTCACATGACTTTTTAGGGCACAGCACTAAGGAATTATACATTTTTCTTTAGCCACACCAAAAGAATAACAATTTTTAGCCCAAAATAACTGTAAGCAAAAGAAAGCAGGTGAAAAATATATCATGTGCGATAATGAAAGGATGATCACGTGAAAAGTTCAAACGAAAGCAACCTGCTGCCTACAAAAGAGTAAGCTCTTAAAAGCAGCAGGACTGTAAGTGCACGAGCGTCGCTTTTTGTCCAGTCTCTTTAAAAGAGAACCGATTGCACCAGTTACATTTCCAGGCAGAGATCCTTCCCGCAAGGTATCGTTTGTTTTTGAAACTATTTAACACTCGCACATTATGTCCCCTGAAATCAGCCTAGACACTGAAGCCCTCCCCAGTGCGTCAGGATCGCCTCACAGTGTCTCACTGTGCGTGTGATCATCTTTTCATGCGGTATTTACCTGCTTTCTTTTGCTCACGTGAACACAGTTATTACTGTCATCTCTCACTCTGTCCCCTCATTGGGCAATATGTATTGTTGACCTCTGCTTTTTAAGAAAACTATTATTTAAAAAATATATATCTTCAACCAGCCAAAGAGGCTAAGGGGAGTGACTGTCTAACCCGCCACAGCTAAAATCTACACTCATTTGGTGGGTGTTAATGTCAAGCCCTGATTATTAACAACAGTTGACTTGTGTGGCGGAACAGAAAAAAATGCAGGAATGACATAAAACTGGCAGAGGTCTGAAAACACAAGGGTATTAAACGGGGAGCATATCAAGAGGTAACAAGGATTTTGGATACATGTCTCATCTAACATAGGCTCATTCTGAAAACGTAGCCCTATATACGTTTCTGGAGATTGCAAATTATGAAGCCAGAGCTACGTTTGGCAGCGTTTTGTCTTTCAAACGAATGCTACGGGGCGATATGACGCCATTATTTTTCTTGCTTACATGTTACTGCTTACCTGCATATGGACGGCTTTCTTGCTGTTACCAGTTTGTCCAGTAGCTCGACATGTATGTCGTGGACTTGAGATGCATTGCAGAGTGGAGGGTCGGTGGGAGGGTCAATAGGAGCTTTTCAAAAAATACTATTGGTTGGGTTTAGGGAAGGGGAAGGGTGAGGGGATTGGTCGGTTGGTCAGTCAGTCAGTGAGTTAGTCGACAGCGGCCTCTGGTGGATTTACGTAAGAACAGCAGGCACGAATGCCACTCGCGAGAGAAATCACAGCGACCTCTGGCAGATTCGCGAAAACAAAAACTGCAAGAAAAATATAGCTCCTGGGATGTATTTTGCTCTCTCCAGAAATATATATGGGGTACGTAATCAGACTGAGCCTGGGTTGTTCTCGTCTCATCAATAGAAAAGATTCGGTCACTAACAAATACGGGTTATAATTGCAATGATTTAAGTTAATTTAAAATGAGTAGAAGTTCTTTAAAAAATATTTTATTCATTTATTTTATATGTATTCAATTTTATTTAAATGAGAACAAATATTGAAACTTGGGGGTTGTTTCAATTATGCAAAGAGCTCTTATTTGTATATAGTGTAATTCTAATTGTCCTAATACGACCCTTTGCATTTTAAACATGTAAACCTGTAGTTCTGTCCCAACTCAGAGGCTGCAAAGATTGCATTCGACCCCTGATTGTGTCACTATTTCAAAGGCTTTTTCTTTTTCAAAAAGCTTCTTCAAACAGCCTCAAAATGCATCCCTCCTTTCCTGCAGCTTGAAGGACAATATAAATGAATCATACAGTTCGTGGCCCAGACACTCCCAAGATTCGTGCACTGGTGACAGCGTGATTTTCTTTTCATGATTTTTTTTTTTTTTTGATATCAAAAAAAGTGTCACGGTCATTGACTTTTTGCATTCAAGTGTTCCTATCAGTTTATTTTGATGCAGTTTTCTTCTGTTTCCCGAAAGTTTTTGTATCACAATTTAGAATTTACATCTCAGAAATGGAAATTCATATCTCACAGTTATAAACTTGCAATTGTAAGTTAACATTGCACAATTCTGACGTAGTTTCACACAAGTTTAGTTTAACTTCAAGGTCAACATTATTTTTGTTTTAATTTCATGTTATTATTGTTTTTAAAGTACAGCTATTTTGAGCTGATGCTAATGTAAGCTCGTTTCTGTAACTGAATAAAAAATATATAGCTATATTGTGACTTTTTATCTCAGAATTACGTGATGCAAACTTGCAATTCTGAGCTATAAAGTAACAATTCTAAGTTAAAATGCCTCTTTTTAAAAATCTCAAACCAAATGACGTTTGAGTTTTGTTTAAGGCCACGCCTTCTTTTAAAAATCGTACGACTGATTTTGTACGACTGAACTCAATCATACGAATTAGCAACTTAACTGACAAAATGTTAAATTGTTAAGTTTCTTTGTGAGATCAGGCTGGAATTGCTACTTTATAACTCCGATTTCTGACTTTATAACATGAAATTGTGATTATATCTCAAATTTCTGACTTTATAACTCGGAATTGAGACTATACCTCAGATTTCTGACTTATTAAATTAGAATTGCGAACGCTATCTCACAGCAATTCGTAACTTTTTGATGTAGTGGCTAATTCGTTTGAAATCGTACAAATCAGGATTTGCTTATCCCCCAAATGACGTTTGAGTTTAGGGGTGGGGTTTAATGCCACGCCTCCTTTTAAAAATCATACATTTTGTACATCGACACTCAACTGACAAAATGTAAAATAGTTACGTTTCCTCGTGAGATCAGTCTGGAATTGTGACTTTATTACTCAGATTTCTGACTATAACTCAGATTTCTGACTTTATAGAATTGCGACTTTATATCTCAGATTTATGACTTTATAACTTGGAATTGTGACTTTATAACTCAGAATTGAGATTTTATATATCAGATTTCTGACTTTATAACTCGGAATCGTGATTATATCTCAGATTTCTGACTTTAAAACCTGGAATTGCACCTTTTTTATCTCGGATATCTGATTTTTTAACTCTGAACTGAGACTTCATTTCTCAGTTTTCTGACTTATAACTCAGAATTGTGATTTTATATCTTAGATTTCAGATGCTATAACTCCAAATGGTGACATTATATCTCAGACTTATGATATTATAACTCAGAATAGTGACTATATGTGAGATTTCTGACTTTATAACTCGGAATTGCACCTGTATATCTCAGATTTCTGACTCTTCTATAATTCTGAGATCAAAAGTCGCAATAACTTAAAAAAATAAATATATTCAGAGGCTGGAATAGGCTTTCATAGGATGTCCATTAAAACAAACAAACAGAAAAAAAAATGTATTAAAGATTATTGATTTATTTATTTATTATTTTTAGTTGGTCTCATTTATGGAAGCTTTAAGAACAGGAACCATATATATATATTTTTTTTTTCTGAAATGTGGAACATAAATCAGGTCTTAAGGTGTTATTCTACATTAGATATGACCCTTTTTTAATATGTTTTCATAGCGTTTTCTTTACATAGAGTAGGTTGTTTTTGTCCTCTTTCAGGTCTCTAATTTATAGCAGGTCAGGAAGAGACGACCACAGAGGCCACACGTTTTACCCCCTATGTTTGTTTGCACTATAAATACATCGGTTCTGCCTGACTAATCTCTTTAATGAAAGTGTAAATGGTTTTGGAGCAGCAGAACAGCCGGGTCACATGGATTAACATGCCACTTTTCCACAGCCTTGATGTTTAATTATAGAAAAGTTGTTATTTCCCCTCCCTATTATCACTGTTTGTGTTCATCGAGGATCGTGAGCATTTGTGAAAGATCAAGCAGAGAACAAAGTGAAGGCCTAGAGAAAAGAGGTCACAGGAGTGCAGAGAGGGCAAAGGTCAAAGCTGTTGATCTTGTGCTTAAAAGTGAATAATGAAAGCAAATCAAAATGGACATTATTTCTTTAATTGTTTTTTCATGGATGGAATATTGCAGTGTTTATTAAACATGATTTACCTAATCACCGGACACTTTATTAGGTACACCTTACTAGTAACAGGCGAATTGGGTAGGCTTAATTGTCTGTAGTGTGTGAATGAGTGTGTATGGATGTTTTCAAGTGATGGGTTGCAACTGGAAGGGCATCCGCAGCGTGAATCATATGCTGGATAAGTTGGCAGTTCATCCGTTGTGGCGACCTCAGTTTAATAAAGGGACTAAGCAGAAAAAAAATGAATAAATATGTCAAGCTGCTGTGGTCAACACTTTGTAATGTGTTTCAATGAATTATAAATTACTGAAAGAGCTGCAGTTTATTTAGTCATTTTATAGGTATATTTTATATTATAAATGTAACTTCAATGTAAAGTAATTAGTAATCTGATTACTTTTTACATTAAGTAACTAGTAATGTAATCCGATTACAATTTTCCAGTAGTAGTCAATAATTTGTAATCTATTATTTTTTAAAAGTAACTTACCCAACACTGCTGGTATGTCATTTCCATGTACCGAACAACATGTACAGTAGGCATAACCATATTTTCATTCTATGGAACCTTTAGATGCCTTTCTCTCATACTTTGTATGTATGTGTGTGTCTGTGTGTGTGTGTGTGTGTGTGTGTGTGCAATAAGGTCATCTGCAAATATCAGACCATGCATTTTCAGCTTTAATGTTTGCATGACTTTAGTAAATCCTCATAATATATCTTGTTAGAGCCAAAATAGAATAAAACATATCCCCATTGTTAACACTTTAGCCCGTCTTTGATCAACATTCCCAGTACACCCAAAATTACAAGACTTAAAATGTGTTTTAGTATTATTTTGAAATGTTGTTACATATGTATTTTACTCACTCGTGTGCTCGCCAAACCTGCCTCTGCTTTAATTGTTTCTGTTTTGACTGTGAGACAATGGGTTGCAGTGTTTGCAACTTTGGGAACAAACTAATCTGTGCAACAAACCAAGTGACATATGGAAGCTAACTATAAAAATGCATGTGGTTATACAAATCTGACAGCATACAAGAAGTATGTGATTAAATTTACATCATTCTGACTGTATATGCCCTTAAAGACATCCAAAGTAAACAACTGTATTGGCTTTAGCTCCCCTGGTGGCTGCATGAATCAGCTAAAAAATGAAACAGAAGAAGAAAAGTGCGTGCAGACTTGATTGACCTGGAAAAAAGCTGTAATTGATCTTCCTCTAAAAGGGAGACACTAAACAAGAACTAAGGGGAGGGAGGCGGAAATTTAATGTGCAAGTCAAAACATCACATACATCACGTTGAGTCCCGGGCATACGGCTGTACCTTTAGATCCCTGAGCAGCACGACGGCTGCAGAATTAAATATTGATTTACAAGGGCCAAGGAGTGTGGACTTGATCATGTATTTTGCTCAAGAACAAAGCAAGCCTCACATTCTAACTCCCTGATGATAAGTCACAATTGGAAACTTTAGATGTCCCTTAATAAGCTTCATTTTTTCACTCACAAAACAAATATGGGAGAATTGAATTGTTTAGTACTTTCTTTATTCACTTATGCTTTTATAACTGTAAACTGAATTACTCCTTTTCTTTGAATCTAGTCTCTAAGAGGCAGTGCATAGGCGTGCACTTACCGGCCACTTTATTAGGTACACCTGTCCAACTGCGTTAACGCAAATTTCTAATCAGCCAATCACATTGGCAGCAATTCAATGCATTTAGGCGTGAAGACATGGTCAAAACAATCTGCTGCATTCCATGCATCAGAATAGGGAAGAAAGGTGATTTAAATGACTTGCATGATGGTTGATGCATCATGGTTGTTGGTGCCAGATGGGCTGGTCTGAGTATTTCAGAAACTGCTGATCTACTAGGATCGTCATGCACAACCATCTCTAGGTTTACAGAGAATTGTCTGAAAAAGAGAAAATTTCCAGTTAGTGGCAGTGGCATCTGTGGGCACAAATGCCTTGTTGATGCCAGGGGTCAGAGGGGAATGGCCAGACTGGTTCGAGCTGATAGAAAGGCAACAATAACTCAAATAACCACTTGCCACAACTGAGGTATGCAGAAGAGCATCTCTGAATGCACAACACATCGAACCTTGAATCGGATGGGCTACAGCAGCAGAAGACCACACTCGGTGCCACTCCTGTCAGCTAAGAACAGGAAACTGAGGCTACAATTCACACAGGCTGACCACAGGCTGACCAAAATTGGACAATACAAGATTGGAAAACATGTCTGGTCTGATGAGTGTAGATTTCTACTGCGATATTCAGAATACCAAGTAAGCATTGTGTCCTCGCCACAGCCTACCTGAGCAGCCTACCTGAGTTGCTGACCATGTCCATCCCTTTATGACCACAGTGTACCTCCAGCAGGATAACGTGCCATTTCATAATCATGTCAAACTGGTTTCTTGAACATGACAATGAGTTCACTGTACTCAAATGGCCTCCACAGTCTCCACAATCTCAATCCAGTGGAATGAGAGATTCACATCACGAATGTGCAGATGACAAATCTGCAGCAACTGTGTGATGCTATCATGTCAATATGGAGCAAAATCTCTGAGGAATTATCCAGTACCTGTTGAATCTATGCCATGAAGGATTAAGGCAGTTCTGAAGGCAAATTCCAGCCCGGTACTAGTATGGTGTACCTAAGTGGCCAGTGAGTGTATATTATACCTTTTTACTTTGGGGCTACATTGCTGATTAAAGTGCTGTAATGCTTTTCTTTAACGCATCCCAAGCCCTATCCAACGTTCCAAAAAACTAATTACTTCAGTATGAAGATGCCACTAATTAATGATTAGACCATTTATGTCTCATGAGCTTTAAAAATTACAAAGAAAGTGCTTATTAAATTATTAAAAAAAGCTTTTCAGAATCAGGTTCAGTTGTTTTGCAAGATGCCTCTCAACAGTGCAGTCAAGTTGTTTTCAAAAGCATCACCAAAATCAACCTTGCACAAACAAAAATATGCCAAGAACATCTTGGGAATATACCTGTAGAAAAATCCCTGTGAACAAATGTACACACACACACACACACACACACACACACACACACACACACACACACACACACACACACACACACACACACACACACACACACACACACACACAGAGAAGTGCTCCTTTGGAGTGGATAAAAAAACCCAGTTGACCAAAATTGTCCTAGAGTTAGGTGGTGTTTCTTATCATTTGAATTGTATTTGTAGTTCCCTACAACAATGTCTAAAGTGGACTATAAAGTGTTATATAGTCAAGGTGCAACACTTGACTATATAATCAATCATTAAGTGCTTTTCTTTTCTCCTGTCTTTAGAAGGGTCATATTGATTGTGACACTTGGGAAATTTCAACCTGCACAAATAAAAAAGCTCTTTTTTTTAATCTCTCCTAAATAATTTGGCTTCATTATTGCTGCTTATCGTGTCCTGCTGGAGGATAGAAATCAATCAGGAGCTGTAGAGCTCTCCTTATTATAAGTCAATACTCTGCCTTACACCACTTTTTTTTTTTTACTTGATCTCAACAAAGGTAATTTCATAGGTTTATATCAGGAGTGAAAGACAATGAAAAAAGACTTGGAATAGAACTAAAATGTTTAGAAGTTTGACCTGGAAAGGCAATAAAAGTTAGTATTTGTTGCTAAAATATGTGTGTTTAGCATGGCCACCATGGGGTTTCATGTAGGCAGGTTTCACTTTGTGTTTTATGCAAGACCTCAAACACTTTTTAACGCTAGTCAAACTGTTCTTTTGCATTATTCCCAAAGCAGCAAGTGATGGTAGAGGAGGGGAAAATGTTACTTTTGCTGACCCAGAATCATAGCCTCTTTCATCTTTCGAGCCCTGAGGTTTCACCGTGGCAGAACTCATGGAGAAAGTTGACATTTGGGTCAGATCCAATGACTCACACTTTTCCCTCTGCCTCTCTTCTATCTCTACCTTCCCCAAATCTCATTTCACATGCCCCATCTTTTCGCTTTTTGAAAATCAAACCGCACACTGGAGGTTTCTGCCATGAACTTACTCACTGGGGACACTGTTACCTGCATGAATGAACAGATTCCACAGTTTTGTGCTGCAGAAGCACACAAGAAAATCAGGAAGAACAAAAAAAAAAAGAAAATTGCATTTCAGGCATATCATTTATCCAAACGTAAAAAAGTATGAGTTTTTAAAAGAATAATTCAACCAAAACTGAAAATTCTATCCTCATTTACTCATCCTTCGCTTGTCATTAACCATAAAATAAGTTCTTTTCAAAATGTTGGATATGTGAAGATTTTAGATGCAAAAACCTCTAAGTGCTGTCTGAAATGTTCCTCTTAAATTAGCATTTTGTGTTTATGTTCAGTTATTTCTCTTTAAAGGCAATGAAAGTAACCTTTTTTTTGGCTATAACAATGAAATTACTGAACCTACACACAATAGCCTGAGAAAAATGCAAATTTTAGAGGAACATTTCATATGGCACTTAGAGGTTTTTACACTCTTCACATGTAACCATCGATTACCATAGTATTTGTTTATCCTAATAAGGAAGTCAAAACTTACAGATTTTCTACCTCCCTCAAAATATCCTCTTTTGTGTTCAACAGGAAAAGGAAACTAATAAAGGTTTAAATTTGTAGATAAATTAGGCTTACACTTTAAATTACACTTTATGTGCACAAATATCCATTAGTATTCAGTCGTGTTGCCATTTATCCCCAGTGCCTCATAAAAATAATGTTTATAGTTTAGCGTTTGAAACCGTGACATTTTGAAACTCCAAAATGTCTGCTATCTATCTGCTATGGCACATCTTTTCAAACATAAAGGTGATCAATTTCCACTTAGATAATTATTATTTGACCAGACTCGCAAATTGCACCCTGGTGGATAAATAATAATTTTCTGCTTGATTACTGAATTATATTAATTTGCATCAAGATTGCTAATTGGCCTTTATGGGATCTTGTGGCATTTATGAGCAAAAAAAAAGAAACTGAATTTAGTTTCAGCTCTTCATCTAAACCAGCGGTTATGCCTTAGGTCTCATAATGGATTGTGCTGGAATACACAGGACCACACATACATTGGGTTTTCATATTTTATAGGGACTATATATATTTTTTTAATGTTCAAGCTTTATTCTGTCCTCTTACCACAACTCTTGCATACACTTTATATTTTTATACTACTGTATACTTATATGATATGTATGCACCATTTTCCACATGGGAACCAAAAAATGTCCCTACAAGATCAAAAAAAGACTGGTATTGCTATACTTGTGGAGACATTTGGTTTGCACAATGTGATGAATAATGAATAAAATATGCTATTTTGCAAGTGTTTTGTTTTTCTAAGGTGACTAATAAATTACAATAGCAGTATTTTAGTCAAGCACAGTCTGTTAGGCAAGGTCGAATTTTGATTGCAAAGGATTTCGCTCATCATAAAAGAAGATTGCAGCTTTACTGAGGGTGAAGGTGTGAAATAAATATTTTGCTCATGTTTCAAAAGGTTTGATGATTAGTCTCAGTTGTTAGTATTGTCAGGTTATTATTTCGTTAAATGAACTTAGGGTTAAGCAGGCACAAATTGCTGTTGGTGGTGGCTTTGTGGTGATGTTGCCCACATTAGCAGTAAAATCTCTGAAATGGTGTACACCATTGATGATATAAAACCTACAGTATTTATATCCTGTTTACAAACCTGTGGGGATGTGTTTTCTAATATGTAGGTCTAGTTTTTTTGTGCTTTTTTTATACAACCCCAAATCAGAAAAAAGTTGGGAAAGAAAATCGCAAATCAAAAAGAAAGACGTGATTTTCCAAATTTACTTTGATTTGTATTTCATTGCAGGCAATATGAACATAAAATAATTTATGTTTTGTCTGGTCAACTTGATTTCATTTGTAAATATACATAATTTCCTGTCATTCAGACCTGCAACACATTCCAAAAAAAGTAGGAACCGGAGCAATTTAGGACAAGCCTATTGCAAGTATCACAATTTGTAGTTACATCCACAAATGCCAGTTAAAACTGTACTGTGCCAAAAGAAAGCCCAATGGTAACAGTGTCCAGAAGCACTGTCAACTTCTCTGGGATCGGAGGCATCTGGGATGTCCCATCACACAGTGGAAACATGTACTGTGGTCAGATGAATCAGCATTTCAGCTATTTTTTTTTGAGAAATCTACGCTGTGTGCTCTTGACCAAAGAAAGCATTTTCTAGACTGATGGTGTCCAAAAGCCAGGTTCTGTCATGGTATGGGGTTTTGTCAGTGCCCTTGGCAAAGGTAATTTGCACTTCTGTGATGGTGAATGCTGAAAAGTACATAGAGATTTTGGAGCACAATATGCTGCCTTCTTTTTCAAGGACATCCATGCATATTTCAACAAGACAATGCAAAACCACTTTCTGCACACATTACAAAGTCCTGGCTGCAGAGGAAGAGGATACAGGTATTTGACTGGCCTGCCTGCAGTCCCGACCTGTCTCTAATAGAGAATGTGTGGCTCATTTCGAAGCTCAAAATGTGACAATAAAGGAAAGTAAATTTATAAATCACTTCATTCTTTTTTGATTAGCGTTTTCCATACTGTCTCAAATGTTCTGATTTGTTGTTGTGTGTATGTTGTGTGCTAGCTGCAGTTTTTTGTTGTAGCGGTGGGATGTTTATTTTATGATGTGTTAAAAGTTAAGGAACATATCATATTTCTAGCTGGGAGTGTTGTGTAATAATGTGACCATCCCCTCTTGGTATTTTAGACACCCCTTCGTCTTGCTCCTCACCAAAGGTTTTTAAAATTAATTCGAGACTGTTGAGAGGTTTGGTTACTGCAGAGACTTCCAATCCTGACGCTGTATACTGACAATTTATTTATTTTTTATCCTGTTCAGAACTAAACTGTGTTGATCCGATTGCCCATTGAGATTCCCCTGCATTATAATGTCCACTTGCTTGTCTTATGGATGACCAGCCCTTTTCAGGGAATTGAATGGGTGACATTGTGGCATTGTAAATATGCAATATTTTAGAACAAAATTCTAGAACAACCAACTTTTCTTGCCTTGACTGAGAGGCTCATCCCTTTTTGGCCTTCATCGGGAAAACCTCATACTTTTCAGTCACATTGGAATGTCTCACTATCTTGCAATATTCACTGGAAAGTTAAGGATGCCAGTTTAATAGGGCTTGTCAGATGTCTGGCTTGTCAGAGGTGCCATATTAACACCGATAACTGTGAGCAAGTGTTCTATAATATTACCAGCCGTCTATTTTAAGTATTTTGTGCACATTTATATACTGTGCTTCACAATGCATGCAAATCCTGAAATTAAATATGCTTTAAAAAGCTACTATTTTAATACTGTCATATTTCCACCAGGCACACAACGTCATACAACGTTAATATTAGATTAGACTTAGGTCACAACGTCAGGTGACCAAAATTCCATGTCTAGCCAGCATCTAAAGACAATGTTATTTTGACATCCAATAACGACATCAAATGATGTTGATATTTGGTTGACTTTAAGTTAGACCAAAATCCAACATCGAGCCAACATCTTAAACCAACGTCATATTGATGTCAAATACTGCCATTTATTTGTCAGGTATGGCAACCAGAATCCAACGTCTGATAGACATCATAGTGGTAATGGCCACACTACGACAAGCCGTAACATCTTTAGATATTGATTTTTGGTTGGACATTAGACATTGACGTCAACCCGATTTTCATTTCAGAACTAAATGCAACATACCCACTACATTGTACAATGTCAATATGACATCATGTTGTCGTCCTGTGTCTGCTGGGTTAAAAGCAACAAATACTCTTATTATTTTAAAACAAGATTATTTAGCTTACCTCATTGACAGATTATTTAGCTTGTTTTAAGGAAAAACACTTATTTTGGCATTTGTTTCTTAAAGCAAGCAAATATTTTTTGCTTGTCTAGAAAGCGCTTCTTGATTTAAGACTTTTTTATATTTAGACTAGAAACAAGACAAAAACCGAAGTAAGAAAAGCACTGAACATTAAAACATTCCTTTGCTGGAATCGCCAACAGCTACCTTTATGTATTTTTCTGAATGTCACAAATGTTCTGAGATCAGTTCTTTCATTTAAAAGGCAGTTTTAGTTTTGAGAAAAGCCAGGAGTCGCTTGTTCTGTGGACTAATGTTTTAATTTGGCATACACACAAAATGAGAGCAGAAATGTGCGTATGCCACTTGTTACACAAAGGTTGTGATCCAGACAAAACAAATTTGAAGGGAGAATGTGTGTAGATGTAAATAAACTCTAGGGCCAAACCCAATTCTACCCCTTAGCCCTTCCCCTTACCCCTTGTTTTGCGTGTTCACATTAAGGGGTAGGGGTGTTCCAATTCTCTTTAGCTTGAAGGCGTAGGGATAAAGGGAAGGGGTGAATAGCCCTTCGAACGAAGATTTTTCAGGACCACACTCAAAACCAAGGGGTAAGAACATTTCTTAAAATACACCTACTACAACGGCAGTATTGCTGAACCCTCAAGTAAGGAGATTCACAAATTAGTAATTTTTGTCATTATTATGAATTTTTACGACAAACAAACATATGTTTTAATATTTTCATAACTACATTCGTGTTTTACCGTCATACTTAAAAACAAACCTCAAAAAAAAAACCCTGCTAAATTTCGCGATCTATAATGCATAATCATAACTCCTGTACAGCAGTCCTACAACATTCTGACACTCGATAACACTCGAATCCCCTGTCAGAAACGTCTAGTGGCTGAGAATGAGGTTTTTACAGTGTCTGCTATAATGTTAATGTTGTTTTTGTGTGTTTACATAGATTATTATTTTAAAAATTATAAAAAAATTATTATTGCCACATTAGATCGTTATGATAATATATGCCGTCAGTGATTTTCTGAAGATAAATATACAAAAATAGCACAACTGGAATAACTACAGCAGTTGCCATTGTCTGATCTCATATGAAGCAAGAGATCGTGATGAAGTATGATGACGTGTGCAGGTGCTGTAGTGCTGTCTGAATTCTTAGGGGTAAATTTTAAAGCCCTTTCCCTTAACCCTCGGTTGTAAGGGCCAAGGGGAAGGGGTAGGGATACAAAAATAGAATTGGGATTCGGCCTAAATAAACCTTTTTAATTTAAATATTGAAGTAATTGAACCACTTTTAATCATCATAATCATCAATAAGTTACTTAAAATGTATTCTATACACTCTCAGAACTAAAGGTACAAATCTTGTCACTGAGGTGGTACCTTAATTTTGCACATTGGTAACTTTTTTTGTACAATTTTGTACCTTTAGGGTACACGTTTGTATCTTTAAGCTACTATGAGGCACACCATTTGTACTTTTCAGTTATTAATATGTACTTTTAAGATACATATGTGGCCCTCAAAAGTGTACCTTATGAAAAGGTACCACCCTAGTAGGTTTTGTACCTTTATTTCTGAGAATGCACATTCACTTTTAGGGTCACGTTTACGTTTCTATGCAAAGTTTTATAAATGAGACCCCAGGGCTGTATGGGGCTGCATCACCTAATTAATTTGATTGACTGTGTTGTCTCTAAAAATCCTTTGAATCATCAAAATTATTTCCATAAATCCATAAATGTTTGATGCAGAGTGTCACTTCTCTTCGGGTTCTAAAGATATATTTGGCCATGATCAAACACTAGACTAAACAATCTATTAGCTGTAGTCAAAATAATAGATTGCTCCGAAAAAAACAGTTGGATGAAATGACTTTAACAAGACTGAAAACATTGTCTTCTCCATGGATAAGCCTGTTAAACCAATTATTTTGTTATGCCTAACTATGCATGATTACATAGTTAGTTGCATTTAGGATGGTTTCAGATATTATCAGATAACATAACTGTTGCACTCTTTTGGCATGTGAACCACCGGGCTTACTAATGTGTTTTAAATGTAATAGCCTTCATCTCTGTCTCTACTTCTAATCAGGAAATTATGCTTAACATCTTGCCTTATTATGCTTAAAAAGCGAAGTTACACGAAAATAATAACACATTCCCGTTCTCTCATTACGCTCTCATGAAATACAAAGCCGTATAACAAAGGCAATGCTTTCTTCCCTCCAGTGTCAAGTGTTAATAATCAGTTTCTTTCATTATTAGTTGTTTAAATCATGCAGCTGCACATTTCTCCAATCAGCATTCTTTATTCATACAACAAAGTCCCTCTGAGCAAAGTGCAAAAGAAACTGTTCAGAATAGTCCTGCGAGGTATGAAGTCTTCCATTAGTGAAGTGCAATCAGTCTTTTCAAATGCTTTGTGCATAATTCCTTTCTCACTATTTTAATTAATAAATTAAGTAATTTGTCTTTTGTTTCATCAATTTTTTTCAGAATATGCCAGATTAAATAGTTTACCACACTGAAAAATTGGCTTCACTTTGGCATGTGTAAATGCCAAAATATATACAAATATATACTGTATCTATATGGTGGATATAAAAATATACACACTTCTGTTAAAATGCCGGCTTTAGCTATGTAAAAAAAAATGTGTCAAAGGTAAATCTTTACAACTTTTCTTTTACCTTTTAATGCGACTTTAAAATTCAGCTAGCATAGATTAAAAATAAAAAAAATATATATATAACTAAATATAAACAACATTATTACAGATCACATAAATTAGTATTAGATTTAGCAAGACTTTGGGTTCTATTTCAGTGATCTAAGCACATGGTCTAAAGTGCAGGGCGCATGTGCACTTAAAGCATGTCCAAATCCACTTTTGCTATGTTAAGGACTGGAAAAATGGTCTGTGCACACATTGCATGGTCTATAAGGGTTGTCCTTATTGTCTTAATGAGTTATGAGTTTGTTTTGGGCATAACGAGCATTAAACAAATCACAGTCTTATCCCCTATTAACGTTAAGAATCAGTTGAGATTATGCCATGGAGGATTTGCTCTTTACATGGCGAACTTTGTAAGTGTAAAAACTGAATACTTTACAAGCAAGACAACAGATCTGATCATGAGCTAGATTAAAGCATGCTTCCAGACCATCTACGGAAAGTAGCTCAACTTAAATGGTGTAATCAAATTGAATTCACAGCCAAAAATATTTGCCACTGCCAGAACATAAGATGTTACCTAATTTGTAATAGAAATTAAGTTATGCTCAAATTTCAGAGGCTTGATCATAACATTAAAACAGAGCAGTTGCAAGCAACATCAAGTTAACTTTCAGAATTTGCAACAGGTAAAAACAAAAAACCTTTAACTTTATCTGAAGACATCATAAACAGTCAATTCTGTAGCAGCTGTCACTGTTAGGAGTGAGGTAAAAAAAAAAAAAAGTTTTACTGTGCAAGGGACTTTAATCTGTGAAGTACATGCTTATACTGAATTTCCTTAGGATAATCTCAGCCCCCGAAAAATAAATAAAAAATAACATAAAAATAAAAATCACACAGCTGACAAAATCAACTGCATTTATCAACTCAGCATTTACTTATTCCTCTGCACCAAGCAAATTGCTAAAACACACTAGGTTCTTTATCATCTGAAAATGTTATTGAAAGAAGTCTGCCGAAGCTTAACGTTACTTCATTCACTGTTAAGGCCCGTGCACACCGAGACGTTTTTTGCTCGCGTTTTCCGTTGACATTTAACGCCTTGTGACTAAATAAAGGGCGTCAATGTGATCGTGCACACCAACGGTCAAAACTGCAGGCGCAAAAGCGTCATTTTTCATAAAAACGCCTCATGCTCGTTTTTTTTTGTTTTGACGCGATGCGTCAAAATCTTGTCCACCAATCAGATTGGCACTTTTGTTCACGTGCACGGAGCTTCTGACTTGACAGTAAACAGCACTTGGAGGCACTCAAGTGCAACACTGTCAATGCGAGCGCACATTAAAGAAGATGCCCAGAGGCGTGATGAAAGTGGAGCTGCTTATTGCACTGGTGAACAATAATCATTTCTTCATCGCTAGAGCTGAAGCTGCTACTTGAACCATCCATTAAAACAAGCGTGTCAACTTTGTCTTTTTTCTCTGTTACAAGTGGGTGTCAGGAACTTAAAGATGTGTAGCGCCATCTAACGTCAAGGAGTGATTTTGCATACTCTTCTGCTCGACGCCTGTGAAAATGGCTTGGGTTTGAATCCGGAAAAACGTCTTGGAAAACGCTGACGATAAACGCAAACGAAAAGCGTCCCGGTGTGTACAAGCTTTTAGGGTGCATGATTTGTTGGCATCAATGGTGAGTACTGCATTCAAGTGATACTCTACTTCAGACTTGATGTATTTCTGTGACATGAAAACTCTGCTTTGCAGTAGTGACATATAGATTTGGTTTTGACAACTTCACCAATAACTAAAAATATCAGAGAGTTTGCTACTTTTAGCCATATTATTGTACTGTGAGGACCTGTTCATGTAAGAGCAGTCTTAAGCACGTCCTAAATGTTCTCATTGGTTGGAAAGTGAGATGATGCTTTTCTCGAGCCAATATTATTCAACCACTCAACCTCTTGTGACCTATGGCTTCCCGGTGTGTGTATTTAAAGCCAGTGAACAATAGGGTTTCAAAATATTAAAAACTAAAAAAATGCTGCATTAATTAGTTGTGGGAATTAATTAATTGATCCGTTAACATGATAATAATGCGTTAATAATATACTAATAATAATGCGATAATTAATATATATATATATATATATATATGTATATATATATATATATATATATATATATATATGTATGTGTGTGTGTGTATATATATGTGTGTGTGTGTATATATGTGTGTGTGTGTGTATATATGTGTGTGTACTTTTTCATATTTAAAGATGATTATGTGTGGCTGCGCATCCCTGTGTGTGTAATAAGCAATGTGTATGTGCATTGGGAACACCGGTTATGGGTGCATATCAGTGGCACATTTTTAAATAACAAAAGCAAACCAAAAACAAAAAAAAAATGACTTCAAACCAGCTTTTAGTTAGTCAATGGCACTATCTATTTTAGGTGCTTTGAAATAGCAATGCACCAACAATGTACCTTTTCAGAGAAGCACAGCCAAAGGCCCAGGACTTCAAATGCTTTTTCTATTTAAAACACATGGCACAGGATGTGAACATGATACCTGCACTGGGCTACAACTAGGTTTGACTTTGACTTTGAAAATACAGTATAGTATAGTGAAAATAAATAAAAAGGTAGGTCCACAGCACTGCAGTTGAATAGTAGCTAGCTATACATATCCTTTTGGAATAAAATTAGGATCAAAGGGTTCATTTGATTCGATAGTATCTGGAAGCAGCCTTGATGATGCAAGCTGAGCCTGCATATCTCAGTGATGCAATGTCAGACACAATGCACTTAATGGAGCTAGTGACATCACTGTGAGGGGTAGGGTTAGAGGTGGGGTTAGGTGAGCCGATTAAAAAGCATTGGATGCAGTTCAGATTGCACTGCACCAGGTCTGCATCCAGACCCCTTTCGTTTAATCACTTGCTTCTCTGATATGCATAACTGATGCGCTGCAAGCATAGAGAAGGTTTATCTAATACATGTATAACTTCAGCAGAAAATGACACTCTTTAGTTGATTTTAACCTTTGCGTTACATCCATGATAAATAGCTGCATGTCTCTAGTGCTCTTCAAAAAAAAAACAGCAACCTTAAATTTACTTTAAACCAGCTTTTAGCATGTCAATGGCACTTTTGCACACAACTGTGCACAAATGCATTTGCTATTTAAATAATGTGGCACAAGACATGAAAATGATGCTGTAGCTGCACCGGCAAAAAACACATTGTGCCGCATTGCACCAGGTGTAAGAGAGGGCCCTATGTGAACAAAGCTGATTGTTATTTTCACTCAAATAAGCACAGTGGTTGATGCACAGATGTACAGTAACTGCAGGCAGCTACAGTGTCGTCCTGACAGCCCTGTGCAATTATGTAAAAAAAAAAAAATCATCTTAACTAGTAGATTTCTGGAACTGAGCAAAATGGTTTGCTATGCAACAGTGAGTCACATTAGTCCATGCGTATTTTTTTTTAAATGCAGTTAGCATTCTTATTACATAAGAATTAAATAAAATATGTGATTACTTAAGATCTGTTCAGTATTTAGCTTACTAAATGCAAGATGCTTTCAATTGTAGATGTCATTCAATTGACAATTACAATTGCAAGTGAAAATTCTGACTCATTTTTCAAAGAAACAGAACCACAAACTGACACATTTTGTTTATCACCTGAAAATGAGTGTTTTTACCATTACATTATGATTATTAAGTCTTCTATATTTGAATTTATTTGAACGAAATTAGGGATGCACGATATATTGGCGGCCATGTCGATATTGGCTGATTAAATGCTGTTTTTTAATGTTATCGGTAATGGTGCGATATCTTTAAGCCGATAGATATTTGTACAGAACTGCCTGCTTCGCGCATGTATGGGTTGAACATGTTCAGACTTGTCCAGAAACTAAAAAAATATGTGATTACTTAAGATCTGTTAATTATTTTAATTACTAAATGTAAGATGCTGTCAATTTTAGATGTGATTCAGTTAACAATTACAATGTGAATTAGGAATTAGGGATGCATGATATATCGGCGGCCATATCTATATCGGCCGATTTAATGCTATTTTTAATAATATCGTTAACGGTCCGACATCAAAATTAGGCAGATATCTTTAGGCAAGTAGATTATGTAATTGTACAGAACTGCCTGCCTCGCGCATTCGCGAGTTGAACTTGTTTAGGCTTGTCCAGTGCACTTTAACGGAGTTTTCCTCACATTGTTTATTGCTTCAAAGTCCGTCCTTTCTTTTTGTGGTATTGCTGTGCATTAATAACGCAGTAAGTAACCATATTCCTTATCATTGTAGATATGTTTGATAGAGTGTAAAGTTGTTCACTGTATAAAAATATAACATTTAGAAATACTTATCGGCTAATACATCGGTTATGGGTCATCAAATCTTAAGTGTTATCGGTTATCAATATCGCCCTAAAAATCCATATCGGTGCATCCCTAAACAGAATCAGTACTTTGCTAAATACTTAAAAAGGAAAACATCTATTAAGAAGCGAGTTATAAATTGCAAACTACTGCATAACAGTAAAAAACTGTGCATCTCTGTAGTTTCAGACTTGACTTCATTTTTAATGCTTTTTAGCATAAAAGCCGACAGCACACATTTTATTAAAACCTATGACTAATGCCTTTTTAGCATTATTTAATGAAATCATTCCTCAAATATAAATATAAAAAATCTCTTAGGCTGTGCATGAACCGTGAACACTGTGGATTTTTTTCCCTCCCCCTGTACCGAATATCACATCTCCGCTTTTAATATAAAAGCTGCTGTAATCTTGAATAAATGTTTTATATTACATGCTAGTACATATAGTGAACTGGTGATTCTGTGTCTAATATGAATCATTATTTTTTTGCCAAACTACACACTTAAGAGGAGCTTTTATTAAACATAATTCATTTGTGTGCTTTAAAAGCCAACAAACAATAAGTCCAGATCAGTTCCACCTGAGACAAACAGTGTTATGCATACTTTACATACACTGTGCCAATATTGATTCTCAATGGTGTTCTAATCCCAAATGATATGGGATCTGTTTAAATGGGGATAATACATCTGGAGCAGAATAATAAAGGCCCTTTGAGGACCCACAAAGACTCCCTTGGGTCTGTTGTTATTGAAGACAAATTACATGAACATTTATGTCCAGTCCATTGATCAATGATGCACTACCTCATTCGTCTGTGCTCAGCAGCTATCACAGAATACAAGTGAACCCAGTCCAGGGTGTAAATTTAAATACCTGTTATATAATGTATGTGATAGAAGTGTTTGCTGTCAGTATCCACCATTATTGAGCATGTACAGTGGATGTGGTGGGAGACTTTTCCATGATACTCAGATTTCAGCTCAGTTGCATACTGCTTCCACTGATCATCATTGAGATGTTTCTACAACTTGATTGACATCCTCCAGTTGATTGGACATGATTTGGAAAGGAAAAGACCTGCCTATTTAAGGCCCCACATTTAAACTTGCACTCCAGAACATAAACTATATACAGGTGTTGGACAATGAAACTGAAACACTGGCCAACTGAAACACTGGCCAACTGTGGACTTAATAGAAAGCTGTCTGAAATGGATGTCTGGATGAGTATCTAAAAAACATAACACTACAGTTGCCTAACTCACTGCAGATTTTTAATGTGCACCTCAACTCTCCTGTTTTAACCAAAACTGTTCATAGGTAGGTCCACAGGGTCATTATACATGGCCGGGCTGCTATAGCAAAGCTTATAGTCAAGCATGCCAATCCCAAAACGTTGGATACAGTGGTGCCAGCAGCAAAAAACTTGTGCTGTGGACAATGTGAAACATGCGTAGTTTTTTGATGAGTCTACCTTCACACTGTCTTTCCCACATCCGGTATAGTTAAGCTTACCACCCAGACTATTGCATGCCCAGAGTGAAGCATGGGGGTGGATTAATGTTGGTTTGGGCTGCAATATCATGGCGTTTCCTAGGCCCAAAACTTGTGCTAGATGGGTGCATCACTGCCAAGGACTACCGAACCATTCTGGAGGATCATGTGCCCATAGTCGTTCAAATAGTGTATCCTGAAGGCAGTGTGGTGTATGAGAATAATGATAATGCAACAACACACACACACACCAAAACTGGTGTAAGAGTGGTTTGGTGAACATGAAAGTGAAGTTCTCCCATCTCCCATGGCCTGCACAGTCACCAGATCAGATGTTTTGTAGGAGCGATTCAGGAAACATTTTCCTCCACCAGAATCACATACTGTAGTGAACTGGCTGCTATTATGCTTGAACAATGGTTCAAAGTTCTTCTGGTCTCTAGCCAAATGATCAATCAGTGGAGAAAGGTCTTAGTCTGCTTAGTGAACAAGAATCTGATGGTCACTCTGAAAGAGCTCCAGTGTTTGCCTTTTTTTATATAATCTCAAGTCAGAAATACTTGACGTCAGAAATGTCTCATCTCTTTATGCCCACTCCAGTCAGTAGCCTGTGCCCAATCTCTCATACCTCAATCTCTTATAGTCAAATATGCAACCTTTATTCCAAGATTGGTGACAGAGTGGTTTGATGAACATGAAAGTGAAGTTCCCCCATCTCCCATGGCCTGCACAGTCACCAGAGCTAAATGTTATTGAGCCATTGTTTTGGAGGAGCGATTCAGGAAACATTTTCTTCCACCATCATCACATGGTGAACTGGCAACTATTCTGCAAGAAATAGGTTCAAAGCTCTTCTAGTCTCTAATCAAATGATCAGTTGAGAAACGTCCTAGTCTGGTTAGTGAACAAGAACCCGATGGTCACTCTGAAAGAGCTCTAGTGTTTCTTTAAGGAACAACCATCTCTGCAGGATTTCAGCAATCAGGTCTGTATAGTAGGGTGGCTAAATGGACACCAGGTTTTGAGGGGTTCTTGCCTCTCAGTGTCTTTGGTACTGCAAGAACAATGGATATAATGCATAGGGGGAAGACACAAGTCTCCCAAGGTTTTTTTTTGTCATTTAACAGCACAGCAGTGATAATGAGTCACTAATAGCACAAGATAGTGCTGTTCACCTGCTTTAGTTGCCTTTTTAAATAATCTCAAGTCTGATACCAGTCTCATCTCTTCATGCCTACTCCAGTTAGCAGCCTGTGCCCAATCTTTCATACCTAGTCAAATATGCAACCCTAATTCCCTCTCTCATGCATATACTGTACAAGTAAAGATTTTCCCTTCTCTCAATCTCTGTCCTGCCTGGTAAAGCTGAAACAGTGTGTCTCACTTGACTCCTTATAATTCCAGCCAGGAAGTCAGGTTGAAGGTGAGCAATCAAATTGCTAATAAACATATACAATATGTAGATTTGTTCATTATTAAACTAAGAGTGGAACATAGAAAGCAACCAGAGATGATAAGACAAACACTGAATAAAACTATAATAATGTACATTACTTAACAAAATAGAACTGACTATTTTACTGGCATACATTTTATCTTAGAGATATCAATATTGTATCACCCTGCCCTAGATTTCACCTCCTCTAGAGATGCACTGTTTAAATCTAGTTATTCTTTGAAATGCTGATGAATTCACATATAATATATTAAGACCACTTTAAAGAACGAATAACTTACAAGCAGTGAACAAAGAACTACAGCTGCTGACTAATCAGCAACTTGCAAGGTCTTCTTTTTCCAAGAAGTTAATCATGTACAAGAACCGATATAGCTTGAAATGGCATGACTATCCCAGCTCATTAAGCCTGGGGGAAACCAGGCGTTCATACAGACGTCTCCTTATGCTCATAATCCATAAAGCAACTGTTTATTCACACTGACACAACGTCTCAGTGTGCACTCTGCCAAACTCTCACACAAAGTACAGATGTTTTGCCTCCACTAGCTTCTTTCTCTTTTACATTCTCTCTTGAACAACTTTCAGTGCCCTTGATATTTTGGCTATCTATGGAACATACTCTTTCACTGGCTTCTCCATTATGTGCCTCTATCACAGAGCATTTTGTAACAACTCTCACAAAGGCACCACATTCAGCTCTTGAGAATAGCTTCAGCGCAGTGTTGTTGGAGGGGAAACATGTTAAGGGGAAATAAAAGACAGTTTGATGACTACTAGGCATCTGTGATGGATGATAACTGGAAAAAAAAAAAGTTTGAACAAATCAGAGCGAGCTTAGCGCTATGGGCCATTGTGGTGCCATCTTTTGACTTCACAAACCACAGTGCTTGTGGTTAAGAAGTATATCGCCAATCTTAAGGGAATAGTTCATCCAAAAATTACCCCATAATTTACTCGAAACCATTCTATCCTTGGTGTATGACTTTTTTCTGTCAGACAAACACAGTCAGAGTGGTTTTAAATTGTATTCTAGATGCTGTATTATGGTATTGAGTAGTGGCTTTTATTTTGTAACGTCCAAAAAGTGCGCAAATCCATTGTCAAACTTAACCATATGCTGCCAGGGGGTTAACACACAACTTATGAAGCAGATTGTTGTGGTTTTGTAACAACAATATTTACAATTTAAAAAAATTACTATCTCTAATCACTAGCTGGATTGCCATCCACCTGTTTTTATTCGTATTTTGGAATATCGCATAAAAAAAAACCTTGGATAGAAACACCAAGATGCAAGCGGTACTCACTGTAGAGCCACTTGGGCAAAGCTGAGCTCCAGCAAGGGGAAGCTTGAACTCCGGCTCCTCCTTACTGCACTTCTTCTACAAGTGATGTCACTAGGGGTGGGGGTTAGGTGCGGGTTAGGTGTACGCATTAAAACAATTTATAGGAGGAGGAGCTGGAGCTCAAGCTCACCCTCATTGGAGCCCAAGTGACTCTGCAGTGAGCAGCGTCTCCCTAGATCAAGGCTATTCAATTTGGCCTGCGAGGCAATTTTTTCCGGCCCTCCAAATTAGGTTGACCAATACATCAAAAATAAATTTAGTTCAGTCGGAAATGGCAACTATAGTTAGGAAGTGACGCTTATCTATTCAGTACAGCACGAGCTGCAGTTAAAGGCTGCACAGAGCGTGAGTCACTTGACATTAAGCAAGTGCACGAGCAGCCGAAAACATTTGGATACGCAAGCGTAAAGGCTTCTCAATGCCGTGTTTCTGTTGCACAGAACAAATCAGCTGCAATTAAACAAACTTATGCCACCTTTTCGCTAGTTTAAAGTTCCGAGCAGGACATATCGGGTCATATTATTTAACTATAGCA
Organism: Danio tinwini; assembly: GCA_903798205.1. Lineage (NCBI taxonomy): Eukaryota > Metazoa > Chordata > Actinopteri > Cypriniformes > Danionidae > Danio > Danio tinwini. Next base: position 9,795,293 of record CAIGQZ010035013.1, on the reverse strand, counting down.
GCACATATCGGGTCTTTTCCAAACGCAAGTTCATTATTTCCAATATTAGCAATATGCATGCGCAAGCGGAGGGATGTGCTCGCGCTTTCCAGACGCACCGAGTAGAAAACATCTCACGCCATAGCGGTGAGAGTTGTGCGTGGATTTCAGTGCAATGTAAGCAAATGATATGTTAGACAAATTATTACAAATGATTAAAATGATTATGTATGTATGATTGCAGATGAAAACAACCATTCATTTAAATACTTACCTGATATAAAGCTTAAACTTACGTTAGACATGATAACCGTGAAACCATGATTATTCTTCAGACTATAAAATCGTACAACCAAAATCTAGAATTGTTGCATCCATAATTGTTATGCAGTTCAAAACATAACATATGAATGTGTCTGAATGTAGAAGAAGCCTACTTAAGCAATGCACTGCTTTTGTTGTGCTTCGAAATAGAATAGGTATGTTTGGGTGGACGATGAAGTCCGAACATTTTTAAATGTAATATATGAGAAAGAAGTGACACCATGGTTGATGGAAAACATAAGCGTAACGCATAAATATTTCAAGAAGTACAAGTGTAGATGATCTCCCGCCTCTAAAATCAAGATGACATGATTGTGAAAATTGTGTACGTATTCTAAGACACAAGTAAGGTATTATATACAAAAAAAGGCAAAACAAAACGCAGCAACTTCCATTTTTCTTTTGATATTTGGCGCCAGTTTATCAGAAAGTGACGATATTGTTCTCTTGAACTCGTTGGATGGAAATTATGCTTTATTCACAAATATTTTATGCACATTTTTTTCCAATTTTGCTCATAAATTTAATTCACATCTTTGGATGGAAACATACTGACTTTTGATGGCTGCCGAATGCACGTAATACACATATTTATCAGAAGCTTACCAGTTACCACATAGTTTGTTTACCAAAGAAGCTGATTATAAACAAGAAAACTAGTTGATTTGACATTACTGTATGTCATACAACATATTGCTCTTATGCTGCTGCCATACCAGACGTACACCTAAATAGAGTCGTGAACATTTTGAGTTTACTCACTTCATTCGCGTGTCAAATTCGCTTCTTTCGCACGTCAAATTCACTTCACAATTGACACGGATTCGCATCATAGGCATGGCTTCTGTCTGCCCGGTTTCTCTAGCTTCGTTGCTAAATGGCTAGTATAGATTTTATTGAGATAGTAGCTGTGCTTTATACGCTTTAGGAAGGCTGAAAAACAGCGTAGATTCATTCAGCGCCGTGTCCACTAGATCATTTCAGAGCTGCACCCAGCTCTGTGAGTTCATCAACTCCTTCAGAAACTATACTTGGATGATGGAGGCTTTCAGTGGTTCTTCAGACTGAGCCGAGCCGTTTGTTGTCCGGTTTTGCCAGGATGATTTCATCTCTGGACACCAACAACAGGCACTATGTCATAATCACTCCCCTACAAGAGCAAGCTAATGATTGGTTAACGTGGCGTGAATGACCACAGATGTTCAGGTTTTCCAAATCTAGTGATTCGTGCATTTCACCCGTTAATTGCGTCAAACGCACAAAATGCTCAACTTGCACTGCCTCATTCGCACAAATCGCGCTGCAGGATGTCTATTCACTTTCATTGCATTGACTTAACATGTAAATCACTCGCACTTTACACTTTATCCGCGTCTGGTGTGAACACAGCAATACAATGCCTATACATATGTTTATTGTATGAAGTTTTATAAACTAATTTCGAAAGGAGCACGTGATATGATTGATTGCTGCTGGTTTCACATCAATAATCATTGCTCCTTATCTTCCTTATATAATCCCCCATCCACCCTATCTCCCCCTTTTCTCCTTTACCAGGGGATGCTCTCGAGACCTACCTGATCTCGGATCCCCTGTCTTGTTACACGACAAGGCAGGAGCCCTGGGCTAAAGTATCCCCGAGCTCAGGTTTTTCTCCTGGGACAGCATGGCAAATCTGCTAATTGTATCAAGCAATAGCTAAGTGTGAACATCTTGAAATGTCATTCTTTGTTGATATTAGTCGCACGTGGCGTGCATTTGGACAAAAGTCAATGATTAAGGTTTTAATAATAAAAAAGAAATATTTCTGTTACAAAAACACATTGATCCAGTTCAAAGGACATACATTAACACCCTAAAGTAGTGGTCACCACACTTGTTCCTGGAGGGCCGGTGTCCTTCAGATTTTAGCTCCAACCCTAATCAAACACACCTGAACAAGCTAATCAAGGTCTTACTAGGTATACTTGAAACACCCAGGCAGGTGTGTTAAAGCAAGTTGGAGCTAAACCCTGCAGGGACACTGGTCCTCCAGGACCATGATTGGTGATCCCTGCCCTAAAGAGTAAGGGGTTAGTTTAATGACAGATGTATGTGCTTTTGGAACCTTCAAAATAAAAGCCAATATCAACACCCTAGTACAGAATGGAAAGATCAAATGTAAAGCTAATCAGAGTGTGTTTGCCTGACAGAAAAAAAAGTTCTGTACACGAGGAGGGCTTGAGGGTTAGTAATTATTATTATTATTATTATTTTTTTGGTGAATTTTTATTTCTTTAACGTGTAAATATAGTACATGTCTGTGTGCGCGCATGTGTGAAGACACGGATGCTTTCTTGTGTCAACATATTTTATTGATCCTGAAACATTGTTCCTATCTGAAAATGTAATCTAAACCAAATCAATTGCCTACTACTAAACACTACCATACAGTATACAGTAAGTTATTCTAAAAGTCAAGAAAAGTAATAGGTGAATAACAATTGATGCAAGTACCAAACCCTGATTGCAAGCCTAAACTTAAGATAAACTGTACAATTTCCCATCAAATCTGCTTGGTTGATTAGAATGTTGTTCCAGGATCAACAAAGATTGTGATCAAGGAACACATTGCTCTTGTCAATTCAGGAAATGAATTACTATCTGACTTGGCAGTAATTTTGACTACTAAATTTGATATTGCCCATTGCAAATATTTAACAAGTAAACATCTGTTCATACTGCAGACGTTACAAGAATCATTAGACCTTACTGAGTGTCTTTATATGCAATGAAACCAATGCAATGCTTCAGTCACATTACATTACTGCATACAAAGGTCTATATGGTAAATTGGGAACATTTTGAAGTAGAATTATCTTTTTAAAGAGTAATAACTTGGCAATAACATAATTCATGGTTTTCAGTGTGTGACCGTGCATGGTAATGTGAATGCTCATTATAAAGACAAAAAAATGTGCTTGCGTATATGTATGTATACTCTCATCCTAAATCTCAACCTTGTTTTGACATTAATTCTTGTATGATTCAAACATTGTCTTAAGACGGATCCTTACCAGAGGATTTATTTGCCAAGAAGAGAGCTTTAATGTTACAGCCAGCAACTTTGATGCGTTTTATTAAATATAACGTCGATCCCTCTGCGCACAGTGTCATGTTCACATTTAAATGGAATAATCTTTCATGCTAAATATGCTCTTTCAGTTTCTCCTCACAACTACCTTTGTTGTGGCTTCTTAAAAAGGGAATACTTAAACTAACATGCAGTCCTGTTTATATTCACCACATCGATAAATTGCATAACAGAGATGGATTTTTACGTTGGTGCTTAATACTTTAACCCAAAATCTATCATTCTCTTTTTGTTTATTCATGCATATGCTTTTTTTTTCATCAGTCATAGACAAAAGATCACTATTTGGACCTTTTTTTTTTCTTTTGTCATCCTCTGTGATTAAATGATGATGGGCAGGCTTATATCTATTCTATATCTATGCGATCCCTCTGGTTCCATTTGCCTTAAACTGGTGTTTCAAACATTGTAGGTTGGAATGCTAACAAAGACATGGAAGTGAGAAAGACCTCAGTGATGGGACTGTAGAAAGTCCTCTGCATTGATCGCTTTGGCCAGCCTGAGCACACGTACCCTAGACCCACTTGGACCTGCACCTTTATCATGACGGATGCTCATTATGGACAAGGCCACCCTCATCATTCACCTCTGTCTAGACTGCAGCTCTGCCTCTCTAACTCTGTTTGCCGAGAGTAAAACTGGTCCCCCAAATGAGCCTGATTTCTCCCAAGGTGTTTTCGTCATTTACATCAATTAATGGGGTTTTGGTTCCTTGCCACTGTTGCCTTTTGGCTTGCTTGATTGATTCAGAGGAGAAGCCATTCAGTGCAGTTTTTAACCAAGTTTTTAATCAAGTAGAACTGCACCAGCATGTTACCACTATTCCGCTGCGTACTTGATATATCGAATATGTCCCATTATGTTTTTTGTTTTTTTTAAATCTCAATTTATTATTCTAGTCTGTTGTCTACTCATCCTTGCAAAGTGGCTAAAACACAATTGGCATTATATAAAGCATTATATAATGAAATATATTTTCTAGGGGGCCTCTCTTCCACTCGCCCCACTAAACCTAAAGGCTGATTTATACTTCTGCGTCAAGCGCAGGCGTATGCTATGGAGCAGCCTACGCAAGGACGCATAGCCCCTCGCCGTAGCTGTCAGTGACGTTGACGCACACCTCTCAAAAAATGTAACGCGTAGCGCAAGCTCTGTGATTGGTCGGCTTGGTAGCGCTGACGAGTGTGGGCGGAGATGAGAGCCGTGCACCCGATGCAGCGAGTGTTTACAAGTGTGGAGTCCTGTGAAGGAGCTCCGGATGGAGACTGTTATTTTAGGTTTACCTTATGATTACAGTTGTTGCACGTCCGCCAGTTCCTGCCTCAAAATGAGCGAATTTGAGCCACTTGTACATTAAGGAAGTGTTCAGAAAAAAACTAAACACCAGTGAAGAAACTCGACACAGAGGAATATAAACACCTACTGCCAGCTAGCGTTTCGGAAGTGTATTGCAGAGAAAAAGAAACAGCGTGCAGAAGTATAAATGCATGGCTACGCGCGAGGCTTGCGCCATGGGTCACGTCGATCACTTGATGCAGAAGTTTAAACCAGGCCATGACACCAATGCAGCCCCTCCAAATGATATTCAAGCAAGGAAAGCCATGCACATGGATAGGCATGCTAATCTGGATATACAGTACCTTATGCATAGCTAAAAAAAATACGAGTTCAGTTCACACAAACATTTTTGCTACTTGTTCAATTTACTTATGTAAAATATGCTAGATGAACAAAATTCTTGATTGTTTTTGAGACAACTTCATTTTTTTTTTATCTTCAATCTACATAAATTTGCAAAAACAATTAAGTTATATAAATCAATTTGTGTTGGGACAACATAAAATAATTGTCTGGAACCCTGCATTTTTTTTACAATGCATGGAAACGGTTACCTAACACACAAGATCGTTAATATGCATAATACAATCAATACAGTATTTGATTTTCCACACCATTTCCTAGTAAGATTACAATAATGATTTTATCTAAGCTTATACTAAAAGTACTATGTCTGTGGGACTCTTAGTTTGAAAACAAGAGAGGCAGGGAGACTACATGTGATGCCAGACCTGTTCGTTAGTTCGCTCAAGTGTGCGCTGCGAATGTGACGTCATCGCAGAGTTGGTAGAGGTTTGCCTAGGCATGGGACGATAACCGTTTTCAAGGTATACCACGGTTTGGAAAAGTCAAGGTTTTCATACCACCAAATTTTTTTCTAATACCGTTCCTAAGGTATGTGTAAGATTCATTTACCTTTATTTACATTTTTTTTAACAACAGCATCTCCAGCAGTAAAGATATCCAAATTTGCCATTTTAAATTTTAAATAAAGCTGTGTTTTTGAAACAAATGAAGAGAGCAGACAATGATTCATTTTCATTATTTGGCCTGGCACATTTACTGCTCCAAAATATTATTATTAATATTATTAAATTATTATTAATATTATTAAATGTTTCTCAAAATAAAATATATTGTGTTCAAAGGGAGAAAAACTTTTAGTTTTTTTACACAGACATTTAAAAAGAATATATTTTAGAGCAGTAATCACAATACTGTGATACCGTGTAACCGTGATATTTTTATCCAAGGTTATTATACCATCAGAATCTTATACCGGCCCATGCCTACACGCGACATAGTATCAGCTACAGACATCTATACGATCCACCCATGCTTGATCATAGGGATAATGATGACCAATAATTCTTGGCTAGAAATTGCAACTGCGGTGGGAATAAAGGGTAAGTTTGTGAAAGCCAAAAAGAGAGGCCATGGAAAAAGGGGAGACCCTGGTGGTTTTAATACACAATCACAGAAATGTTTTTTTTTCACCAGTCATAAGTTTGAATGGGGGCAGTGCTGTAGCACAGTGGGTAGCTCTGCCACCTCACAGCAAGAAGGTCGCAGTTCGAGCCTCAGCTGGGTCAGTTGGCATTTCTGTGTGGAGTTTGCATGTTCTCCCCGTGTTTGTGTGGGTTTCCTCCGGGTGCTCCGGTTTCCCCCACAAGTCCAAAGACATTTGCTATAGGTGAATTGGGTAAGCTAAATTGTCTGTAGTGTATGTGTGTGAATGAGTGCTTATGGGTGTTTCGCAGTGATGTGTTACAAATGCTGGATAAGTTGGCGGTTCATTCTGCTGTGGCGACCCCTGATTAATAAAATAACTAAGCCGAAAAGAAAATAAATTAAGTTTCAATGATTATAAAAATCGTGAATGATATTAATGATATGACGTAGGTCTGGAAAATTTCTACTTATCTGTCAGATTTTACGGTGGGTTTCCTTTCACTGGCCCCTGTCATTTTAAAGAATATCTCAATGGCAAACATATCAAGTGTAAAAGCCTCGTCCATTTAGCGAGTAGCACGCACAGTCAGCAGTGGTGTGCTATGTGGCGCCAGCCGAAAGTATACAGTAAATCAGCTTTAAGGAGAAGTTCTCAGCTAGCCATCTGTTCAAAGCGCATCAGATTATATATTTATTAATCTCTACCCCAAAATGTTTATCTGGTTAATTTAACATGTATATTGTGAAATTTGGCATGTGTGTTTGTAATTATTCCACAAACACATGTAAACTGTTGAGTATAAGTTTTCAGTGCAAATGTATGCATCATGTCATATCACTCTGCTCTTACTGTGATTTCAATAAAGTGGTAGAGCGTTCCATCATGACTATTCCAAATATTGTCATAATGGATCTTTCATTCTAGTGACGATTTCTTGGCTTATAAATGAGCATATTAAACCATTTATGGATACGTTTTGTATTTACCCAAGCCAGATATCTATGTTCATATTAGAGAACAATTTAAGTTATTGAATCTTATGCAGTCTGTGGCATCTTTAAAGGCCATAAGCTCGAGTGCTAGTTACCACCAAACATGCTCTTGTCAATACTTGGAAGTGTAAATAAGGGATACCACGCCTCATACCGACCCCCCCAAACAGCCACCCCTAACCATATTATTGAATAAACATTGGTTCTGCAATGTTTAAATGACAGAGATGTTAATTTAACACCAAATGCACAGATCCGTAATGACAAGCATTTGATTACTCTTCTAATTCTAATGATCATTTGAGACAAAGTTAGCAAGGTAGACTGACGTGTTTACATATTATTAGAACACATTAGAAGCCGATCAGTCTTTTTATCATTATCGAGCATGTCCGACAGTCACACACCATTACATGAACAGACTGATTCGGAGGTTGCGCAGAAAGGGTGGCTGCATACACCTATAATTGAAAGGAAGGGAATGCTGCCATTTTATAATCGTGACATGTTTTCAAGCCAAATAAATAAACAAATTAATTCTCGATTCTTAAATTCTCTCAAACAGCTCTTGTAATTATATACATTTTAAGAGCAAGGGGTGGTTTGGTGGAACAGTGCAAATAGGGAGGATTGGTTCTGAGTAGATGTTACTGCAATTTTTCATATAAAAAAGATACAAATACAAGGTAAATACATATGATATTGGGATAGAATGATAAAATACAGGTGAATCCCATGAAAAATGGGGGGGGGGGGGGGCAGGTATGGTTTTCACCTCGCTCCCATTTGGTTCCTGGTGTCAATACAACCCCTTAATTTCTACTCATGTGGGTTTAAAACCATCAGCACTGGTTTAGGTGGTTGGCATAATAACATGGACATTAAAGAGCACAACATCTAGTGTTGGTCGCAAGTGTGACAGGTTTACTTATGAGAGTCCATAAGGAGATTGTTTAGTAATGGAGCTGTCTGTCAACAGCAGTACTGTGGGACCACAAAACTGATAATTAAACTACACGTGTACTTCATTTTCTGCTAGATAAAGTATCGACATCTATTATTACTCGTCAATGGGTGCTAATTGTCATCTGAGGGCTATATGATTAACTACATTATTCTCATAATTATATTAGTGAACATCTCTAAAATGATTCCGGAAAATGTACAGTGAATCACTATTGTGTGGTTCATTTTTCTAACTCAGTGCCCTGATAAAAAGGAACTTTGTGAGCAAATTCTAAGTGCTTACCATGAATAACCTTGTACTGGATTATTACCCTGAGGAAGGGTTGTAGTAAGAGCCATCACGGGAATGTTGTCTGACTTTCGTGAAGACACTTTCTTAATATGTTTTTCATTTCCTATTCAGCTGAGTCTCTCTCTCTCTTTGCCGCACGGCTTTAATTTCTTCCTTTACCTTTTGCGGGTGGTAAAATCGTTGAACTGGGGCTTTCGGGAGAAGTCTATAATAAGGAGTTGATTCCATCTTTAATGAATTATTAATGATAATCTACACTTTGATGAAAATGAGTTTTAGTTGAAATATCAATCATAGGCAGCCAGGCTCAATTATCATAAAGCTGACAACTTGCAAATATTCCAAATCTCTTGAAAATTAGAAAGATGAAGTCGAATTTTTTAAGGGCACCTATGGTGAAAAATCTACTTTTCAAGCTGTTTGGACAGACATATGTGTAGGTATAGTGTATAGATCGTCATATTGGGGTGATATAAACACACTCAGTCCTTTTTTTTCAATTTAACAACATAAAAACGGTGGAACAATTGGAGCAGTTTTGAGACAGACCGCAACTTGACGTAGGAGTGCAGTCCCCCCACCCACCGAGTTGATTGACAGCTGCGTATTAACATGTCTCCATAGTAACGTGTATAATCATATCAACAAGACAGGACGTGCGCAAAGCAACCGGGAATAAAAGGTCTGTTCAGCTCGCTAGGATCATCAATCATCATCAAATGTGATCAAGAGTGAGTTTTACAAGTTTAAAATGTTTTAAAACAGTGCATGTTAATGAATTACAGCCATTTACTTCAGCTTTACTTTATCAGCACAGCTGTGTGTCAGTACAATTATATAAGAAGATGCTTCAATCCCGGTTGTGAACATTAAATCAGGTTTATTTTGTACATTAAAGGGCTTCTATTTTACCCCTTTTTTAAGATGTAATATTAATATTATGGTTCTTCTGAGTGTGCCAGTTTAGGTTCAGTTCAAAGCACAATTCAGATTTTTTATTATGATGTGTTAAAAAGTGTCATTTTGGGGGCGTGTACACAGTTTGTCATTTTAGGGGCGTGTTGCTTCACATGAAAATTAGTTTCGACCTCCCGCCCAACTTAACAAGAGGGTGGAGCCAAGAGCTCCCCTCTTTGTGTATGGCTACAGACAGGCAGACAGAGAGAAGCAACATGAGTGAGAGGACCAGCAATCAGCTGTAAATGTTTGACTAATAACCAAGCACACTGAAGGGTGTGACTGAAGGGCATCACACACCGGATGCACCGCGACACTGTGCGCACATAACAGTTGAAAGTATGGCACACTTGCGGCGTCGGTGTGTGTCACCTGATAGTTATGTTTAGAATTCAGAAATGCATGTCGCTGAGTGGCGCGACGCTGCGTGTCGCTGAGCGGCGCTTCTGGTGTAGGACCTGCTTGAGGCTATAGCTAAAGGGCATCATACACCGGATGCGCCACTCAGAGCCACGACACGGCACACCAGACAGGCACATTTGCATGTTATAACTATTCAGATAACGCTCTGTGGTGCGGCAGAAATATGAACAGTGTCCTGAGCAGGGCCAGCGCGTACATAGAGGCGACCTAGGTGGCAGAATAATGAGCGAACCCCCCGGTCCTCACTTTCATCCGCGACACCCTCCCGTTCCTCATTTTCATCCGTGACAACGCGAATTGCATGGGGCTGCGTGTCTGTTATTTCCAATGGAGGGATGCGCACGTGAGGCGACGCACTTTCACTTTGCAGCTGCACCTAGTTAAGATGACAGAAAGCTTCTGTGACCGCGGGAAATGCAAACCGCTGAAGTTTAAGGAAGACGCAATGAAAAGTACACATGTATGCAAACCCACCAAAACTCACAAACACTGCCGGCGAGGAGAGCGAAAACGTAGTGAATGTTGAGCCCAATGAGCCTTACATCTAAAAATAGAGCAAGGGTGTTTCTTTGGTGACATCACCTTGACTCACATGCTGAAAATGGCGGACGTGAAACAACATACTGAGGATATGGTAATATGCACCTGTCATTTAATATTGGTGGCGGGGGGACCGCACTCCTATGTCAAGTTGCGGTCGATGTCAAAACGGCTCCAATTGGTACACCGTTTTTATGTTGTTAAATTGAAAAAAAAGGACTGAGTTTGTTTATATCACCCCAATATGACGGTCTATACACTATACCTACACAAATGTCTGTCCAAACAGCTTGAAATTTTTAGATTTTTCACCATAGGTGCCCTTTTACATAACAGATGTCCATACAGCAATGGATATTAACCTGTATCCTGTCACATTAGCGTGCAAAAAGAGTGCAAAGCTAAACGCGCGCGCTGTCTGTGTGTGTCCGCGCTGTATGTGTGTGTGTATCGGTGTTTGTGCGTTGCAACTCCAACACAAATGCATCAAATAGTTCTTACTGTAGTATTTCTCACAAACGTTACGTAAGATCAGCTTCCTTTATGTCTGTCTGCTGTCTGAAGCAGCCGGGGGAGGAGATTAGGGCACCCTGACAGGCACGTGGGAACGGTGTGCAGGGAGGACTAGCCTTAAAGGCACAGTTCACATAAACTGCTACCGGATGGTTAGAGCTATAAAATAGAAACTTCTAAAAGGTATAATAAATAATCTGATGGGTGTTTTGAGCTGAAACTTTACAGACACATTCTGGATACACAAAAGACTTTAATTAAATCTGGTAAAAGGGGTAACCTAGGTGCCCTTTAAGTCTTTTTTTTTTTTGTATATTGGCTCAGTTTTGACAGTTATGCTGTTTTTGTTAGACATGCCACAAACCACAAGTAAATCAGTTTATATTAAGGCGATGTCGGGAACTGAAGTCTGTTCCATTTTGGTGCATTTTGTCTAGCTGTTATTGAATGCAAGAACGCATCCTGAGCTAACACCTGTTCTCTGTAGGCATGATTTGGTGATACATGTTGCCTGGAGTAACTATTAGGGCTGTGCTGACTGCAGAACACAAATTACAGGTGTATAATTTAAACCCATAGAAAAAGCTAGAAATTAGGAATTTTACTTTGATGGCATGACAATAATATAATGGCACACACACACACACCCTGAAATAAGCATATATTTGTATACTTGGTTTACAGGGACATTCCATAAGCGTAATTTAATTTATACTCTAAATACTCCATTATATACTATTATTTATACTCTATATCATAAGTGACCAACCCTGTTCCTGGTGATCGACCTTCCTGCAGATTTCAGCTCCAACCCTGATCAAACACACCTGAACCAATTAATTAGAACCTGAGGAGAGCTTGATAATTACAGGCAGGTGTGTTTGATATGGGCTGCAACTGAAAACTGCAGGAAGGTCGATCTCCAGGATTAGGGTTGAGCACCCCTGCTCTATATACTCCATTAAATATGTTTTTTTTTTACTCCTTAATAAAGTACAAATTGGTCATACCAAGGCGGCATAATGGCTCAGTGGTTAGCACTGTCATTTCACAGCAAGAAGGTCACTGGTTTGAGTTCCGGCTGCAGTTGCCATGTCTGTGTGGAGATTTCTCAATGATTTCTCAATACTGTGTGATGGCTGGTAGGGCATCCGCTGCATAAAACATATGTTGGAATAGTTTGCATGAATTACTACATAATTAATTTTAGATTATACAAAATGGTATTTTTAATTCTAAATAATACACCCCGATGTATTATATAAGATGTATAAGAAAGGAAGAGGATTATGTTGTCAGACCTCAAGCTCCTCTAACTTGTGTGACTGGAGTTTCCTCTGTGTGATGACACTGCAGGGATCATGAACACACTTGTCAAGTCAAGTGAACTCCCATGCTCAGGGAATCATAAAACAACAGTGAACACTGCAAATGGACCAATCAGAAAACACCTTACGTGACTAACCTAAGGGACTGAAACAGAATAAATTTGCTGTACAATAGCAAAACAACTTTTAATGATAAAAAGACAGTCCTCTGAGATGAAAAAAGGGTAATTGAAAGATTGCATACTAAAAACTTGTAGGATATTTAGATCTTTATTTGCCAGTCACATTGACAGAATGAACAGAAAGAGAAAGTATTCCCTGTCTGTTTCATTAATAAAAAACTTTGTTTGTTATAATTATGTATAAATTCGGATAAAAAAGGCACTTTGCAGTTTTCAAATCTGATTTTCTAATCAATATGACTTAAATATTCTAGCCATAATATTCCAGACCAAAATATAAGCTGTATTTGCACTGGCTTAAAAAAATGGACTTCTATCGCTAGCAATAGAGTAGACCTAAGAGAGTTAATAGCCAACTACAATGCCTCTAAAACTGATCAAAGAAAACAAGTGAGGCGACCCAGTGATTTAGCACTCAAATCCAAACCTTCTACAAAAGAGCAATAAAACAGATGGCCTACTAGAACAAAAGGCACTGATTCAAAAGCGTCCGTCATGAGAGACAAGTCTACCATCGTCTGTAAATCAGTAAACACTCTAAAATTGAGTTCATGGGTATAACTGGCCAATTTATCGCCCACATCCATTTACTCATAGGATAGCAAGCTCTGATCAGATTATCTTGGGAAAAATAACTTTTCTCATGACACCACTATAGAGCTGATTTCTCTTGCGCCGTCTTTGTACTCTAACCCACCAGGACCCTTTCATCCTCTGGGGGAAGATAAGCGTAAGCAATCTTGAGACTACACTTACGCCGTCCCTTGGAGAAATAGATGAGAATATACAGTAGAATCAAACTGTTGTGTTCTATGCCTCCGAGACTCACCTCTCAAGAGGTCAGGAATTTTTTTCCAGTGAGCTTTGTTTTGCGCTGTTGTTGGATGTGACACCCAGGCCATCTGGATCTTAAAGGGAAAGTTCATGCAAAAATGTAAATTATTTACCCAGCCTGGTATTGTTCCAATGCCATATGCACAGGGCTTAATTTGTGCCGGAACACAACGGATCTGGATCCGGCATGTCTGAAATCTGATCTGGCACTTTATTTTGGCAATCCCCCTCCTCAATCGCCCTTCTCCACCATCCACTGTTAACTTTTACTTTCTTCTGCGACTCCCAACCCTCTTCACTATCATCCACGCACTATCCTCCACGTGCTTATGATTGACCACAGCTGGTCCTGCATTAGATAACACATGATTCACCAATCAGATGACTCCTAAGTCACTATAAATAACCATAGTTTCTTACCTTAGTTATCTTTGTATTGAAGAATCCCCCCTTCCACCCCTACTCCTCCTTCCTTTTCCTAGATAGGGTGGCATGGTGACCCAGTGGTTAGCACCGTTACTGTACCTCACAGCAACAATGTCACTGGTTCAAATCTTTGCCAGGCCAGTTGACGTTTCTGTGCTTACATGTTCTCACCATGCTTGCATGGGTTCCTCCCACCATCCAAAGACATGAGACAAACCAAATTGGCACCATAGATGAGCTCTTACTCAGCAATATATCTCTCCATAGCAATTCCTAGTTTGCCATTAGTCATAAATAAGCAGGGGAGTTCTCAAGACCTAGCTGAGATCAAACTCCCTTCTTGCCCTGGCGAGGAAGCCCCTGGCTTGAAAATCTTCTGAGCTCAGGGCTCTCTCCCGGGAGAGTATGCCAAACACGCTTTATTATCAATCATCAGCTAAGTGTGAACTCTTGAAAAGTCTCATTTTATAGTTAAACTGTTGAGTTTTCTCATTTTTTTATCCATTCAGCCGATCTCTGGGTCTAACAGGAGCACTTTTAGCTTAGCAAAAGTCATTGAATTGGATGATACCAGTGTTTCTCAACCACGTTCCTGGAGGACCACCAGCTCAGCACATTTTTCATGTCTTCTTAACCAAACACAGATGATTCAGATCATTAGCTCATTAACAGAAACTGAAAGACTTGTAATGGGATGTCCAAAACATTCAGTGTTGGTGGTCCTCCAGGAACATGGTTGAGAAACACTGGATTAGACCATTAGTGCATCTCAATAGGGATCATTTAAAGCTTGACTCTTTTGTAATTGCAATGTTTACTAGGAACGACATAAAATGAAAAGTTGCTGTTTTTTAAGCTGATATGGATAGGATTTATACTCATTTCAGAGTAATAATCAAGGAAATGGTTTACAGTGGCTGCAGCAGGCGCAATGATACATATTATATTCATTCATTCATTCATTCATTTTTCTTTGGCTTAGTGTGTATTTATATCGCACCATATGTTTTACAGAGCGGATGCCCTACCAGCCCAACTTAGTACTGGGAAACACCCATACACAGTCCTTCCCACACACTCATACACTACATCCAAGTTAGTTTGTTCAACTCACCTATACCACATGCTTTTGGACTGTAGGGGAAACCGGAGCACCCAGAGGAAACCCACACAAATGCAGAGGACATGCAAACTCCACACAGAAATGCCAACTGGCCCAGCCGGGATTGGAATCAGTGATCTTATGCTGTGAGGTGACAGTGCTAACCACTGAGCCATCGTGCCGCCATATGTTTTATACAGAGTCTGAAAACACAGTAGTCATCATTTGAAGTGAATCACAACCTTTCATCAAAGTTGTCCTATACCTATTGTACAACACGTCTTGTTTTTGGACAATTTTGATAAACATTTCTCATCGAAATGTTGACTATTGTAGTCCCCTCCTAGGTAACTTCCAAGTGCAGCTTCAAATTTGATCAGTCTTTTTGAACTTCCAAATGTGATTTCCATGCAATCAGGTGGTCACATTGCTTTTGGCACTGCATAATCTCATTGTAATCTAATCGGACTCATTGATCTATGCTAAACTAAGCAAAAACTGCTGCCACCAGTCCCGAAGATCAGCTGAATGGATTAGCCACGTGCTACATACATCACAACACAAGAAAGAATGCAAGGCACAACCACACAATAATGAAAGGACACCTACCTTGAGTTGAATTATGTGGCATGGATGCTCAATCTTAGAACCAAACTAATAACAAAATCAACTTGACCAAGTCACTGAGATCAAACAGCATGCCACAGATAAACAACGTAAACACACAGACGAGAGAGAGCGCGGCCCCAGACTGCTCAAAAGTGCACGCCAATACAAAAACAAGAAACAAGAGAATGCACAGCTCAAACTCCCTCGAGACCAAATGTTCAATACAAGAACAAGTTTAAGAAAAACTTGACAACCCAAGAGCAGTGCCCGGACGCCATCAAAACAAGAGCCCTGACGGGAGTTGTAAAACTAGCCCTTTTTTAAAGTGATGTGATCATCTAATAATGCATGGAATGTACTTTTGTTTTACACCAAACCCTATCAGGTACACCCAAACCATTTTAAAGAGACAATACTTGTAGCATGGGACCATTTTGTCATACATTTTCCTCTTTTTTTTCCTTATTTTTCTTTTTAGAGTTCAGTCTTGGTGGTGACACAAATGACCTTTGAAATATGCAGCTTTAGCTCACGTTGGGTCCCTTTGTACCAATTGACCCACAGTCTACCTGAGCATTTTTGCTGACCATGTTCATGTCTTTATGACCACAGTGTTATCATTTTGTGATGGCTACTTCCAGCAAGATACCATGTCATGTCACAAAGCGCAAATCATCTCAAGCTGATTTTATGATCATGGTTATAAGTCCACCAAACTGAAATGGCTTCGCAGTCCCCAGTTATACGTCCGATAGTGGACAGATGGGCTACAGCAGTAGAAGCCCACTCCGGGTGCCACTCCTGTCAGCTAAGAACAGGAAACTGAGGCTACAATTTGCACAGGCTCACTAAAGTTGGACAACAGAAGATTGGAAAAACGTTGCCTGGGCTGATGAGTCTCGATTTCTACTGCAACATTCAGATGGTAAGGTCAGAATTCGGCATTAACAACATGAAAGCATGAATCTATCCTGCCTTGTATCAACGGTTCAGGCTGCTGGTGGTGTTGTAATGGTGTGAGGGATATTTTCTTTGCACAATTTGGCCCTATTATTAGTACCAATTGAGCATCATGTTAATGCCTCAGCCTACTTGAGTATTGTTGCTGACCATGTCCATCCCTTTATGACCACAGTGTACCCATCTTCTGATGGCTACTTCCAGCAGAATAACACACCATGTCATAAAGTGTGAATCAGCTCAGACTGGTAAACATGACAATGAGTTCACTGTACTCAAATGACCTCCACAGTCACCAGAACTTAATCAAATGGAGCACCTTTGGTATGTGAGGTAACGGAAGATTCACATCATGAATGTGCAGCCGACAAATCTGCAGCAACTGTGTGATGCTATCATGTCAATATGGAGCAAAATGTCTGAGGAATATTTCCAGTACCATGTTCAATCTATGTCATGAAAAGGGGCAAAAGGGGGTCCTGGTACTGGTAAGATGTACCTAATAAAGTGGCCAGTGAGTGTACATGACATCGCTGCACTACAGGCTGCAGCGAGCACTACTTAAATAAAGGTGCCAGCGAGTTACATGCTGATTTAGTCATGTTTACATTAGCCCTCAGGCTTTCTGACCTTCTTTGGCTCTTTTTTGCTCAGTTCTGAGGAACAGTGAGTGGTTGTCAGAGTAAAAGTCAGAAGTAGACAGCAGGCACTCACTACAGAAAGCGTTTATTTCCAGTTGTTTAAATACTGGTCACATCCTCAGGCTGTTCCTCTGCATGTCTTACAAAATCACCCACTGTGTAATATGTCACATTCTTGGGGAAAACCTGTGACCCTTTCAATAATTTCGTGAAGTGTATTGTTCATTCCAATGGCACACACATCAGTCTTGCTGTCCTTCCTGACAAAAAAATCAGCGAACACAGCATGAATGCATTTTATATTCTGAGTTAATGTACTGAATTAAAAGCACAAAGAGGTCACAGACAAAACAAATAAATGACAAAGGTTGACACCTATTCCCAAATGTAAAATAAATGACTTTGCGGTTGCAATGTTCATTTTGTGCTGATTGTATTTTATTATGGTAAAAATCTAAATAAAATAAAAAATAGAGAAATGTTTCTACTAGAGACAAATGGAGTACTGGTGAACAAACTGAGACTTAAAGATTTTCTGTAATTTTTAATGTATTGCTTCATTCGTGTTTATCAGTTGTTGCTTACCCTTGGAGTCAAACCCACAACCTTTGCACTGCTAGCACCATGCTCTTCTCTTTGAGATGTAGGAAAGCAAGTTTTTCTCTAATGCTGGGTTCAGACTACATAATATCAGCGTAATTTAGTTATTATACATTGGATATAAATTGACGCTGGTGCAGCTTTGTGTGATTGTGCTTTTACGTCTCAGGAGCTACATTTTTTTGCAGTTTTTGTTTTCACAAATATACCAGAGGCTGCTGTGTATGCTTTTTTAGATCTCAAATGTCTCTCGTGAGTAAGTGCCATTCGCACCTGCTTCCACCAGAAGCTGCTGTCAACTGACTGTTTGACTGACTGAATGACTGACTGACCCACCCTCCTCCTTCCCTAAACCGAACCAATAGTATTTTCAAAAGCACCAGTTATCCCGCCCACCCACTTCTATTAACTCAACCGACAATTCTAAAAAGCAGTCCAGAAAAAGAAAAGCCCTCGCCTGATTTTTACCACATTTTCAGATTTTCCTGCATTCTCTAATCTAAAACGTACGTGATGTCCACATACATGGTGTCGACATATGTTTCGTTGTGCTACAGGCCACAGGGGCAAATTTTGAAGCCCTTCGCCTTTACACTCTGTTTCAAGGGCCAAGGGGAAGGAGTAGGGGTACAAAAATAGAATTGGGATTGGGCCAAAGGTACGCATTGTATCACACCATCTCTAAACATTTAATTCTAAACAACTTTGAGAGATACAACTATTCAAACCTAGACCTTTAGCAAAAAATACACTCAAAAAATATGTTTGTTCAATCTACTTATTTAAAATGAGCTGAAGCTCAATTCTTGAGTTTTTTGGGGTGGGCAACTTAATTGTTTCATGTTCACTTCACTTTAATTTGTAAAAACTAATAAGCTAACTTAATTCCTTCATGTTATGCAACACAAATCGATTATTTGAAACCCATCTTTTTTTTTACAGTGTAATTAAATTAAATTAAGGAATTTAATCAACAATCTTTTTGTCAACAGCAGAATTTTCCATTTTTAATTACTCAGTAGATGTACTGTGATAGAAGAGAATAGCTAAGCACACAAGAGAAAATATGATTAAATTTAACAGGCGTCTTTCTACTAGTTTTTCATACACATACCTCACTGTGCTATATAAATGAATAGTACAGAAAAATAAGTACAGACAGTAACATACAAAGTCTGCAGCCAGTCTTAGAAAGAAGGGATTATGGATTATGTGGCAGCCTGCTCTATATCCACTATGAGGTCTGCTGGGATGGGTGCCTACTGGAGAAAGCATGAATGGGTCAAAAAAGCCCTGTAGCCTCAACATCCCAATTAAAACCAGACAACGTACTAAACTTAGGATCATAGTGTGCTGTGGTAATGCGTTTGACCTTACTTGCAACATTTGGCGCCCACTTAGTAATACCACAGGGATGAAGTTTTGCCCTGCAGTGAAGCACAGATTGAGACTCACCATGAGGAACAATTACAACAGCCTACTGTATGTACCGCCGGAATCTATGAATAAAGTCCTTATTAGCTTCGACCACAGGTCTCAGCGGAAAATAATAATACACATGTGGAATCAGCCACATACCTTCTCTGCGTCTCTATGTGAAACGATGACTCATCAACAAGTTCTACATCTCAGCATGGTGACTGGTTTCTCTCAGTTCAACTTCTGAACTTGTTATCCACAGTGCTTTTCTGCCCATTTCAGTAGTGCTACTGTTAGACTTTTAAGTTATCCAGTTCAGTTCTTCCTATTCAGTTTTATGTACCTTAAACTTGTCTTATCTACATGAGAACAAATGACACTAGCTACGTAACGACTCAGGAGAATGTGCTAAAGATAGAAAGTATTCTCCCTTCATCAGTATCGCACAGCCTCATTAAATCACCTTTCAAAGCCAAGCTCCCAAACACAATGAACTTGATAGGAGCAGCTAGTTAAGAGATACATCTCAGTATGCCACTGTCATAACATTACTTTCTTTTTGAGAACACTCTATATTTTTGCATGTATTTAGAGTCTTTGCTTTTTGAAACAGGGAACTTGAAGGGAATCTAAGCTACCGTGGATAAGTCCAGCTCAAGTTGAGACACTTAATAACGCTTATTGTGGGTTTGGACCAGAAAAAAGAAGAGCATACTTGACACTTCTAGGTACCACAAGAATGGGTGATATAAAGTCGAAGGGTTTGGGACTGAAAGCACACCGGATTGTCTTGGTGCCTTTTCACCTGCCCATAAATGATGGGCTCATATTGTTTTTGGTAACACTTCATTCTAACTATTAGCAAACCATTAATTAAGATTATTAGCTCAATAAACTACTAATTATCCACTTGTTAATAGTTAACAGGACAGTAGTTATGTTTAGGTTTTTGATAGGATTAAGAATGAAAAATAAGATCCTACTTTTTAAGCTAAAAATAAACAGTGAATTTCTTCGTAATAGTGTGAATTGTGACCTAAAATAAAGTGTTATCAAGTTTTGTTTAAGGTGTTCTTATGTTAAAGCACACCAAGCTTTTAGGTAATCTAACATTTAGTGTAATCCAAAACTGAAAAATTAAAAGATTCACTTCTGTCAGAATTAATCAATGAATCATTTGGCATCACCTCATACTTTGGTTTCTCATCAAATCTTCCAACCAATTAAAGGCTCTCTAGTATTTGGTACATCCTACGTTTGATGCATTGCTAATGTATCCATGTAAAAACATTGAAAGTGAGGGTTTGCCTGAACACTTATAAGAATAGAAGAAAATATTAGACTAATTTGTGTTGATCTAAATTCTGTATTAGCCCCAAGGGGGTAAAAACATTCTTCGCATGCATCCACAATCAGTTTACAGGGAACTAGGAGATTCAAAATTAAATCTGTTACACACGGTATAGTGTAAATAGTTCTATATAGATCTAGACATTGTAAATTCACAGCAGAGAACATATTTGCAAGTGTTTGCAAACCACAAACCAGATTGGACCCATTTGAATTACTCAGAAAGCTGTGTTTTAAAGCAGAGAAATGGTGAGTCAGACTCATTCGTTCATTCATTTTCCTTTGGCTTAATCTCTATTTCAAAGGTCACCACTGCGGAATAAACCGGCAACTATTCCAGCATATGTTTTGCACAGCGGATGCTCTTCCAGCTGCAACCCAATACTGGGAAACACTCATACACACTCATTCACACACACACACACACACACACTCAAACAGTACGGCAAATTGAGTTCATCAAATTCACCTATAGCACATGTCTTTGGACTGTGAGGGAAACCGAAGCACCCAGAGGAAACCCACACCAACACGGGGAGAACATGCAAACTCCACACAGAAATGCCAACTGGTCCAGTCGGGACTCGAACCAGCGACCTTCTTGCTGTGAGGCGACAGTCAGTCAGACTCAGTATTACTATTATAGACTGTGACAGTCATGAATCTGATGAGCTTAAGCTCAACAAACCTGAATGGCAGAGTAGATCTAGATTAAACCCGATTGGTGCTTTTTGTAAATGGGGAGGAGCTACTATAGGAGCTGTCTTCCTGTTTCAGTTGAGATTACATCAAACATTGATTTTAATCAAATGTTCATTCAAAGCACTTCATGGGACCTGTAAGTCCCAGTGTTCTTGTGAGTCCAGGCATGGAGAAGGTAGACATTCTCTTCATTGTGCACAACCATTGTCTCATGAGGATGCATTTGAAAACATGAAGATGGACATTTTTTTTAATAATTATTTTTTAGGGGTTTTCACATTTATTATGATATAGGACAGTAGATATTTCAGATAGGAAATCATTTGTAGCAGAAAAAAGGGAAGGGTCAGCAAAGGACCTTGAGCTAGGAATCGAACTTGGGTCGCCGTGAGCACTTCTGTGCTATAAGTCGACGCACAGTACCACTAGGACATTTCTGATAACTCATCATCTCTAGTTGCCTGTTTTCAGAGTGGATTGGGTATAAAGAAGCCCATTTCACCTACACCTACCTCACAATCTTTCAGACTTGCTTGCTAGAAAATAGAACAATGCTTTGCCAGAGCCATCAAGTCCTGTTCATTTCAGAGTTTGGGATTTATAATTGCTTCACCACTCTAATCCACAGACCTTCGAAATGGAGAATCAGGGCAAACATACCAGCTTTCCATTTCTGTTGGACATTATTCCCCTCCGAACTCTCCATTCCACCTTATACATTTTTCTCTTCATTTTCTGTGACAGTAAATGCCTCCTCCAGGCCTAATGTTACAGCCAACGATGACTGCCTGTGCATTCTGCTAAAGATGATTTGCTAAAGACTCAAATAATGGCTGCAGCTCTCTTAAGGCATACAGAGAATTCCATCAAAAATTAATGCATTAGACTAAAATATCCACAGTATCCACGGTACAGGTTATTTTGTTTGAGTTCAGAAAGTAGGTCTTACATCAAACAAATAAACTAGCCCAGGCTCATTGTGAAAACGTACCCCTGTATACATCTCTGGAAAGCATGGATTATGTAGCCAGAGCTACGTATGGCTGCATTTTATCTTTAAAATGAACGCTATGGGGCGATATGACACCGTCCACGGCTTCTGTTTCATTTCACGCTACCAGCTGACCACTTACCTCCATGTGGATGGCTTTTCCACTATTACCAGTTTGCTCAGTAGCTTACCATGTACGTAATGGGGTTTGAGTGTGCCGAAGAGTGGTTCCAGAAAGCAGGTAAAACAAAATAAAATAAACAAGTAAATAACAGGGTGAGAAGGGGTGGTAAGATCTGAAAACACGGTTGGGTTTAGGGAAGGGGATGACCGGGTCAATTTGTGCTTTCTAAAACACTATCGGTTGGGTTCATGGAAGGGGGAGGGTGGGGTTGTTGGTCAGTCGGTCAATCAGTCAGACGACAGCATTTCTGGTGGATTTACTCAAGAACAGCAGACACAAATGGCACTCGCGAGAGAAATTTGAGATCTTAAGAAGCGTACACAGCAAAAAAACTTACCTCCTGGAACGTATTTTACAATCTCCAGAAATGTATATAGGGGTACGTATCAATAATGAGCCTGAAATAAACCTAATTCTACTATCAAACAGAGTCGAGGAAGACAGCCATAAGATTAGCAAAACTCGCTGCTGATGTTTAATCAAAGGGGAACGAGGACATCCATCCACTAACTCTTTACACAATCAAAGTTCAGTCATGTTTTGCTCACAATGTAGGTGCATTTCGCAGAAACATTCAACCCTTTTGAAAAAGCCCACTCAATGTAATGAGCTCGGAGATTAGAAGGATTTGTCATTCAGTTTCCCTTTTTTTGTCTTCCCAGATTTAAAGATATTCTGTCAGCCTCCGATGCTGGATAATAATTGTGTTTCCATCAAACAGACATCAAGAATAGTTGTCCCACCAAACATTCCTGGTTGAGTAAATCCTTCTTTTTCAAGACGTTCAGAAGGACTCTCTTAACACAGAGACTTAGCAGTGAATCAGCGCTAAAACAAACGCTAA
Organism: Danio tinwini; assembly: GCA_903798205.1. NCBI lineage: Eukaryota > Metazoa > Chordata > Actinopteri > Cypriniformes > Danionidae > Danio > Danio tinwini. Next base: position 9,772,211 of record CAIGQZ010035013.1, on the reverse strand, counting down.
TCTTCTCAAAGAGCAAGGAAGCATGGCAGAAAAAACAAAAGACCAACACGGTGGCACATGCAAATAAAAAACTCAGAATAAGAGTGGCTTCATGCTTCCTTCAGTTAGCCATTCTGTGCTCTTCAAAGCAGGAAACATGTACTTGTGTTCTTAAAATCTTCTTCAGAGAGATGATTGACGCTGGATTCTGTGCTATTGAGTTAAATTACAGCTTACTTTAACATTTTTGTAACTCAGGCTTACTCTCTCTCTCTCACAGTCGAAGGTGTCCATGATTGCCGAAAGGCTAACCACAATCCCCCACAGCAGGAGAAAAACTTCTTATGACAGAACACATTTCCTCCTGCACTTCACACTTCATTACCCTCCGTAATACTTTGGCACAATGATGTATGGTACTATTCAAATTCATAAGAGTAGCTCTTGGCAGAACCGCCTTCAAAACTTCTGAAGTACTGGGATTAAAGTTCATGCTTTTAAGACATTGTACTTTTTAGGATTACTTAACATATCTGACGCATGATACTTTTCTATAGAATTGCTCATTCCATCTAGCCTCAGTGCCAGATATCCTTCTGAGTGAGTTCCACAAATAAGAGTAGCTCAAGATTTCAACATAGGCTCATTCTGAAAAGGTAGCCCTATATACATTTCTGGAAATCACCAACTAAGTAGCCAGAGCTACATATGACTGCATTTCATCTTTAAAATGAACGCAATGGGGCAGTATGACAACATTCATTTTCTCAATTACTAGCTGACCGCTTACCTCTGTATGGATGGCTTTTCCGCTGTTACCAGTTTGTCTGGTAGCTCAACATGTACGTAGACTGTAGATGCAGAACAGAGTTGACCACAACATTGGGGTTCGAGTCTGATGAAGAACGATTCCAGAAAGCATGCAAGACAAATAAAACATGTTAATAACAAGGTGAGGATGTGGTAAAATCTAAAAAACTTGGTAAAAATTAGGGGGCTTTTCTTTTTCTGCATCGTTTTTTTTTTTTAGAACTTTGTCGGTGGAGTTTAGGGAAGGGGTGGGCAGGTGCTTTTTAGAACACTATTGATTGGGTTTAGTGAAGGGGGAGGGTGAGGGGGCTCAGTCGGTTGGTCAGTCAGTAAATCAGTCAGTCGACAGTGGCCTCTGGTGGATTTACGTGAGAACAGCAGGCACGAATGTCACTCGCGAGAGCAATTTGAGATCTGAAAAATTTTACACTTTGGCCTCTGGTAGATTCGCGAAAAAACAAAAACTACAAAAAAAAGTACTTCCAGGGACATATTTGACTCTCTCCAGAAATATATATAGGGGTACGTAATCAGAATGAGCCTGGCATGCAAGATTTGAACATTTAAGATTTTAAGAAATTGTTAACCCAAAAATGTAATTTCTGTCATCATTAACTCACTCTTGACTTGTTCCAAATTAAATCAAACCTATTATAGAAATCAGTAGTTATAAGTTACCAACATTCTTTAAAAACAAAATAGTGTGTGTTTAACAGAACAAAATGACCCAAACTGGTTTGAAACAACCAGTTCCAAAATTTTGAGAGGTGTCTGGATGGAGACTTTAATGCCCACACCCAACCTCACCTCTAATGCTGTGTTCACACCAGACTTGGAACACGTGAATAAATCGCAAATATTTTCAGTTTACACGCTTCATTTGCGCATCAAATTCACTTCAAAATAAACGTAGATTCGCATCATGGGCAGGGCTTCTGTCTGCCCGTTTACTCTAGCTTTATTGCCAAATGGCTTACATAGATTTTATTGAGGTAATAGTTGTGTATTGTGAAACTATACCTACATGATCGAAGCTTCAGTGGTGCCTCCGATTGAACCAAGCCCAGTTTCACAAATGGTTGTCAGGTGTCTGCAAAAAACTTCCCATCGGGACACCAACAACAGGCGCTACATCATAATCACAACCCTAAAAGAGAAATTTCCTGATTGGTAAACGCGGCGCTAATGAAGTTTAGATTTTTCAACTCGAGCGAAACGCGCATTAAGCACATCAGACGTGCCAAATGCTCAACTCACGCCACTTCATTTGCGCAAATCGTATCATTCACACCACTTCATTCATGCGTATGGCGCCACAGGATGTCTATTCACATCTTTGCGTTGACTTCACATGTAAATCACTGGCGCTTGACGCTTCATCCGCGTCTGGTGTAAAAGCAGCATAAGCCTACCCCTCACTGTGACATCACTAACTCCACTGTGTGCATTGTGTCTGACATTGCATTTCTGGGATATGAAGTCTCAGTTTGCAAATCCAAGTCTGCACCCAGATACTGTTGAAAACTTGGATAGTTGGAGCTTTTTTGGGAAAATTATTTCTTTAGCATGCTTCACGTGGTTCCCACAGTCACCAATAAATGAGTCAGTCGTTTAGTTCCCACAGTCACCAATAAATGAGTCAGTCGTTTGGTTCCCACAGTCACCAATAAATGAGTCAGTCGTTTGGTTCCCAAAGTCACCAATAAATAGAGGCAGTAGGTAGTGCTGTCACCTCACAGCAAGAACGTCGCTGGGTCGCAGGTTCGAACCTCGGCTGGACTGGGTCAGTTGGTGTTTCTGTGTGGAGTTTGCATGTTCTCCCCGCGTTCGCGTGGGTTTCGTCCGGGTGCTCCGGTGTCCCCCCACAGTCCAAAGACATGTGGTACAGGTAAATTGTCCGTAGTGTATGAGTGTGAATGAGTGTGTGGATGTTTCCCAGAGATGGGTTGCGGTTCATTCTGCTGTGGCGACCCCAGATTAATAAAGGGACTAAGCCGACAAGAAAATGAATGAATGAATGTATATATTTATAAAATAAAACACATTTGAGCCACAGTTAGATCCAGTGTGTTCATAGCCCACTGTGGTGACTGGGTAGTGGAGAAACTGTTGGACAAATAGAAAAACTTTGCCCTCGCCCTGATAGACAGGTTCCATAGAAATATGATAAATAGCATTGATATGTTTTTACACATTAGTGCTCATTTACAATGACCTGACACTGGACTCGTAATTACTTTTTAATATTGAAGCGGTGAAGAGGTGAAGCTATTGTTCTGATGAGTGAACATTATCATAACTGGTTTCTTAATCATTCAAGCAGACAGAATTACAATTAGACGTGTTACTAAGGATACATCTTTGTGTCCCCTATTTTATCGTCGTGGCTCATGGCAGTTCAAGGTTATCAGTACATTTTGAGCTCAGTGGACCTACGTTTCCTAGAACAGAAAAATAAACGAAGAAATTATAGTTCATGATAAATCTGTATTAAGATTTTTTGCAGTCATACAACTAAAATAATTACTATGTTCATATACATTTTTATTAAATATAAATGTATTTTCTCTGTAGGTATATTCCCTCAAACTTTCTAAACTTATTATAACAGCATTTGACCACCTACTTGACCCACCTTATACATAACAGCGAATATATGTTTTCCAAGATTTAAATTATTGATGCTTCATCAGTTCAGATGTGGATATGGAGAACTTCACTTTTCACTTCACAGATATCATCAAGTCAGAGGGGTGGAAAATAATTTCATTTATTTATTCATAGCTTCCTAAAGAATCCTTCAAAGATAAATCAATTTGCCAAGGTTTAATCGTCAGACACCTGCAGTGAGATGTGATGTACAGGCCCAAATCAGAAAAAGTTGGGACAGTAATGCAAAACGCAAAAAAAAAAAAGAAAGTAGTGAATTCTAAATTTACTTTGACTTGAATTTCATTGCAGACAATACAACAGATATTATTTAATGTGGTTTTAATAATTAATTAATTAATTAATAAATTTTTCAAAATTAACACATCCAATTTTGGTTATTGCAACACATTTCAAGAGTTTTCAAAAGTTTACCACTTTGTAATGTTGCCATTCCTTTTAACGACACTTAAAATATGTTTATGAACTGAAAACACCAAGTGATGAAGTGTTTCAGGTCTAATGTTGTCCCATTCTTCCAGCAGTCTTAATGTGGGCAACAGTACGGGGTCTGTGTTGTCGTATTTTGCATTTCCAAATGCGCCACACATTCTCTATTGGAGACGGGTCGGGACTGCAGGCAGGCCAGACATGTACCTGTATTCTCTTCCTCCGCAGCTAGGACATTTTAATGTGTGTAGAATGTGGTTTTGCATTGTCTTGTAGAAATATGCAGCGTATTAGTGTCCCTTAAGGCAGCATATTGTGTTTAAAAATTTCTATGTAGTTTTCAGCATTAATGGTGCCATCACAGAAGTGCAAGTTATCTTTGCCAAGGGCACTGACATAACCCCAGGACAGACCCTGGCTTTTGGACTTGCTGGATGATCCTTTTCTTCTTTGATCCAGAGCACATGCCATCCCTTTCTCCCCCAAAATACTTGAAATGCTGATTCATTTGACCACAGTACACATTTCAACTGTGTGATGGTCCATCCCAGATGGCCCCAAACCCAGAGAAGTCGACGGCGCTTCTGGACACAGTTAACATAGGGCTTTCTTTTGGCACAGTACAGTTTTAACTGGCATTGTGGATGTAATAACATATTGTGGTACTTGACAAAGGTTTACCAAAGTGGTCCTGAGCCCATGTGGTGATTTTGCTTATTCACCTTATTCTCCATGTACAAGCGGGTGCAGCCATTTGAATCTTTTTGGCTCAAGATTTCCAGTCTCATTCACTTCCATTCATTTTTCGACATTGAAAATGGATCGTTTTGTGGCTTGATGAAACACTTGTTTGTAGAGCAAGTAATTTGACAGTTTTCTGCCCTTCATTATTCCTAGTCATTTATCCCATAGCCAACTGAATCGAAAGTTCTAAAGAATCTAAAGCATTGAAGAATAAGGCCAATAGATGAATGAGGATTCTTGATGCAGTGCTGCCTTAAGGATCAAAGATCACAGTAGTTCAGCTTAGGTTTGCACCTTTGTCCTTTTACACACTGAAATTCCTCCAGATTCCTTGAATCTTTAATACTTATTACCTATAATATGCATTAATATGGGTCTTGACTTGGTGTCAAAAAGTAAGCCTAAAACATTATAAGCATGGCCATAATTCAAAGTGAACCTCATGAAAGAAAATGCATTTAAAAGTTCTAGGATTCTACTTGAATGTACTTTAATATATGTTAACATTTACCAAAGCATATTAACATTTAAAACAACCATTTTCACAGCATCAGAAAAAAAAAAAGTCTACCTATCTATTCTATAAAAAAAACTCACATACATTATAATTTTCTTTACAGGATTTGTATCACCACATTGTTTTTATAATGTTTTTCTCATGCATCCTTGCGCTTCAGCAAGGAATCCCTTTCTATTGTGAGCGTATGTTAAATTAGCATATCTCTAATTAAAGTAGGCAAAGGTGGAGCTGACGATCAAAGACTGTTGGTTCTGGCTTCTGTTTAGTATTGCCTGCTCATTATTGTAACGCAGCTTCTGATTACAGCTATTTGTGTGTCTCCATCAGTCCGAGGAAAGCCAATTTGCCTTTTCAATCTTGTGATGAGCAAAAGTTCAATCTAAAGCAAAACTGTAAACACAAGGCTGGAAGATGTCATGTTTTCAGCTGGACCATGTAATTGGCCCTTTACCCTTGTTAACATATTTACGCCGTTCTTTAACTAAGCAAGGATCTGGAAAGGGCAGCGCATCTTACAATCATCGTTCCTCACTGTCTTGTTCTTAAAATGAGACTGATGAATAAAGACCACTATGCAAGGCTGTGTTTGACTTGCTAGAGTTCATAGCTTACTACACAGTATACTACTTAACAATACATTTTTTTAAAGTGTATTAAGTTACTTTTTACTGTTATTAGTGTTGTGGAAAGTTGCACTGGATCTCGACAAACATCTTCTAGGTTTCAAAAAAGAAGCTGAGGTCTTCAAAGTTCTCAAGTTGAAGCAGTTTATTGTTACAGCAGAGATGGTCGATCGAGCTCTCTCCCCCCCAATGTTCAAAAACCCACAGTTTATATACAGTTTCTTATGGATAGTTATCATGAGACATGATGTAACATCACCCTACTCCTGGCTCCAATAGGATCCTAGCTTTTTAATTATTGGCTGTATGTTTTTCTGTTTTTACATATCTTAAAGGTCATATAGCATGTGCTTACAATTATGTGTTTGCATATGATCGTGTTGTTTCCATACTTTCTAAATTATTTCGTTTATGTATGCTATTTTAGTGAGGGTTGTTTTTGTTTTGGTCAATACATACATTTACCTAAATGTATTGCATGCGCTCTGTCTGCATTCTTACTTAGGCGCTTGATCTGTTGTGCTTCAATTATTAGGCCCTCAATTATAAGACCCTGCATGTCTGTGTGTTTTCTCTGCATCTCTTGAATCCATGTATTTCTATAAGTGTATTTTAATAATAACCTATATTTTAATAGTGGCAGATTATATAGTGATTACATAATAAAAGTTTATATATGTATAATATATAGTTCTATAATTATAGTTCTATAATTCTCCTAAATTAGTAGGCCCACACAGAATCTACGCACGCAGAAGTCAATCAATTGCGGAGTTCCTCAAGGAAGTATTTTAGGTCCATTATTTTTTCTTTTATATATTAATGATTTAAAAATAGCGTGTTCCGTTTTTTTGGGCGGGGGGGCAGCTTAATCGTTTTATGCAATACAGGATCATTGTGGATGTGTGCCCCTGTTTACCTTTCTGGAGAGTGCAAATTATGTAGCTAGAGGTACTATTTCTATATTTCTTTATGCTGATGATGCTGCAATTTTAGTTTTTCACAGAGACAAAAGGGCCCTGGAAGAAATCATGAGTTCCCGGTTAAGAAGTGTGAACAACTGGTTTTTAGATAATAAACTTTCTTTACACATAGGTAAAACGGAGCTTCAAAAAGTGAAATTAAAGAAAAATTATAGTTTTGTAGTTAGAATTAATGATAGAAAAATCATGTCAAAAAAGGTTGTTAGTTATTTGGGATGTTTAATAGATAATAAATTATCAGGAGATGTTATGGCAAGAAAGGTTTTTTTGAAAGATATGTGGAAAAATAAGTTTCTTAGCAAGGCAAGCTGACCTGTTGGATGTTCATTCTTTAAAATTATTGGCAAGAGATTTGATTAAACCTTATTTTGATTATGCTACATCATTTTGGTATAGTAGCTGCTCACAGAGTATGAAGGATAAATTGCAAAAGGCACAAAATAAATTAGTGCAAATAATTTAAAAAATCCATCCTAGAGCACATCTGCACAAAGAGTTTTTTTTAAAGAATTAGGCATGTTAACTGTTAGTCAAAGAGTATGCTTTTTAAAACTGGGAATGGTACGTAAAATGTTTAATAAGGTGGTTCCTAGTTATTTGGTGAACTATTTTCAAATGGTGAGGCAACAGCATTCATACAGTACTAGGGGTTGGGATTTTAATATTTGCTTATTTAAATTTAGAAGTCTAGTGGGTAAAAATATGTTTTTATATACAAGTGCAATCATGTGGAACAAATTACCAAAACCGATCAAGGAAATAAAAGACTTAAAGAGGTATAAAAAAGCTCCATCAAAAGATGGTTGTTTGATGAGGATTAGTTTGCATGGTGAATGATGATGTTTTTTTGCTTTATATGTTATTTGATTGTGAATGGGGTTGTGGCTGGAGGGGCGTCCGCTGAGTGGTGCGTGTGTTGGATGAGTTGGCGGTTCATGTGGCGACCCCTGATTGATGGAGTGACTAGGCCGAAAAGAAAAATGTATGAAGCAATAATTGTACTTGTGAATTATTTTGTTCCTGTTTTAAAATGTGGAGGTACTGTTTGTTTTATGCATCATCTGTATTTTTAGGCCATACTTTGTTTTATTTAACAGTGAGGACCACAATGGAAACAAGCCAAGGGCTTTATTGTGTTTTTATCCTCAACAGTTTTTATTTCAAAATGTATGGGATACTTGTATTTTTGTACAGCTTGTCTAAAACCTGTCAAATAAAAAAAAAATAAAATTCAATTCAATTCAAAGTCCGACATAGGCTCATTCTGAAAACAAAGCCCTATATACATTTCTGGAGATTGTGAATTATTTAGCCGGAAGTATGTATGGCTGCATTTTGTCTTTGAAACTAACGTTACGTGGCGGTATGGCGCCGATTCTTTTCACACTTACCAGCTGGTCGCTTGCCTCCGTATGGACAACTTTCCCGCTGTTACCAGTTTGTCCAGTTAGCTCGCTATGTACGTCGGCGGACTTGAGATGCAGAAAGGAGTTGACCATGATGACGAGGTTTGAGTCTGGTGAAGAACGTTTCTAAAAAGCAGGTAAGACAAAAACAGAATCCAAAAAATAAAATAAACAAGTAAATAACAGGGTGAGAATGTGGTAAAATCTGAAAACGTGGTAAAAATCAGGCGATATATAATATAATATTGAATATATATGCATACGTTTAATGATTACTACTGTATAAGGTGAAATGTTGACTATGATATGATGTAATAATTATCAGAGTAAAATATCTTAAATTATATGTAAAATCTGATTAGATTTAGTTTACTAAGTTTAGATTTAGTTTTAGTTTAGATTTACTGCATATTATACACATAAAGCATGTGTCCATGCTGTATGTATGTAACATATTAAATGCTACAACAATGCATTTCAACTCTTCTAAATACTACTACTACTACTACTACTACTACTGCTAATAATAATAATAATAATAATAATAATAGTAATAATAATATTAACATCAACTACCATTCAACATATAAATGAGAGTGCATTATTATAAAATTTACACACTCAAAAATGACTTTAACTGCTGTTCAGACTACTTATCGAAAATGAGTTGAAACAACACAGTTCTTAAGTTTTTTTTTTGGCCGGGGGGGGGGGGGGGCAACTTTATCGTTTTATGCAATACAGGATCATTGTGGATATGTGCCCGTTTACCTTTCTGAAGAGTGCAAATTATGTAGCTAGAGGTACATATGGCTGCATTTCCTCTTTAAAATAAACACTATGGGGCAGTAATTTGCCGCGATGGCTTCTGTTCTTTTTAGCGCTACCAGCTGATCACTTACCTCCATGTGGACAGCTTTTTGGGTGATACCAGTTTACCCAGTAGCTCGCTCATTCTGAAAAATGTACCACTATATACATTTTTGGAGTGCTCCAAATATGTCCCAGTTTTTGTTTTTGCTAATCCACCAGAGACCACTGTGTTCGCTTTTTGAGATCTCAAATTTATCTTGCAAGTTCCATTCATGGTTGCTGCTCATGTGTACATCCACCAGAGGCCGCTGTCGACTGCCTGACTGACTGAATGAATGACTGCCTGACTGACCCACCCTCTTCCTTCTCTAAACCTAATCAATATTGTTTTCAAAAGGACCGATTGACCCGCCCGCCCACTTCCCTAAACCCAAACGCCAGTTTTAAAAACAATCCAGAAAAAGAAAAGCCCTCGCCTGATTTTTACCACGTTTTCAGATTTTACCACATCCTCACTCTGTTATTTACTTGTTTATTTTATTTTTTTGGCTTCTGTTTTTGTCTGTCTTGATTTCTGGAACCATTCATCGCCGGACTCGAACTCTGTCATCGTCAACTCCACTCTGTGTCTCAAGATTACCAGCGTACATGGTGAGCTACTGGATAAACTGGTAACAGGTGAAAAGCCGTCTATTTGGAGGAACGCCGCCATACCGCCCCGTAGTGTTCGTTTTAAAAACTAAATGCAGCCATAAGTACTTCTGGCTACACAACTCGCGATCTCGAGAAATGTATATAGGGCTACATTTTCCGTGAGCCTATGTTGATAATGAGTATGGGTTTGTTTTATGTTCAATCCACTTAAATGAGTAAAAACGATTAAGGTAATTCAATCGATTTATGAAGGGACAACAGGAAGCAATTATTTGATACCTTTTTTTTTTTTTTTTTTTTTTTTTACAGTGCAGATTTTCAGTCTTACTATTCTCTAATACTACAATTATACTGTAACTGGCAAGCAACTTGACAGGTGTATTGTTTTAAAATACGAGAATGTGTCAGATCATTACAAACCGTTTCATGTCGGGTTTTAAAATCCCTGTTGAACGCAGCGCTCATTCATCAAACCCCTATCGCTTTCAGATTCACAGTAGGTGGCCACCATATCAAATCGCCCAGCAATATGGAAACAAGACACACACTGCAACCAAAGGACGCCCTGATTAAAAATTCATTAATTGCACCACCCGTAGACACACACTACCCACGAGAAGCCAGACAGAAGAGCAATGACTGGCGCGCTGCTCGCTAATGGATGATATGGGAGATGTTTGCAAATGAAAGTGTACGATCGCCCTTTCGCCCTCCCAGCAAATATCATCGACCGATACAACATAACTGATCGTGGCAGAGCTCAACCGAGGGCACATTTGATAATGGCTTTCATGCTATCATTTGCGCGAGAGAAATTGTTTTCTCAACCCTCCGATCGGTGTTATGCAGATGAGGCCATTATCTACCCATTTGAGCTTGTGTCTACCTGCCTGTTTGATGGAGTTTTCTAGCATAGATCCTCGCCCGGAGACCCAAAGACTCCCCCGGACTCAATATAGAGGTCTTTTTTTGTTTATGGCAGCAGAATAAATAGTCTAATGAGACGAGTTTTGTTGATGGATGATATAGACGGGGGCTTTGGAATATCTTTGCGCCTAATGCATTGATTGTCTTCCACAGACCAGATTAGGATGTCAGGCACCAAGACCGGTTCCCCTTGTCTACCCTTAATGTAATCTACTATTGATCAGAAAATGTAGCAGTGCAAATATAAGCCCTCTATATTAATATCCTTCTTCCTCTGTTCAGCAATAGGCCAAATGAAGGAGCATCCATGCGAGTCAGGCTGGCAGCAGCTCTGTAAATAAGCAAGTGGTGTTCGGGTCCAGTGTTGACCCCTGAGGGAATGCAGGCTTGCGGTCATGCTTCAAGTAATGATGTAAGGAATCGTCTCTCTTTGGAGTTTAAGAGTGTAATGATAGGAAGATGGTCCTTTAGTGGTTCCTTTGTGTTGTGGTGTTGTTGTTGTTTAGAAGAGGTAAGAAACTAGAAGTGCATTCTGAAAAAAAAAAATTGGAAATAAATATATTTATAGGATATATATATATATAT
>CAIGQZ010035013.1:9719176-9730447 GCA_903798205.1 Danio tinwini | reverse complement strand
TAACAATTTATGCACTATACTTGAATTGTTTAATAGTGATCAATATTGTAAGTTGACTTCTCCAAACTGTTTCCTAAGCACATTTTGAAATCACCACTGCGGCATGAACATAATGTATCACAACACTACAGAGACCTGAGGAAAAGAGGAGTCCTTAATGCTGGTCATGGATCAGGCAATCCACCATGGAAAATACTGTAGTGAAAATGTTTATGCTGTTTTTATTTGTATTTGAGATGCTGTGTCCCTCTCATTGCATAGTCTACATGTCGCAGGTATGTTTTTATTTATCTGTAAATGTTACAGAGTCATTTATTACAGTTTTTACCACATTTACCTGTTTTGTCATGAAATAATATAAATCAATTGACTTATATTTGTGGTTGGGGTGTTTTTTTCCCTTTCAATATGAGGATTACTGTCTTTTAACAGCCATAGTCCAGTCGTTTATCACAAGATGAACAGATCACTTGGAGAAAGAAAGAGCATCCTCATGGGAAATGTTTTGTTTATCCCTGTTGACTGAACACCAATCAATATGCCGCTCAGAACCTATTAGCCTTCCTGAACTGCTTAACACAAACTGACCCCTATTACCCAGTGCAGTCAATGATGTCTGTCACCGTAATACTCTTAATGCTATTTTCCATTAGCTTTATCAGGAACATCAACCTGTTGCTAAGAGTCAGAAATGCATTCAATCTGCAGAAAGCTAGGACAGCCAAGGCTGCCGTCCCTTGTTTTTATTTAATGGAGGATTGTGATCTTGAAGCTGCAGTGTTTATGGTTTGTTTTCAGTTTGCTTTGATTGGATCAGCATGTCCAGTAAATAAATGAGGGTTCACAAGCCTTGTAGCTGAAGGAATTGGGACTGGGGAAGTCGAATGCTGTAGAAGCAGCCGGTGAAAGAAAAACTTAAAGTAATTGTTGACTGCTTTATTGGTAGCAGTAATAACCCACCCTGAACCTTGACCTCACAATTCCTAAACTATAGCTGAAACATCATTTAAAGCACCATTTACAGCAGGTACTGGTAGTGTTGACTTGATTTTCAAATAAAAAGAGGTACATGTCTGAATTAAAATGTATGCCATGTCAGTATAATAGTCCTCCATTGGTCTAAATTGACTATGGATTAAACAGCATATGTCATGTGATTGACATGGTTGCTTGTACAGCAACTAAAAAGACAATATTAATGACAGTCCCTCATGTACAAATTGCAGTTGTATACAGTCTCTTGCTCATTGGAGTGACTGCATTTCTTTCTGCATACTCACTTTGCTACCAACAGATTCATCAATTCCTCTTTCCCTTCCTTAAGACACTGGGTCAAGTTTTTTTCCACCTTATGCTGTCATCTCCTCTTATCTATTGGTAATGATGTTAACTGCCTTTTACTCTTTTGCAGCAATCTTTGTAATGCAGTAGCAGGTAACCATGGTCTCACCTCCCTTTTGCCAACTCTCAGTAGTGTACATTCTTGGAGATCAATCCATCAATAATGCAATGAACATGCACCAACCAGTGTAATCATCATTACTTAAGCAAAGTATACATGATAGGAAGTTCTGAACATGATAGGAATCCAGCATTTACATTCCTAGGATATACCCGGGATATGGCTATTACTATACAAGTGGGAAATGTTAAGTAATCTCTCCTGCCATCTCTGTCTTTACCATGAGCTTGGGATTCAACAACACCCGATTTGTGAGGTGTTGGTGAGGGTGAAGTGAGTAGCTCCCTTTCTGATCCTCAAATCTCAATGTTGGTTGTCAGCAATTGTAAAGCCAGGGTAGGTGAATTACTGAACAACATCATCTCACAATCATTAATAGTAATGGCTGGTGCAGAATGGACTCCACGGGATCTTCCAATATGATTCTGAGTTTGAAGGGATCATATATGTTTCATTCAAATGCCATTTAAGTGTGTAATATGGGCATTTGGGAATCCTCACTTGGTGAGAAATGGCATCACAAGTGAGACACCAAACCAGTTTTCCCACAACTTAGCCAAGTTGGTACACATCATACCAGTGATACCTGCTTAACTTGGTGTTAGTAGAATCTTGTGAAGGTTTTAGGTGTTTCCTAGCCCTCAGCTCTGCAGATGTCTGCTAGAGAGGTACCATGAGCCAGAGCTCAGGAGGTGGGAACACTCTTAGCAGAATTAGCTCTTAGGGCATACTCACACTATGTTCAGTTGCCTTGAACTGGGCAGAAGCACGATTGACTCCCTTCCATCACCCCAGACAGCCAGCATTCACATTGCATTTGGTCCTGAGCACGCTTACGTCATTGATGATGCGCTGTTCTGTTTAGGGAGCGAAGTGCTCTTGCCCAGCAGAGTGGAGATTTTTGTATATCGTTATATCGTTTTAGTCGTTTCATATGCAGTGACATGCAGTCAAATATTTCGCCAAACAGATCAGCCACTTTTGACGCTCATAAACAATTATAAAGTCCTCGTGCTGCAGGAATTAGGAGATTTGCTGAAAGGGTTTGCAGGGAGGGGTTTGCGTCTTTAATAATCTAAGACAGTTTGTGTTCATTGAACAGTAAGAATGATTAGTAAATCCATATGAAACAGTCTCTTACAAGCCATGTCTCATCTTCAGTTTCGGGCTCAGGCGCGCTTTGCACGCACACTACAAGCATACAACGCCAAAGCCCAAGTGAACCGTGCTCTGGCACACCTCTTCCAACCGGCCAAGGCAGGCCCACTGAATCGTGCCTGAGCCCGATTCAGAGCACACACTACTCAAACGATCCGGGAAACGGGCCAGGACACGGTTCGGATAGCATAGTGTGAGTACACCGTTACTCCTAGAAGGCATGACACACCTTGATCCCACAGCTGCTAAGAGAGTCTTGCTTGTAATAATTAGCTCAGCTAACTCATGGGGCTTAAATAAGGCTCTCTTATGTCACAAATGAGCTACAGAAAGGGCTCAAGGGAAAGTTAGGCATGAGTTTAGAGGGTCAACCTCCTTATGCTCTTAAGAATCTTGTTGATCCGGATGTGCTTTCCGAAAATCCCACTATCTGCAGTGTGTTTTATGCTAATAACTGTCACATACAATCTCATTCGCAGCCTCTCCTCAAAGCTCTCCTACAAAAAGAACAGCACACATCTTATTGGACAACTCTGTGGGATGTCCAATAAGAGAACATCAATTATGAATCAACTGTTAAGGCATAAGCCTACCTTAAGGTAAGGTTCTGAGGTCTGAATCTTGGTTATATATTTGACCATGCCCCTGAGAAAAAAGGTCCTTCCTCAATGAGAACCTGTTGCAGGAAGCATGAGATTGAAAATCATGTCCAGGTGACCAAAAATGGTGCAGCCATAAAGATCTGCTCATTGCCCTTTCCCCAGTGTCACTGCAATGAGACTAATTAGGAAAAGCTCACAGTTGTCTACGGCCCATCTGTGTCCCAGTGCATCTGTGCCAAGTAGGCTCTCTTACAGAGTTACAGAATAGCCATTAAGATGATTCCTGGGAAGAGAACAGGTCTACCTGTGCTTTTCCAAAATGACTCCAGATCAGCTGAGGGTCGATATTATCTGGGGAGCATAATGACAGCAGGTCCATGGTACAATTGAGCTCTCTCAGAATGTGAGATACCCACAGATCTAGAGGAGGGGGTAGTCCTGAAGTGCTCTAATATAAGTCAACCCAAGGGGGCCATTGCCATATGCCTCACAAGCCCTTGAAAGAGTTTCAGTCACTCACAGAAAGGTTATTAGGACTTTTTTTTTTATTATTATTATAACTGCATTCACAATAAAAAAATACATGGTTCCTATAGTTACTTTTGTTTTACCCTTGTTATCATTATTTCATCAAATATTGTTTATGCCAAACAAACAAACAAGTAGATTGGCTGATTGATTTATTTAGCTTATCATTAAACAAATACTGTGATTAATGAACTAATCATACAACATGCAAGGTATGAGGATAAATAGTGCAGTCAATACACAAAGAATAAAAATCGGAAAGCCAGAAGCAAGTCTAAACTCTCTTCTGATAGAACACCCTTTCTTTTCCTATAAGAAAAAGCATTTTTCTGACCATTACTTTTGCAGCCCAGTCTCACAAAGTTGCCCGGCAATTAAACATTTGGCTTTCCTAGTTTTTCTTGTTGCCACATAATAGATGTAGCAATTTTCTCTCACCTCGAGCCCCCCTGACAGAACATAGCAATCAATTTTTTTTTTGCTTCCATTCTTCTTGAGCTGCCCGGTTAAGCCCATAGGACAGACTCTAGGTACTTGTTGCAGAGGCCCGCACCGGCATTAGTATGCTAAACTCCACAGACCATGCTAATCAAAGCCAACTACACATTTCTTAACCACAACCCAGTCAAGATCTAGAAAAGAAAACTTTCAATTCCCATGACCGATGGGTCTCATTACGAACACCAGGAGTAAGCAAACTGATTAGCTCGGAATTTGTCACGGCTAACTGTTGCAGGCTCATGGGTATTATGAGGCATTTTGTGCTCGGAACACAACAATTTATTCACTGCGGACATTAATTGTCACCCCCAACCCCCATCCATCAGCAAAGTTCTTTATCTTGTTTGCTTCCATTGTTCGTGAATCCATTGCAGTGTTTCTGTGAGCTTGACATTCACCCTTCAGCATCCCAATGTGTAAACTGTTTGTCTTAAATAGCATGCAAATTACCAAGTGAGATAGCATCAGACTTTGTTTTATGGGATTACGCACATTTTAAAGAAACTGGATCAAGTATATGAATAATAAGGTATGCAGAGTATGCCAATATTCCAGATGTAGTATAGTTATTACGACGCATTATCAGTAAGAATTACATCCTTCAGTCATTTATTTTTCAAATAAAGTTGGATGACATTACAGTACACTGCCAAATTGGTTGAAATGTTTACACTATTAAAAATGCGAAACACCAGCATCTCTGATTTACATTTTAAGTGTAAGTGCATAGCTGACATTAAATATTTATAGGAAGTTGATGTTCTTAAGCATAACATCCTAATCTATTTAAAAATACATTCAAATCATGTTGTAATAGTATGCATGCAACTTACAGTATCTGTTTATTTTTTTAGACATTGTATTAACCCTTGTGTTTCCTTGTGGATGTTTTTATCCACTCTAGGGTGATTTGGACTCTTATTTGGCCACAACTTTCTTTGTGTTTCAGCAAATGGAATAATTTTTGGTGAAAAATCTAAAACAAATATTTTGGAAAAAATGCTTTTAAATGTTTTAAAAACTCAACAATACACTCTGGGCAAATTGATTATCCTTTTTTTTTTTACTAATGTCACCCAAAAGGGAAAAACACCAACAATTAATAATTCATGATTATTTGCTGTCAAGGCTTTGCAATCCAAAAAATGTGGTTATAATGGAAGTCAATGGGGCAAAAACAGCCACTAACATAACGAAAGGGTAGTCATTTTGAACAATACACAACGGTTAAATGTTTGTACATTTTTAAGGCATGGATCCATGCACACTCTGACTCATGAACATGATTTATTAAAAAAGTTAGTCCACCCTAAATGAAAATTGTGTTATTAATTATTCTTACGTTATGCTGGGTTCACACCAGATGCGGATGAAGCATCCTTGATGTTAAATCAATACAAAGACGCAAATAGACATTTTGCAACACGATAGACATGGTTCATGCAAATGAATGGGCGTGAGTTGAGCGCTTTGCATGATTGACACGCTTAATGCACGTTTCGTGCGAATCGCTCAAGTTTGAAAATCTAAACTTTGAGCTGCGCATATGTTTGCGAAGTGACAACCAATCAGGAGCTTTGTCTTGTGGGTATGATTATGACGTAGAGCTTGTTGTTGGTGTCCTGGGGGAAACACAGCTGTAAGCTTCCATCATCCAGGTATAGTTTCTGGAGGAGTTGATGAACTCACAGAGCTGGTTGAACCTTGGAATGGATCTAGTTGACTTAGACACGGCTCCAAACGAATCAACGCTGTATTTCAGCCTTCCTAAAGCACATAAACACATCTATTCTCTCAATAAAATCCATGTTAGCCATTTAGCAATGAAGCTAGAGTCACCGGGCAGACAGAAGCCCTGCCCATGATGCGGATCTGCATGTATTGTGAAGTGAATTTGGCGTACGAATAAAGTGAGTAAACTTAGTGTTTACGTGTCTATTTACACAGCAATAGGCCAGTTTATTGCATTTATTCCGCCTCTGGTGTGAACACAGCATTAATTTCATTCAAAACCTTTGATATCTTTATTCATCTTCGGGATACAAATTAAGATATTTTAGTTGAAATCTGAGAGCTCCCTTATCCTCTAAAGCAGTGATTCTCAAACTTTTTTCACCAAGTACCACCTCAGACAAAAATTGTCTCTCCAAGTACCACCATAATGACCAGTATTGAAATACAGTAGTGTAGTAGCCTAATTAAGCAGCTGCAGCACTACACAGTTAAAAAACAAGGCAGATTAATTCCTATTATTAAGAATATGTATTATTGTCAGACACTTTAAACTTTATAAATATATATATATATATATATTTATATTTTATACATTTTGCAAGTTGCAATTTTAAGGTTGCATGTACATAAGACATTTGTGTATCTTTGAAATCTAAACTTGTGTTTTAAATATATGATTTGGAATTACTTAAATTAGAAATAAGATCTGCTGCACGCCATTTACATCAGGCCCATGTGTGTCAGAAAAGCGAGTGATTAAATGCATAAAGTGCTTTACCAATACATATGTGCGGTATTTCTGTGATCTGGTGCGAATGAGATCACATAAGTCATCCGTGATGTTCACGTTAACCGCGCACCGACTCTGGTGCGGTTTGCGGTCTTTTCGTCTGTGCACACGAAGAATAACTTTAATTATATTCTACCTCTAAGCTTCAAGCATGGCAAAGTTGCTTGAGTCTACGTTCTGTCTCTCGCGCCATTTAAATTGTATCCAAATAAAATCTACGGTAACAAACTAAACCGAAAGCTGCATCCGCTGCTTTACAAAACAAATAACTCTATATATTAAAAACACACATTATTTTACACAACTACGAGCACAGATTTATCACATTTGTAATAATTATTTTACCAGTGATACAGCATGTTGAAAATCCTGAGTTTGCAGTAACTGAAACAGCAACACAACAGCACCGGTCTGCAGAAGGGCTTCTCTAGCGCATGTGTATTTGCTCTTTAAGCGCCGCGCGCATCTTCCTCTGCGCCAAACGGACTGATTTTTAACATATGATGACGCGATGCACTAAAGTAAACATTCAAAGCACACTAGCATAATCGTAAACTTCAGGGAACAGCCAATGCTGTCTGATCACATAAGTCTCAGTGTTATCGTACGCGTCAAAGGGTTAAAAGTGTTTCATTTTATTATTTTATTATTTAGCAATTCCTCTGTGTACCACTGGAAGGAAGGCGTACCACAGTTTGAGAACCATTGCTCTAAAAACAGTCAGATTCTCGACCCATTCAGAAACATCCCCAAAATAGACCAGATGTCTTCAGTGGTTTAGTCAGAAAATAATCAAGCTACGAGAATACATTTATGTACATATTATGTATAAATACAGCATTAAGTTGAATCTCATATAACCAACACTATCTCATGGTAAATTCCTAAATTTTTGATTTAGTGGCTAATTTATACGATTTCATTTGTACAATTTACTACGATTTGCTTATCTTCCAATGACGGTTGGGTTTAGGGTTGGTGTTTGGTGCCACGCCTCCTTTTTAAAATCATACCTTTTCGTACGACTGAATTTGTACGAATTAGCTGCTAAAGTGACAAAAGGTAAAATAATCACATTATCTTGTGAACTTATTTTAATATTAAATAACATAAAAAACTGAGTATCTTGTCATAACTTCACATGATTGTGTCTACATACGTTGCAATATATATATATATATAGATTGATATATATATATATATATAAATATATATATATATATATATATATATATATATAATTGTTTTTTATTGAAAGAAAAACAAAGTGAATTATTACTTACAAAGATTTGACAAGACTTTCTTTCTTTTTTTGTTACCTTTTTCCCCCAGTGAACAACCTCCCTCCCCTACAAATAATAATAATAATAATAATAAAAAGTAATAATAATAATAACCCAAAAAATAAAATAAAATTAATTAATTAAATCAATACTAAATCAAATTAAATATTTACATAGTCACAGAGTTTTGATAGTACAGTGAGAAAGTATTTGACAGTGATGTTTGCCCATTGAGTTTGATTGCATTATGCTTTTAAGCGTAGACCTTTTAATTTCCCTATTAGTTTTAGTTTGGGGGAAGTGTTGAGCCTTTTTCAAAGTATGAGATCATTGGATTCCATATTGTATTAAAATGTTTAGTGGATCCTCTAAGAGAGTATTTCATTTTCTCCAATCTTAAAAACAGCATCATATCACTAAACCAAAGTAAAACTAAAGGTGGTTTACTTAATTTCCACTCAAGCAATATTCTTCTCCGAGCCATAAGACACGCGAAGGCAAAAGCGTCTTGATAATTATTGGACATGACTGTACCTTGTTCAAGTACTCCAAAAATAGCCATTTCAAAGCTAGGCCTAATGTCTTTATTATATGATACTTTGCAATATACAAAGATATATATACCTAGATAGGTTTGAGTAGGTTTGTTTAAAATTAGTTGAAAGCTGGAGTGTGTATATGAGGATTTTTAACTTTGGCCGGATGATTGGCAGGCTGATTTATGGTGACACAATTGGATGAAATTACTATGTGACAGAATGCAAATTTATAACATGGTAGTTTGTCCCACATTCTACTGACTCTCATATGCGAAAGATCATTTATTCATTTTACTTCAGCTTAGTCCTTTATTTATCAGGGGTCACCACAGTGGAATGAACCGACAACTATTTCGGCATATGTTTTACTCAGCGGATGCCCTTCCAGCCGCAACCCAGTACTAAGAAACACCCATACACTCACATTCACACACTCATACACTACGGGGAATTAAGTTCATCCAATTCACTTAAACCGCATGTCTTTGAAATGTGGGGGAATCCGGAGCACCCGAAGGAAATTCATGTTGCATGGGGAGAACATGCAAACTCTACGCAGAAATGCTGAATGGCCTAGCCGGCACTCAAACCAGCGACCTTCTTGCTGTGAAGCGACAGTGCTAACCACATGCAAAAGTAGAAAGAATACAATGTTTTTCTTCACACATTTTAAGGCATCTGAGAAGTTGGTGAACTGGGACACAGTGTTTGTTTTTGATAAACCATGATAAATGAACCACATCCAGACATAGGCAGAACATTACCTAAGATATGAAAATAAAACTCTATTAAGATATAGTAGAGAAATAAGAACAGTTCCCTGTCAAACAAATAATCAGACACACATTATAGTCATTATTATAATGGTTTGACTGCTGCTGCTTACATCCTGCAAACCTTAATAGGCCGAAATGAAGCTCTCTGTGTAATTGGCTGAGATGTTTACACCACTATAATGATGTAACATCAGCATCTCTGATTTATATTTTAGGTGTAAGTGGGTACCAAACATTAAATATTGAAGGCACACTGATGGTCCTGTGGTGTGACATGTCCTATTCATCTAAAGATTTTTTTAAAAAGAATTTTAGATTATTATGCATGCAACATTTATGTGCTTACATTTATTTAGATACCGCATTAATTATTTGTCATTTGTCAAGTCCAAGGAGTCCGCATTGCAACAAATACTGCTAACAAAATTTCAGTGAACAGTGGCCATAACAGGACTCCAGGACTAAATTTAGCATCACTGCTTAAGGATTATTAACAGCTCTCATCAACAACAGCTTGAAACAGTCCAGCTTTATTTTTAGCTCCTCTCCTGAGATCTAATTTAATTCTCGATTTAGTAAGAGATCAAGAATATGAGCAGATTTCATGCATTATGTATTCAATTTGACCATTTAAAATAACAAACAGGTTATATTTTTATTTTAGTTCTGTATAAACTACAATACTGTATTACCTGTATTACACTGTGAGTAAAAAGTAATATTAAACAACAATGATTATTATTATTATTATTATTGTTAGTAGTAGTAGTAGTAGTAGTAGTAGTATTATCAGTATTATTAGTATTATTACATACAACATAAAAGCAAAATAGTGAACACATATCTTAGATGTAAATTTTTTGCTTATGTCCATTCTGACTGATGTCTAGTATGTGTAATAATTTAATAATAATAATAATTGACATATTATATATATTAATATACACACAGCAGTTCTGTCTGGTTCTCGAATCTGATTGTCTAATAGCCATGAGATATTAAAGTAATATCAGCACTCGCACAGCCTCTTGTACGAGTGCCAAGCAGAGGACTACAGTTTGAAATATTGCAGCTGTTGGACAACATAATGTACTTTTGAGGCTTTTTTTTAGGTGAGAATGGAGTTGTTTAGATTGTAACTATGCAGTTTATTTACAAGGACTGTGCTTATTTTAAATATTCATAATTTCAGAAATTCAGCACGACCAGCATGGCATACTGAGCAGAGCAAAGACGGTTGACGTTCAGCGTGCATTTCAAACTACATCTGAACAAATCATTACAGAACAGGTAAGTGACATTCTAAGTCGATCTCTCTCTTTTATGTGATGTAGTGTTTGCTTTGATTTGGCTTTTCCGAGATGATTTGATTTGGCTTTTTTTCCCGAGTGTAACAAAGAAATCCTCGGAAATCTCTGTAGACTGATGGCATTTCATGCCGTTCAGCCTTATAATCTTATAATGTGAACAAAATCACTTGTTTTGTCATCAATTTAGACATTATGCTAGACAATCATTCGTGTACTAGCTCTAAAGTGACGTTTGTGAAGTAGCTATGGTTTCTGCTGTTCTGACCGGCAGCTGCAGATGTGTATGAATGGCGGAAGAAAGTAGTTTCTCCTACAAAAGGGTTTTTGAGACTCTCCGTGTTAGATCTTATTTTTTTTATATATACACAATTATGCTGTCGAACTGTTGCATAAATGCACTATCACACTCATAGCAGTGTGATATGGCTGTATATTGTCACTGGTGGGACACTAAGGCACTCGGTCTGTGGCTTTGAGCCAACACGCCTCCCACCAGTGCCGATATACAGCCATATCGCACTGCTACTTGTGTGATATTGCTCACACACACACACACACACACACACACACACACACACACACACACAC
>CAIGQZ010035013.1:9681748-9699693 GCA_903798205.1 Danio tinwini | reverse complement strand
GGGTGTCGCGGATGAAAGTGAGAACCGGGGGGGTTCGCTCACTATTCTACGGCCGCCTAGGTCACCTCTACGGACGCGCCGGCCCTGAACACACGTCGGCCACAACAGGAAATACAAAAAAAACTGCAACTGCGTTAAATGCATTAATTTTTTTTTAACGTGTTAAATATTTCAAGTTAATCTTGTGCATTAACGCGCTAATTTTGACTGCCCTAATATAAAATAGACTGAATAGAATGATGTTTTGAAGGTTAGAATGAAGATTTTGTTTTTATGTTATGTTAATTACAACCCCAAAGCAGAAAAAGTTGGGACATTATGGAAAACGCAAAAAAAAATTAAAAATTGTAGTGATTTCCAAATGTACTTTTTTGCCGACAATATGAACACAAAATATTTCATGTTTTGTCTAGTTAACTTCATTTTATTTGTAAATGTACATCCTTTCAGACCTGCAACACATTCCAAAAAAAGTAGAGACAGGAGCAGTTTAGGGCTAGTAATCAGGTAAATTGGTTAAATAATGATGTAATTTGGAACAGGTGAAGTCAACAGGTGATTGTAATTGTGATTTGCTACAAAAGCAGCATCCAAGAAAGGTCTAGTCCTTTAGGAGCAAAGATGGGCCGAGGATCACTAGTTTGCCAACAAATACATGAGAAAATTATTGAAATGTTTAAAAAGAATATCCCTTTGTCAAACTTTACAAAATCCTGACTACAGAGGAAAGGATACAGGTTCTTGACTGGCCTGTCTGGAGTCCCGACCTGTCTCCAAAAGAGAATCTGTGGTGCTTTTTGAAACGCAAAATGCAACAACGAAGACCTCATACTGTTGCCCATCTTAGGTTTGCAGGAAGAATGGGACAAATTTACACCTGAAACACCTCATCCCTTGAAGTCTTCAGTCCCTAAATGTCTGTTAAGTGTTGTGAAAAGGAATGGCAACATTGCAAAATGGTGAGTACTTTACTGTTCCAACTTTTCTTTTGAAATGTGTTGCAAGAATCAAAACTGGAATTGAAATTAATTAAAAGAAAAAATTAAATAAAATTATGAGAAGCGCAATAAATAATGTGCTGTTGTATTGTCTCCAGTGATATACAAGTCAAAATACTGTTTTCCATACTGTCTCACATTTTTTTTGATTTGGGGTTGTAGGAGAAATATAAACATGTTGATCTAATTCTCTAATTTGAATCCCCTGTGGTTTCATAATGAAATCCTAGGCATTTTTGATCACCAGTTTTAAGGGGAAAAAGGAACGGGAGGGAGGGAGATGGTTTGATGGATGAGGGAAAACGGCTTGACTCTGTCAATGACATTGCAGCATGTTAGGTGAGTGACCTTGCTCAGAGTGATGAGAAAAGGTGCAGTGTCAAGGCACCACTTAAGTCAGAAACAGCAGGTCAACTGCTACACACACAAGTTGCAGGAAACACATCTAAAGAGAGGTAAAAGTCGCAGGGGAAGCCATGTTGCCACACCAGGATGTAAATGCAGCAGTCATTTGCGATAGAAAATCTAAGTAGAACAGGATAAACTTCTATGTAAAGTGGCAGTGAATTGAAGAAATAACAGAACTTATAGACAGATCAAACCAATCAAGGAAAACATTAAATACATGTATGCATATACTTGAAGTTCGTTTAAACCGGAAGTTGCTAAGACTTTTATTTCAGTAAAAATCTGCCTTTAGCAAATCTCGGTGTGCATTGTGAATAAAAGAATAAGCTTCACTTACTTGGAGTTTTGTCCTGTTTTTGGTCTAAATGTTCAAAAATATATTAATCAAGAAGCATTTTTTCAGAAATATTAAGTCAAAATTCAGTTTTCTAGACTCTTTTTTTATAATCTGTCAAAGTGTCTAAGTAAAATTATTTTATTGTAAAACCAAAAACAAGATTATTTTATTACCCCACTAGCAAATTACTAGCAATCATTTGTATCGGTTTAGAAATTTTTAGATATCTGAACAAGACAAACAAACTGAAAAAAGGTAAGAAAACATTGAGGTGAGTCTTAGACTGAAGTTAAGGGCCTGTTTCCACCTGACGTTAATTTGCATTTTTAAGTTTTAAGCTGAAGTACTTTTATGTTTCCACCTAATTTTAACACATTCAAATTCATCTTGTGTAAACACTTGTCTTTGTTGTTCAGATTTCGTCAAGACCCTTTTCTCGTATTTTGCCACACTTGGCATCCATTCTGAGAGTGCTCAGTGTGAAACACAAATACTATTGAAATAGCAAACCCATGTTACACAGCATAAAGTAGGAAAGTCAGTAAATAAAACATTATATTTCAAATATTACAACCCCAAAGCACAAAAAATTGGGACAGTAAGAAAAATGCTAATAAAAAAAGAAAGTAATGATTTTCAGCATTAATGCAGGCAATATGAACACACAAAGTTCATGTTTTTTTCATCCACTTCATTTCATTTGTAAATGTACATCCTTTCCTGTCATTCAGACCTGCAACACATTCCAAAATACTTGGGACAGGAGCAGTTTAAGGCTGGTAATCAGGTAAATTGGTTACATAATGATGTGATTTGAAACAGGTTTTGCCAACAGGCGATGGTTATTATGATTTGGTACAAAAGCAGCATCCATGAAAGGTCTAGTCTTTTAGGAGCAAAGAAGGGCAGAGGATTGTCGGGTTTGCCAACAAATGCATGAAAAAAAATATTGAAATGTTTCAAAAACAATGTTGATTGGAAGACATTTTAATAATTTACCTTTTACAGTGCATAACATAATAAAGAGATTTAAGAAATCTGGATAAATTTCTGTGCGTAAAGGACAACGGCGCAAGTCTAAGCTGGACATCTGTGATTTCCGATCCCTCAGGCGACACTGCATCAAGAATCCTCATTCATCTATAAATGATATCACCACATGGGCTCTGGAGTTTTTTGGCAAACATTTGACAAGTACCACAACTTGTAGTTACATCCACAAATGCCAGTTAGAAGTGTACTGTGCCAAAATGAAGCCCTATGTTAACAGTGTCCAGAAGCATCGTCAGCTTCACTGTAGAAACATGTACTGTGATCAGATAAATCAGGTTTTTTGGGGAAGAAATGGATGCCATGTACTCTAGTCCAAAAGAAGAAAAACATCATCCAGACTGTTACCAGCAACAAGTCCAAAAGCCAGGGTCTGTCATGGTATAGGGTTGTGTCAATGCCCTTGGCAAAGGTAACTTGCACTTCTGTGATGGCACCACTAATGCTGAAAAGTACATAGAGATTTTGGAGCACAATATGCTGCTGCCTTTTTCCAGGGATGCCCATGCATGTTTCAACAAGACAATGCAAAACCACATTCTGCAAACATTACAAAGTCCAGGCTGCATAGGAAGAGGACTTAGGTATTTGACTGGCCTGTCTGCAGTCCCGACCTGTCTCCAATAGAGAATATGAGGCACATTTTGAAGTGCAAAACGCGACCAAAGACCATGTACTGTTGTCCATCTTAAGACTTGTTTTCAGGAAGAATGGGAAAAAATTACACCTGAAACACTTCATCACTTGGTGTCTTCAGTCCATAAACATCTTTTAAATGTTGTTAAAAAGAATGGCAAAAATAAGTGCTGTGGTAAATGCTTCACTGTTGCAATGTTTTTGAAATGTGCTTCAAGAACCAAAACTGGAATATGTGTTTATTTAAAATATAAATAAAACAATAAATACAATAAAAAGCGTGAGGAGCACAAAAAAAATGTTTGTTGTATTGTCTGTAATGAAATACATTCATTCATTCATTTTCTTGTCGGCTTAGTCCCTTTATTAATCCGGGGTCACCACAGCGGAATGAACTGCCAACTTATCCAGCACGATTTTACGCAGCGGATGCCCTTTCAGCCGAAACCCATCTCTGGGAAACATCCACACACTCATTCACACTCATACACTAAGGACAATTTAGCCTACTCAATTCACCTGTACCGCATGTCTTTGGACTGTAGGGGAAACCAGCGCACCCGAAGGAAACCCACGCGAACGCAGGGAGAACATGCAAACTCCACACAGAAACGCCAACTGACCCAGCCTGACCTGCGACCCAGCGACGTTCTTGCTGTGAGGCGACAGCACTACCTACTGCGCCACTGCGTTGCCGTAATGAAAAACAAGTCAAATTAAAAATCACTTCTTTTTAGTTTGCGTTTTTCATACTATCCCAATTCTTTCAGATTTTGGGGTTATACAAAATATATGACTATTTAGCTGTAATGAAAGATCATAAACAAACTATGCGTGAATTCAACCTCTCAGACTAAAGCACCACAACACTCACTCTCAGCTTTCACGTCAGACTCTTTTGCACCCACACACAAATGTTGATGAAAGGAGGAGAGGACATATAGAGAGTTATGAAGTCGTCCCGCAATAAGTGTGGAGGGGGAGAGGACCCGATGCATTACAGATAAGAGGATTACAGGCAGAGCTTCCCCTAACCCTTCATTTGAGATTTCAAAGCTCCTTCAATCCTCTTGGGGAGCCACCATATCGAGGGTGCTAATCTTCAGTGCAAAGTCAAAGGGTACGTTTCAAAGTCTGGGCACATCTGTCCTGTTATCTTCACCAACCCCATAGATGGTCAAGGTTTCCTTAGCAAGTACAATTCAGGAGGTTAAAAGAGCCACCAGAGGAAATACAGCATAAAGAAGAACTGATGAATGTATGTTAAGCAGTGGTACGGTAAACTATTTTCAAAACTATTTCACGCATCAGAGAATGTTGACTTGTGCCCTTTTTTTCCATTTTTAAACTTTCTGTCAGCTAAATTTATAGGGACAGCTGTAAACAAGCTGTTTGGATGCTGATTTCCAGAAAATAAGTGTAACATTCTTATTGTCACGATCACCATCGATCCATCCTGTGCAGATCGCTGGTAAACACACAGATCATATAGGACTACAAATCTGCTGGTAAATGGACTACAAGAACCAGTCATGCACCACACACACACAGCTGTTCCTGATCCTGACTGATTTTGGATCCTCCACCGTTACTCTTATATTGGTATCTCTGTCTGCACATTCTGACTGAAACAGCAACAGATCCACCAATGGTAGGACGCTGGAGGCGGGGCCTTATCTTAAACCAGGACTAGACCTTCCTAAATAGTTAAAATACAAGTCGACAACTATATTTTTAGCCTTCTTGTGAAATTTACATTCTGTTTTCAAAAACGTTCCAAGCACTGTTTAATGGAGAGACAAATTTTAAGACATTTTTAAAACGCATGTCTTTATAATAATACATTTATTTTAAATTTGATGACATGATATTTTTCTAGTTATTTTGCAACCAATTAACTAGGCACATTAGGTTAATTGAGCAAGCCACTGGACAAAAGTATTTTATTTTATTGTATATTTTTTTTGTAGCCAATCGAGCCAATTAAACTCAAGGAGACAAATAATGTTTTTACAATTTTTATGAAGGCTGTCACTGTGGCGCAGTGGGTAGCACAATCGTCTCACAGCAAGAAGGTTGCTGGTTTGAGCTTCGGCTGGGTCAGTTGGCATTTCTGTGTGGAGTTTGCATGTTCCCCCCTTGTTCGTGTGGGTTTCCTCCGGGTGCTCCAGTTTCCCTCACAGTTCAAAGACATGTGCTATAGGTAAATTGAATAGGCTAAATTGGCCATAGTGTATGAGTGTGTATAAATGTTTCCCAGTACTGGGTTTCAGCTGGAAGGGCATTCACTGCGTAAAACATATGCTGGATAAGTTGGTGGTTCATTCTGCTGTAGCGACCAATGATTAATGAAGGGACTAAACCGAAAAGGAATGAATGAATGAATGAATTTTTATGTAAAAAAAAATATTTCAAAATTGTATGTATTTTATTATTATTATTATTATTATTATTATTATTATTATTATTATTATTATTATTATTATTATTATTATTATTATTATTATTATTATTTTAGCCAAACTACAAGACATGATACTTTCTCCAGAAAAAAAAATATATGATAGGAAGTACTGCGCCAGTGTTCACTGGTGTTCTTTTGAAAGAGTTAACTTAATAAACACTCAGAGAGTGTTAATTAGCAAACTCTTATAGTATAAAATATTAACATCACAAGCAAGCAAAAAGCAAGATGTATGGCTGTATTACATAAATAAACAAACGCGTGAACTTTTATTTTGCTCTCATTGGCAAAAATGTCACGTGAGGGAACTGAAGGTAACTAGATTGCCAAACCGCACCGCACACAGAAATAAAAATATATCTTGTTTCAAATCAGCAACACTTTATTAACTATTCCATTAATGTTTACGGAAATCAGTTCAAAACAGTCACATCCCATATTTTCTTGTTTTTTAACCAAAAGAAGCAGCTTTAAGACCGCTTTAGTTTTAATGTAACATAGCTAGTACAGATCAAAATAAAGATGAAAAATGACACCTTTTTGTAAGATATTTAAAACTAGCATATATATATATATAACGATTCCAATGTCAAATGTCTATATACAAACATTTTAAGTACTTTTTCTCACCAGTTGCTTCTTCTCATTGCTGCTTGTGGCATGGAGAAAATGGCGTGGAAAAATCCTTCTGGGATATATTACTGAATGAATTCCCAGATGAAGTAGTCAACACTGGATTACCATGTAACTCTGTACGACAAGGATTTTTTTTTCTTTATCTAACACCAGAATGTCAACACTATACTCTGAATTACCTCAACACTCGAACTTTAACACTAATGAATTTGCTGTGCAGAAAGCATCCATTCCTAACTATTAGAAATTATCAAGAATAGTATGAAATCACTGAAGCACTGGTTTGACACTCACACACAGTCCTCAGTCTGCAAACCTTATAAAGCAGGTGGCCGGTCTGTGTTGTTCTTTGCATGGATGGAAGAGGTCAATATGTCTTCTACTCTGATAGATTTGACTGTATTTTGGTTTACATGTGTTTTCTCTGTAGTATTTACAGTGTTTTATTATTTTTGTCTGTTTTGTTTTTAATAGTATTTCAATTTTCAGCCACTGTTTGAAAAGAATGGTCATGAATTCAATATCAATTTAATCAAAGCATTTCTTATTCTAGATTTAATTCTTTGCAAAAAGGCAAACTTGACAGCCCAAGTTGAAAGACAACAAACGGCATGAGCAATAGGTTATTATGACAAGCAATGGTGCACTGATTCACACTGAGTTCTGTATTTTGTTATTCATTGTGTAGTGATTGATTAAAAGAGCTTGAATACTTGTTTGTGTTGTTTGAAGGTAAAATGAGCTTTTGTTGCATATTTTAAATGACACGGTTAGAGCATTTTGCAAGCAAAAGGTGTCATTTTGACCATGAGCGCCGCTGTTTAGGCCTGTGTGTTAACTGCTTTGAAAATGTGAAGTTTCAGTTCGCATCAAAGCAATCAAGAAAATCTGTATTATGATCATAGCAATAATACATCAAAAAATATTAAATAAACTTGCATCGATTAACAAAATTTCCTTAGTATTCCCTTGTCTGTTTGATAACAGAGTGCTGCTTATTTGCCGACCTTCTGTGCAAGTGCTGATTTGACACACTGCAGTAAATCACCACAAAAAATGGCCTGCAGTTTTTCCTAACTAAACCTAGGGGCTAAACTGTGTTTAATCTGTAGGACTTGTGTGATCATCCTTTTAAGGAAATCAGCAGTGCAGTTGCAGAGCCGGCAAGTGGACAGGATTGTGGAGTCGTATGTGGCACAGCTGAGAGACAGACTTCTTTATGAACAGAGTTTGAGAAGGTTCAGACAGATTAGCGCTGAAGCTGGCGAAAAATGACAGCAGCTCTGAAGATTCAATAATTACAGTCTGACAGAAAACTTAATAAACTGCAGGAACACTAAGCTTCTCCAGAGAGCTGCGATTTGAGCATTTAACTATTACACAAATTTATAAGAATAATAATGTTATGGATTTTTATTGGGATTTTTTTGGAAATGTAGAGTATGCTTTGCATGGCAACAATGAGCTTAACCCAGTAAAGGAATAGTTTACCCAAAGTTTTAATTCTGTCATGATTTACTCGCCATTTACTCACTCACTTACCATCACTTGATCCAAAGCTGTTTTTATTTTTTGTTGAGCACAAAATAGTATACTTTGAAGAATGTTGGAAATCTGTAACTATTTATTTTCAAAGAAAAACAAATACTACGGAAGTTAAAGGTTACAAGTGTCCAAGATTCTTCAAAACAGCCATCAGTGTTCATGACAAACACTCCTACGCATATTGTCTTAAAAAAAAGTGTCTTGCCATATGTAAATATTATATTGTCTAAAGTAAACTGTGATTTTCAGAACATTTTGTGGCAAAACGCTAACTATTATCAGTTGTTTATCTTTTTTTTTTATACCTTATTTCAGTATGTAAATAAATAAATAAATTATAGGTGGGCTCATATAATTTTTTTTTTAATCTAGATTAATCTCACTGTAATCTTGGAATTAATCTAGATTCTTTGAATTCTGCCAAAGGCATTCAGAATATGTGTGCTACCCAAATAATTACTAAAAGTAAGTCTTTGAGAACGGGTTTCTCAAGCCAGGTGGCGCGTTAGACCAGGGGCTCATCTCCTGTTTCCAAAATGCATCACAAACTGCTTGAGAGACTGTTCTACTATGATAACTGGTAATGGAAATGGTTTCCTCCGGGTGCTCCGGTTTCCCCCACAAGTCCAAAGACATGCGGTACAGGTGAACTGGGTAGGCTAAAATTGTCCATAGTGTATGTGTGTGAATGAGAGTGTATAGGTGCTTCCCAGTGATGGGTTGCAGCTGGAAGGGCATCTGCTGCGTAAAACATATGCTGGATAAGTTGGCGGTTCATTCCGCTGTGGCGACCCCTGCTTAATAAAGGGACTAAGCCGAAAAGAAAATGAATGAAAGAATTAATGAATATTGACCTTAAAATGGTTGTTAAAGACTTAAAAATGACTTTGATTCAAGCCAAATAAAACAAATAACACTTTCTCCAGAAGAAAATATATTATAGGAAATACTGTGAAAATACCCTTGCTCTGTTAAACATCATTTGGGAAATATAAAAAAAAAATAAGTCACAGGAGGGCAAATAAATTTGACTTCAACTGTATATGTGAAATGAAATCATTCTGCCGCTGCATACACGTCAAGGCTAAAAGAACAACAGAGGCTAATTCACTCTGTAACAGTCACTCTTATGCTCTTGTGGTGAATAAAATCTATGAAGCAAATTTAAAACCATTCTTACAGTAGACCCAAAAGCCAGTGGTGTAAAGTAACTAATTACAAATACTCAAATTATTGTAATTGAGTAGTTTTTTCTCAGTAATTGTAATTTACTAAGTAGTTTTAATAATGTCTACTTTTACTTTCCCTTGAGTACATTCTAAGTGCACTATTGGTACTTTTACTGCACTACTTTCCTTCAACCTGCAGTCACTACTTTATTTTTTTCTTGTCCATGGGGATTAGAGAAATCAGTCTTGTGATTCCTGTCCAATCAAATCGCACATAGAAGATAAATCACATCATAATGAACTACATCAAGACATGGGCGATTTATAATTGCAGCAATCTGTTTTGAAACATTACAAGTGTCCAAGAAGATGTCCAAAATCTTTACACGCATTGACCCAGAGACTGTATAGATGCAGGTCACTGATGAGAAAATAACAGATGTTTACTGTATGATGACCGAAATGGCCTTAAACACCCAGCAGGCACAAGACGTCAACATGACGTCAGATTGACGTTGTATACTATAACATTATGGGGACGTTTTGTTTGGAACCCAACATCAGGCTGACGTCAATGTCCAACGTCCTAAACCTAAAACCAATAAAATATCAACTTCTAATGATGTACAACTTGACGTTGTGTGGACGTTACCACTATGACATCTATCAGATGTTGTAATTTGGTTGCCATACCTGACGAGTAAATGTCAGTATTTGATGTCAATATAGCGTTGGTTTAAGATGTTAGCTTAACAATGGATTTTGATTACTTTCTAACAACCCAAAATCAACCAAATATCAGCGTCATTTGATGTCGTTATTGGACATCAAAATAACGTTGTCCTTAGACGCTGGCTAGACGTTGAATTTTAGTCATCTGACATGACAACCTAAATCTAACTTAATATTAACGTCTTATGATGTTGTGTGCCTGCTGGGCAATAACTAAATGCACTACAGAATGTTACGTTTACACACACATGCACAAATTACATGTAAATGCATCAGCTTTTACAGCTACTCACTACTCTTGAGTACTTTTGAAAGGTTTACAGCAGATAATTTTACTCTACTTGCACTACATTTTTAGGCAAGTAATGGTATTTTTACTTGAGTATGATTTTTCAGTACTCTTTCCACCACTGCCAAAAGCAAACTTTATGTAAAATAACTCAATTATCTCTGCATTCATGATGATACATATCTAAACGTTTTGGATTTTGGTAATATGGCCTGTAAATGGATAAAATCGTACCTTGAAAACAGATGTCAAATTGTAGATTTAAATGGAGTGTTATCAGATTATTCGCCTGTCGCTTATGGGGTTCCACAAGGCAGTGTTTTAGGTCTGTTGCTTTTTTTATATACATCAATGATTTGAAAATGGCTTGTTCTAATAAGCTTTTATTATATGCGGATGATGCAGCAATAATTGTGTCTCATGAGAGTAAGGAATTTATTGAAAATGAAATAAGTAAACAAATTGAGGAAGTCTCTAATTGGTTTTGCCGTAATAAATTGTCCTTACATTTGGGTAAAACTGAATTTATTTTATTTGGTTCTGCTGCGAAACTAAGAAAATGTGTCAGGTCAGAGGTAAATATAGGGGATCAAATTATTACTCCAAAACATGAAGTTAAATATTTAGGTTGTATTTGAGACAGTAATTTGACAGGTGAAAAGATGGCGGTTATAGTCCATTCAAAAATTTGTTCTAAAATGAAGTTTATAGCAAGACAGGCAGAGCTTCTTGATACCCAAACTTTAAAAATATTAGCTAGTGCATTAGTGCAGCCGTACTTTGACTATGCTGCAGCTTTTTGGTACAGTGGTAGTTTTAATAAAATAAAAAATAAATTGCAGACGGCCCAAAATAAGTTGTGTAGAATTGACACTGACACGTTTAAATAATGAACATTATAGACAAAGTAATTTTTTTTCAAAGTTGATAAAAGGGGAAAATTCTTTAAATTAGTGATGGTGTTTAAGATTTTAAAGAAAATGGTCCCGAAATATTTTCTTAATTATTATGTTTTAGTTAGTGAGGTACACTGTCATTCAACAAGAACAAGTAATAGGGATATTTATTCAATTCAATTCAATTCATCTTTATTTGTATAGCGCTTATACAATGTAGATTGTGTCAAAGCAGCTTCACATGGAAGTTTATAGTGAATTGAAACAGTGTCAGTTCAGTTTTCAGTGTTTAAGTTCAGTTCAGTTTAGCTCAGTTCAGTGTGGTTTAATAATCACTACTGAGAGTCCAAACACTGAAGAGCAATTCCATCGATGCGCAGCTCTACAGATCCCGAACCATGCAAGCCAGTGGCGACAGCGGCGAGGAAAAAACTTCACCAATTGGCGAAAGTGAAGAATTTTAAAAACCTTGAGAGAAACCAGGCTCAGTTGGGCACGACCATTTCTCCTATGGCCAAACGTCTTGTGCAGAGCTGCAGTCTAGGCGCAGTAGCTGGACCTCAGCGAAGACACGTCTTGTCCTTATAGATTTAAGAGTGAATCAGGCAAAAATTATTCTTTGTGTACTAGCTCTGTTGCTTGGAATGTTTTACCTCATTTTTTAAAGAGACTCAAATTGAGAGAAGGGAATTTAAAAAGTGGTTGTTTTACAGTTGAAGTTCAGGGTTTTGTTGTGCCGAGTTGCTAAGCTGATGATGTTTGCACTCTATTTATAATTTGCTCGTGCATTTTTATGAATATCGAGGACCACAATGGAAATAAGCCTGTTGCTTTTAAACCTTTTTTAAAGTATGTATGAATTAGTCTAACTGAACTTGTTTGTATATTTTTGTTAAAATTGTCAAATAAAATCAATCAATCAATCAACGTATGCCTTTTTGGTCCACAGATGTTGTTAAAGGTCATTTACAATTATATATAATGTAGTAACTTTTTCAGTTTTACCTATTGCATATACAGCCTACATGCAGATCGTGCAGCCTACATGCAGATTAAACGCCCACCATTCATTTGACTGAGAACAGTATAAGAAAAGAAAATCTGAAGAATAAATATGTCAATCCTTTCTATAATAGACCAGATTGCTAGACCTTTAGTCAGCAGCTATTTCCACAGAGCTGTTAGATGATAATATAAGCCTCTCTGTGGGCCATTTGCCTCTTTTAAGATGAATTACAGCCAGGCTATTTTAAGATCAGCACACAATGCCACAGCAATCTAAGCTTATTAGTTTAATGTACCTGCAATTTACCTTTAAATAAAAAGTAACAAAACATGTCTTTTTTTACACCTTGAACAGTGTAAGTCTGGACGTATAAATAGTTATTTTAAATACATCTAGACTTGCACATTTTAAAGGGCTCCTATTCTTTTTTCAAGATTAAATATAGGTCTTTTGTGTCTCCAGAATGTGTCTGTAAAGTTTCAGCTCAAAACACCCATCAGATTATTTATTATAGCTTTCAGAGTATTAGAATGTTCTGCTTTGAACGCTATGGGGCTGTTTTTGTTGCCTGTGCCCTTAATGCTAGTTCTCCCCACCCACCGTACCCAATTGCCTGTGAGAGTGTGCCTTAATCTCCACCTCAGCTGAGTCAGATAAACAGCACAATGACAGACATGAAGCAGATTATACATTTCAGCCAAGCCGACCAGCTTGCTGTCTGACCCACCCACTCCCATCCCTAAACCCAACCGATAGTGTTTTCAAAAGCAAACTTGAAAAAAAAGCAGTCAAGTGATTTCACCACATTTCAGCCTGTTGTTTATTTATTTGCTTTTTGTTTTCTCTGGTTTCTGGAACCGCTCTTCGCCGGACTAGAACCCTGTTGTTGTGGTCAACTCAGCTATATGTCCCAAGTTCATCGGTGTACTCGTAACACCAGAAAATCTAACACGGGCTTATTCTGAAAACGTAGCCCTATATATATTTTTGGAGATCGCAAATTATGCAGCCAGAAGTACATATAGTTGCATTTAGTTTTTAAAACTAACACTACGGGGTAGTATGATGCCATTCCTTTTTCGCGCTTACCAGTTGACCGCTTAACTTGCCATGTCAGCGGACTTGGGATGCAAAGAGGAGTTGACCATGACGATGCTGTTCAAGTCTGGTAAAGAATGGTTCCAGAAAGCAGGTAAGACAAAAACAGAATCCAAAAAATAAAATAAAGAAGTAAAGAACAGGGTGAGAATGTGGTAAATTCTAAAAACGTGGTAAAAAATCGGGCGAGGGCTTTTCTTTTTCTGGATTGCTTTTTAAAACTGTCAGTTGGGTTTAGAGAAGTGGGTGGGCATGTCAATCTGTGCTTTTAGAAAACACTGTTGGTTGGGTTTAGGGAAGGAGGAGGATGGGTCAGTCAGTCATTCAGTCAGTCGACAGTGGCCTCTGGTGGATTTATGCAAGAACAGCAGGCACTAATGGCGCTCACGAGAAAAATGTCAGATCTCAAAAAGCATACACAGCTACCTCTGGTGGATTTGTGAAAACAAAAACTATACAAAAACTAACAAAAAAAATAAATAAATAAAAATCCTGGGATGTATTTGGTGCTCTCTATAAATGTATATGGCAGTACGTTTTCAGAATGAGCCTGTGTTGGGAAAACCCGTCCATATGGAGGTAAGCAGTCAGTTGGTAGCGCTACATCGGCAGCATCATACCGCCCTGTAGCATTCATTTTAAAGACTTTTAAATGCAGCCATACATACTGTACCTGTGGCTACAAAATTTACGCCCTCCAAAAATGTAGACAGGGGTACGTATCCACAATGAGCCTGTGTTGGTTTATCAGCTGACTCGAATGTTGTCACTCAATTGAATGGGTGTTATCAGTAGTTATCAGCTGATAAATATGGGCCAGTAGGGGCCTCCTGCATCTACTGTTAGGCAAAGAAGGCTGTTATCATCTATCCACATGGTTATTCAGCTATAGATCCCACTATGGCTGTGGCGGGAAATTAACGAGAATTATTTATATTATTTATTACATTTCCCATTAATTGTATTTTATTAACGTCTACCCCAACCCTAAACCCAACCGTCACAGTAATGCAAAAACAGATCTGGAGTCTTCTCTATTAGTGTAGCTGAATAACCATGTGGATGAAGGGCAGAAGGCCCCTACTAGCCCATATGTATCAGCTGATAACCACTGATAATGCCCATTTAATCGAGTGATAACATTCGAAGCTGGTGGAGTAAATGATGACAAAATATTCATTTTTCGGTGAACTTTGCTTTAATGCTGTCAATTCATGATGCTAATAAATGCTGAATATTGGTAAACATGGATCCTTTGTTGTAAACACCAGCGCAAAACGTGACCTATGATCTTGCTATTGTGATGTTGATGTATAAACTCAGGAAGAACAGAAAGTCCATGAATTATGGGAACTGAGGTTTCTGTACATGCATTTGAGGAAACGACCCCACATGCATCCTGAATCCTAATCACATTATCAGTCGCTCATCATGAGGAATCTGCCAGGCCGAGCAGATAATGTAATAAAAATTATGAGTGATGACTTTTCTAATTTGCCTCTAAAGACGAGCCCCTGGACAAGCTCTATCGATCCCGCTGGCTTACATGTTTCATTGAGTGCTATGACCCTTCTACCCGCTGAGCGAGTTTCGCATGGTAAAGTAATAGTGGTAGGTTGACTCTTATGAGATATGAAGCCTTCCGAGAAGGACTTGTAGGAAATTATTTTTAGACATTTCCTTCCCTGCTTTGAAATAGAGGAAGTGCTTTAACTATAGCCCAGGGGCTTGGGGAGGATTTCTTAACTGAATTGCCAGGACGTTTTACTATAGGACAGAGTGCTGCATTACCGGATACCATGGCCAGCTGGCCGAGTTCAAATGCTGCATCTGTATTATGAATATTATAGCAAACGCTGTGGGGTAACTGTATGATAAGGTTCTGAGTAGTATTCGTGTCAAGTATATTAAGTATGTGCTTTGAGTATATTATTTTTGGGAGTCTTTTACTTTTTTTCACTGTACTTTCTGAATTAAAAAAATAGATTAAATAAAAGCATGCTGTGACTTTTATTCTCAGAATTGCGAAATACTGTACAAAGACAGTTTATAACTCAGAATAGCAACTTTTTTTTCTCAGAATTCGGACTTTGCGACTCAGAATTGAACTAGTTTTCAGAATCGCAAGATATAAAGTCAGAATTGTGAGTGGTATGTATATTTGTGTCACTACTAATTATATTAAGTGAAGTTTATTTATAAACTTTTTTAAGATTGACCATGGCTGGTCCCGGATTAGCTAATGCATGATTCACCAATCAGATGATTCCTAACTATACATACATAACTATACATAACCAGAGTTTCTTACCTCAGTTAACTTTGTCTTGATTAATCCCCCTCTTCCACCCCTACTCCTCCTCCTTTTTCCTTGATATGGTGGCCCACTGGTTAGCACTGTTGCTTTACAGCAAGAATGTCACTTGTTCAAGTCTTTACCAGGGGTACATTTCCGAAAACCATCGTTAGCCAACTAGGGTCACAAGTTCCGTTGTTACAAACATAGTTTGTTAATTTGGTGTTTCCAAATCCATCGTTCCAACGAACACTCACAACTTGTATGTTTGCAACTACACCTTTAGAATCATCATTGTTGTGTTCTATTCCCAGTTATCTCCCCTAATCCTTGTTCATTTAGAACGCTCTAACATTTAAACTTGGAATGATTAACAAAAACATTAAGTTCATTTCTTTTAGGTGTAATTTGCGTTCAAAGTATTTTTTACAGTTCAGTTTTAGCGATGTTCATTTTGACAATTGTGTTCCCTACGTAGTGCACTTTGAAATCATTTATGCTATTATGAACGCAGCTGTGGCTCATGACAAAAGCTATTAGTGAACTATGGAAAGTGGAATCTACATTACATCTCCAAAGCTCATGAAACCAAAAATACATAGGTTACGTTAATGGTTTTATTTTATATTAGCCTAGGCTATTTATTAAGAAATGTATACTGTATTGGGCCTGCTAGAACATTTCTGCAGTGGTTTGAATGTGTCAAAGATGTAAAAGTTGACATAAAAAAAAAACAATAGACTACTTAAAATTGTTTGTTTGTTTTAATTTTATTATTATTAAGTAGGATATATATATATATATATATATATTTTAATTATTTAAACCATTTTTAAATAAAAAAAATTAATTAAAACCATTAACGTGAGGATTTATATATGAGATTAAAATGTGTTAACTAAGTGGTTTTATGTTTTAGTATAGAATATGGAATATAGGCCCTATGCAGTATGTGCCGTTTACATATATTTCAATTAATATGGAAAATGAGTGCACGTTTTTGCTAAAACTAATATTGGATTAAAGCAAAAAATCTGTGTGCATGTAAAACAATTTGCACAAAAAAGTTATGGGGATATTCTCTAAAGAAGTTGTTATTTCACCCTGTTTAGAGCGTCATTATAGACATTTTACATAATAACTAACATGGTTTAAATGATGCATCTGTGACAGAGCAACTACGGTTTGGAGAAACACTCATCCCTTCATTGTTCTTTTCCCAAACGATGCATCATACTATGATAGTTCAGCCACGAGTTATGTCGTTGTTTGGGAAATGTACTCCACATTCTGTAGGGAGTTTGCAAGTTCTTCCCGTGCTCGCATGGGTTTCAGCCAGGGTTTTCCAGTTTCCTTCCCAAGGTGAATTGACCAAACCAAATTGGCACCATAGATAAGCTCTTAATCAGCACTATATCTCTCTATAGCAATCTCTAGTTTGTCATTAGCCATTAATAAGAAGGGGAGTTTTGAGACCTGCCTAAGCTCAAACTCCCCTTCTTGCCCTGCAAATGGAAGGAAGCCCCAGACTCATAAGATTCTCGGGTACTTCGAGAAGATTATTTTGGGAAACTTTTACTTTTTATGTTTACTTTAAAATAAAGTGTAACCCAATTCATAAACATGTATATAGTAATTATAGAACATAAGTTCTTATTTGTCATTCACACACCATTCTTATTAATGAAAAATAATTACTGCACAGAGGATGAACATTTTTCTCCATGAAACAAAACTTACTTACCACACAGGCAGATTTTTTGTTTGTTTTAAGAAGATTAAAATAAACAAAGAAACAAATAAATAAATAAACAGAAATAAATAAAAACATAGTTTTTACATTATTTCAGAAAAAATGTTTAACTTTTATTCTAAATGCATGTTGATTTAAGAATATTTATTTAAAGAAAAACTCCTGCACTCTTACTCAAGCACTAAACTCTCTGAAAGTTACTTTGTATAACTAGTACTTGTTGTGTGTATTGCCTTTTGTTGTTGAATCACTGAATGCCTCCTCATTTGTAAGTTGCTTCAGACAAAAGCGTCTACTAAATGACTAAATGTTAATGTACGGATTTTTAATGTTTTGGAGGTCATTTGTATGTTGGAAGTAAGAAAATAATTTTGTATTTGCATTTTGTGAAATGAGTGTGTGTATCATTCAATTCTTGCGAAAAATCCACATGTTGTATGCTGGGGAAATGGGCAGGAATAAAGATCCGAATGACTTGACAGTGAAGCGATAGAGTGTAAACAGTGTGATGCTATTTCTGCTGGGAAATCCTGGGTCTGCCCGTTCATGTGGATGTAAATATAACATATTCTATTTGCAAAAACATTGCAGACTACATAAACCCTTCATGACAAGTATTCAAGTGTTCCCTG
>CAIGQZ010035013.1:9657167-9678237 GCA_903798205.1 Danio tinwini | reverse complement strand
ACACACACACACACACACACACACATATATATATATATATATATATATAAAAATTACTAACAGCGATACTTTTTTCAGTAACAAATAATCAAATTATTTACTGTTTCCCCCGTTATAACGCCGTTACAGTGACTGACAATAAAATGTGCTTTACTATAATTAAAGGGGTTCTCTCAGCCATAGGACCTCTCTTTCTCTGGGGTGTGTGTATGTGTGTGATCAGGGTTGGGACGGAACATAAAACCAACCAGCGATGATGATTGGTGTGTCTGTGAACGTGGTGTAACTGAGAATGTGATGATTGGCTTAGATAGAGTACATTTTCATCGTTGGTCAATCAGAGGCAGAGTAGGGCAGGTGTTCACTAAAGCACACACACCAATGACCAGGAGTCAGAACGATGGCAAATCCAACAAGTTCACGTTTGCAAACTGGAAATATAAGCACTACTTTTCCCTCGTTGAGGTGAAAGGCAAGAATGTTTTTGTATCGTGCAACTTCGTGCCCAGTTTAATAGAGTCTCTCTGTTTCAGTGACAAGTAATTCTAATCTAATGAAGAACCTCACGTCGTCACATGGCGCCACAAAATTAGTGGCTATGCAGGTGATAACGTCAAAGCAAATACAATTTTTCTCTACTGCAAACACTTATTACTCAGACAGAATTAAACAAAATAATATTTAGATATATAGTGGAGGACATGCTGCCGTTGTCTCTTGTTTCCACATCAACAACAACAACAACATTAAAATAGTGTAGATTAGTGTACAATGTTTTATATTTATTTTATCATCATTTGACAGATTTTTCTTATAAAGTAACGCAATAGTTACTTTCCCTGAAAATTTGTTACTTTTTTAAGTATGTAACTAAGTTACTATTTGTGAGAAGTAACTATAACAAATTACTCTTTTAAAGGAAAATGCCCAACACTGGGAAGAATAAGTGTAAATTTAGCTTAAATAGTCTAAGTAATTGAGGATGATCTGCAGCTGTGTGTGTGAAATCAAGGAGTGATCTAGAACTGGTGTGTATGTGCAGGGCACGATGGGATATGTAGTTCGGTAAAATGACAGGGATTGTTTTCCAGTGGCCTGATCATAACAGTTATACTTCAGTTTTTAAACAATCATTTTAGCCCCTTTAGTTACTGAGTCAATGAAATTAAATGTAACATTCTATCTTTTTATTAACTAATATCAATCAAGATGAGGCAACACCGTGGCTTAGTGGTTAGCGCTGTCGCCTCACAGCAAGAAGGTAATTGGTTCGAGTCCCAGCTGGGCCAGTTTGCATTTCTGTGTGGATTTCTATGTTCTCCCTGTGTTGACGTGGGTTTCCTCTCCGCTTTCTCCCACAGTTCAAAGACATGTGGTATAAGTGAATTAAATAAACTAAATGGTCCCTAGTGTATGAGTGTGTATGGATGTTTCCTAGTACTGGGTTGCAGCTGGAAAGGCATCAGCTGTTCAAAACATATGCTGGATAAGTTGGCAGTTCATTCCGCTGTGGTGACCACTGATGAATAAAGGGGCTTAGCCCAAGGAAAGTGAATTAATTAATTTATCAAGATTAGTAAGTACTGCAAAATGTATTGCTCATTGCAAATAAATGCATTAGCTAAATAATCATGGGATCTTATTGTACAGTGTTTCCCATATAACACATTGTGTTTGTTTTACATACCGCCTACATGCCAGCACTCATGTATCAGAGCTCACATTGGCTCAAATCAAAGGGGAATGCTTTGATCAAATCCTGATGTTCCAGTAAAATGCCTCAGCGGTCACTCTTTTTCCATTTTATCTGAACGGTGGTCCATTTTCTGCCTCATACAGATGAAGCCAGCTTGCCATTTACTAATGCACCAGACAATTCAGTCGGTTTGAATTCAGCCGCTGTTTAACTGGCACCAGTCATTTAGTCTGTGTATACAGGCCTTCTTTCCCTGGGGTATTTGCATAGCATGATCTATATCCATTTGTAAGCAGTGGTAGGGATTGGATGATGGGCCCAATTACACTTAATCATGCACTATAGCTGTACAAAATGGAAATACCGAGCCTGACTGCCATGTGAAGTTTTGACTGCTCTTCCGCCCACTTTCAGACAACGAAACTTCAATTATTTTGAGATGTGACTGCGCTTGTCCTATTTTAGTGTGCTGGAATATTCTCAAGCTGTTGACAGGCAAGCCATTTCAAGTATCCACTAATGACATCAGGAAATGTGGAAAGAGTAAAACCTTCACCCCGGAATAGTGCACCCAAAAAATA
This sequence comes from Danio tinwini, assembly GCA_903798205.1. Taxonomy (NCBI): domain Eukaryota; kingdom Metazoa; phylum Chordata; class Actinopteri; order Cypriniformes; family Danionidae; genus Danio; species Danio tinwini. Next base: position 9,675,960 of record CAIGQZ010035013.1, on the reverse strand, counting down.
TAATCCAGTCCAGTGTGATATTTTTGATTTCCCAGAATACAATGTTTGTTTGTCTTGCAAACAGTCTCCAAGCCACACTCCAAGACAAAGCTATTATTAAAAATGTATTTTAATTTCTCTAATGCAAATACTGCAAAAAAAAAGAAGCTTTTCTTATTTAGATTTTATTGTGGGGCGTTAGCTCTCTGCTGTTCTTACATGGTCACCCACTGACACTAAGGGCTTACTCACACTATGCTATCCGAACCGTGCCCAGGCCCGTTTCCCGGATCGTTTGAGAAGTGTGAGCGCTCTGAATCGAGCTCAGGCACGGTACAATTGGGCGGCCCTGGCCCAGTTGAAAGAGGTGGGCCAGAGCACGGTTCACTTGGGCTCAGGCGCGGTATGCTTACAGTGTGAATGCAAGCGTGCCTAAGCCCGAAACTGAAAGCGAAAACATCATCGATGACGTAAGCGCGCCCAGGCCCTAATGTAATGTTAGTGCGGGCCGTTGGGGGAGACGGGAGGGGGGACAAGTGTGCTTTGGCCCGGTTCAAGGCAACTGTACATAGTGTGAGTACGGCCTAAGTCACTACATGGGAAAAATAGGTTTCTACTGTAGGGGGTGTTAGTGAGACCAGCAGGGCGGCTCAACCTGTGTGGGTCTGTGTGGGTTTAAACACCCCAGTATTGTGAAGGAGGCTCTATACTGCTCAGTGAGCACCGTTTTTCAGATGAGGCGTTAAACCAAGGTCCTGACTCTCTGTGGTGGTTATAAATCCCAGGATGTCCTTCAAAAAATAGAGTAGAGGTTTAACCCTGGCCTCCTGGCCACATTTGCCCACTGGCCTCTGTTCATTATGGCCTCCAAACCATCCCCATATCATAATTGGCTTCATCACTCTCCTCTCCACCACTCAGCTGGTGTGTGGTCTGGCACAATATGGCTGCCATCGTGTCAGCTAGGTGGATGCTGCACATTGGTGGTGGATGAGGAGATTCTCCCTAATGTGTAAAGCGCTTTGCTTGTCCTGAAAAGTGCTATTTAAATGTAAGGAATTATTAATTATTTTTATTATTGTCTCGTTTCTAGTCCAAATATATATATAAAAAATCTTATAAATATTAATATATGTATGATGTGCAAGAATTGACTAATGATAGCCATCAGCATTGGTTTCCACATCTTGTGGTAAATTTGAATATGCATATCTGCTCATTCAGATTTGATTATCATTTGAATAACTCAGGGCTGTACCTCAAACAAACTGCTTCACTGCACAAAATGCTTTTGTTTTTCTCGTGTTTCTAGTTTACAAATTTTAAAATCAAGAAGTGTTTTCTAGACAAGCAAGACATTTAGTCTTGTTTTCAGAAATAATTTGTCAAAATTAAGTGAGTTTTATTTTGCCAATGGTGTAAGCAAAATGATCTTATGATTAAATAAAAAATAAAAATATTTAGTTTACCCCATTGGCAGAATATTTAGTAATATTTGTTGTAAGGAAAAAACTTAGTTAATTTTGACATATGGGGCCCTATCATACATCTGGCGCAATGAGAAGCAAGACTTGTATGCCACGATTTTTTGCTATTTTCAGACCAGCGCAACAGAAATGTTCATGTTTTGCACCACGTTGTTTGAATAGCAAATTCATTTGAGCCATTTTCTGAACTGAAATAGATTGTGCCATTGACCAACTAAAAGCTTGTCTAAAGTCCAGCGCAAAGTGCTTTAGATATGTGCCTATGCAGGTCCAAATGCTTACACATTGCTTAATACACACAGGATGTGTTTGTACAATGTTATTATTATTAGCAGTATTATTTATTAGATGCATATTTAAATTTGTTTTAATAAAAACAAGTTCAGATTTGTCCGCCTGTTGGGTTTTGGAATAGGACGTGTGTTTGGATATAACGCTATTATTGTTCATTTATTCATTTGCTGGTAATTAGAACTGAATTTAGAAATAGTTTTGAAACAAATCAAAATTAAATATGTAGGCTAATGGATATCTTTAATGGAGTACATTTCCACCATTTTTCTACTCCCTAAAAGTAAATTAAAGAGAAAGTAAAGAGGACTAAAGGTGGAGGCTCATTCTTGCTAGTAAAGCGTTCAGTTCAGTTCAGTTTTTAGCGCAACTGACTCTTAAAGGGAATAGGAGATAAAAATCATTAGATGTACAATATCTTTATTCATAAGGTAAACACAAAACAAAAGTTTCCATCTGGACGTGTAGTTAAATTTTTTGAGAGGTGAGCTTCAGCCACAAAGTATAAATCAGCCTTTAGACTTTGTGCCTACATCGTTAAAATAGAGCCCATTATATCTGAGAACAAGACAATATTGGTTTCTGGTCTAGAAAATGCTTCTTGATTTAAGAATTTGTAGATATTTGGACTAGAAACAAGAGAAAAACAAAAGCATTTGGTGCATTGAAGCAGTTTGTTTGAGGTACAGCCCTGAATTATTCAAATGATAATCAAATCTGAACTTGCAGATATGAATATTCAGATTTATCATGGAATGTGGAAACTAATAATGATAGCTATTATTAAAATCAAACCTTGCACATCATACCAACCTTGAAAATTTGCATTCACTAATTAGTTTTGATAGATTTTCACAAAATTACTTCACAGATACATGTGTTGGTTTATTTGATGCAGGTTGTTGATCAGCGTTTTGGTTTGATTTAAGAGTGCCTAACATGATGCTAAAACTGTTGTGTTTCCTTTGAGGTGGATTATGTTTGGCAAGGCAATCATGAGAGGTTATTAAAAATAATAATAACAAATAACAGTTTGATGGGGGTGACACGATGGCTCAGTGGTTAGCACTGTTGTCTTACAGCAAGAAGGTCACTGCTTCGAGGCTGAGTCGGTTGGCATTTCTGTGAGGAGTTTGCATGTTCTCCCTGTGTTGGGTGTGTATAGGTGAATTGGCATCGACAAACTTGGTTGGTATAAAAGGTGCACAAACAACAGTACCTGAGTTTTTTGCTAAAATTACTTAGTACAAGCGTGAAAGCGAATGATTCGATTCATCGTACTGACGCTGTGACACGTTACCTGATAGATTCAAAAGATTGAAGAGTCGTTAGATAGAGACAAGATTAATTAAATATCACATTTAACAACTATAGTGAGATGCGATCCAGTGGTACAGCCTTGATAAACTGTCCGGCGTGCACTGCTCTCTGGGGTTTTGTGCTCAAAGCACCTGCTGACTGCCTGGAGCTCAGACGTGCGCATATGCTGCAGCGCATGCCAGTGTGTGTGTGTGTGTGTGTGTGTGTGTGTGTGTGTAGATCTTTTCAGAAATGCTAGATGAAATACCAGTGTCGATGTGGATTGTTTTCGTTCCAAAATGCCATTTTAAAACTAAGACGTATTAGTGTAAACGGGGCCTAAGTGTGTGTTTTTCATGAGCAGGTTGCTGCTGTGACATTGGGCGGGGTGAAGGACTGCGATGCCGGCTCAGCATTATGATGTCTATCAGTGATGGACAATGGCATCGTCTATTAAACCAACCCTAGGAAGTACAACTGTTCTGACCAATGTCTGTATAAAATAAGGACAACGCAACAGCCCTGTGTCCCATTGAACGCTTTGAAGGCAAAACGCCTCGTGATGGGCACAAGCTGTCGCAAAAGACTGCTGAAATTGGAGCCTGGGCATGCGCAGAAGGACTGCCTGATGGAGCCAGAGGCGGAGTCGTGGAATGAAGCTTCCAAACAAACGCTTGTATGTCAAATCAACCACGCCCCCTGAACTTCTCACTTGACCGCCGATGTCTGCACTACAACAAAGGCTCGCTAATGTAAAGCATTTGCATTTAAAAACACGTAATAATATACTATATAAAACTGTGATGTAGGCTGTTATAATTTAATAAAAAAATACATAGTGGACTGCAACATGGACAATCTTTTATACACTCTAGCCTGAGTTAGACTAATATGAGCACAAAAAATATTTCTTTTATGACAGGGTTGTTGGTATTTGTTATCTTAACAGGGGAAGAAATAACTCTTGTAAAATATGAACAATAACATATAAACAACACATACATTTTTAGAAAGGTTTTTATTTTCAATTAGCAATCAACAGGACCCAAAATATACACACCATAGATAACGATTTACCATGCGGAAAAAAGTCATGCGTTTAAAAGATAAATGCAGCAAGATTTCTAAATATCAATAGGATATTTACACATCCCATCCCTGCACTATATAAAATAATCCTTGTCAATTTGTACAATAAACTTAGCAGTATTAATACATCAGCTGCTGCAACATCGCTTGTATATTGTTTATAATATTTTGCCTCCATTTTCATTTGGTTTATTCGATGTCGTAATTATATCTGGCAAAGAGGAATTTACCTTCATTTTAGTGTTTATTAGGAGTTTTCAAATAAATAGCCAACGACACATGATGTATGCAAATAATACATAACATTTACAGCTCTATTTGTTATACAAGATTCGGTTATTAGAACATTAATATCTTATAACTGCAAATTCAGTAGATTAACTCGAACATGTCGAAACTCAAAATTCAGAGACGTCCTTTAAATCAAGTTCAAATAACCTTACAGGAGATCAATGTAGGTGTCAGCTAACATTAGTTTTGTTTACCTAATTATTATTTCAGACCCCTAAAAAGAATTACTGCTAGATAGTGATCACCTTTATTTTCGCTGTCATGGCTAGGTTAGGCGTGTATCAGCAAACTAATAAAGCCTGATAAAGCCCTATCCTTACAGAATAAACAGTGTTCCACCAGGTCCTGTATGTCAGACAGTATAGTTTACTGCTGAACAACTCATTTTATCATGGTAAAATAACACAGAGGTGGAATAATAACACTTCAATCTCCTCCCGAAGCTCTGACGTCTGCTTTGAGAAACTGTCAATCAGAACTGTCAATCATAATGACATGCCCAGCATTAAATTACGGCTAAAAACATACTGTTTACAAAAATGAAGATCTGCACCTATATCAGCACGATAACCAATGCCTTATTTGACCAGAACCATCTTTCAAGTGTAATAATTTTTTTTAATTTGGGCTCAAGTCTTCTTCATTAACACAAAGAGGAGGCGGGCTTTATGAATTGTACTGCAGCCAGCCCCCAGGGGGCAACAATCTAACAGCCGATACCTTTACACAAAAGCAGGTAGGTTCTGACCTGCTGTTCATTGAAATGGATACATATAATTAAAGGGTGTTGAATTTTTATTATTATAATTTGGTCTCATTTATAGGAGCCTCAAGAACTGTGACAACATACTTTAACATTTTCCAGAAACTTGGAACACAATTCAGTCCTGAAGCGGTTAAAAAAATGATTCTGGCACTCATTAAAGCAGTCTTTTCCTCTCAAACAGTCTTTATAGCTCGGCGGTTACACAACCTCATTTAGCACAAAGGTGCTCTTTGCTGTTTAATGCATTCCTTAATTACACCTCAAGTGCTGACTCACTGCTTTTAAATAAAGGTGCCTGAATGGTGACCATTGCAGCAAAGTGTACAATAGCTTGTGTGGCTGATACCAATGTATGTACATGGAGATGAGTGGAAAGACGAATGGAGTGTACCAGACCGATCAATAATGCATTTGAAGAACAAGTGCATTAAGGTGGGAGGAAGCATTGCGGTGGTGTGTTGTACTGTATGAAGGGCTTATTCCGGCTCATAAATACTGGAAATGCATTTCAAGAAGGCGCATGTTTCAGATGACAATTACAGCCATATGATGTCACTTTCAAACTCACTTTCGGCCAAAGTTTCAGTTATATGGTCCATTGTGAGACTTTTATGGCATATTATTGTTTTGTTTTGGAGTTTTTTCAGTAGAAAATTAAGGCATTATGCAGTGAAGCCACTGAACTTTCCATAGAGATTCATTTAAAAATGGAGCTAAAAGGAGTAAAATGGAAATCCAGTGACAGTCCACTGCACTCCACTGAGTGTAGATGGTATTTTTCACAAATGACCGCGGCTTTGCTTTATTGTCCTTTGCATAAACATAATCTCTCACACACACACACACACACACACACACACACACACACACACACACACACAGAGAGAGAGAAATAGAGAGAGGCCTAAAGTACAAGTCAAAAGAAAAGTACAATTATTACAATTAGAATAGACAATAATATAATTAATAGACTATAACATAATATACATTGGGGCAACACAGTGGCTCAGTGATTAGCACTGTCGCCTCACAGCAAGAATGTTGCTGGTTCGAGTCCCGGCTAGCTCAGTTGGCGTTTCTGTGTGGAGTTTGCATGTGCTCCCCGTGTTCACATGGGTTTCCCCCACAAGTCCAAAAGGTTGTGGTAGGTGAATTGGGTAGCCTAAATTGTCCTGCTGGAAGGGCATCTGCTGCATAACACATATGCTGGATAAGTTGGCGGTTCATTCCGCTGTGGCAATCCCGTATTTTTCACAAATGACAGCAGCTTTGCTTTATAGTCCTTTGCATAAACATAATCTCACACACACGGAGAGAAAGAGAGACTTAAAGTACAAGTCAAAAAGTACAATTATTACAATAATTACAATAATATAGACAATATTATAATTAATAGCCAATAACATAATATACATTGGGGCAACACAGTGGCTCAGTGGTTAGCACTGTCGCCTCAAAGCAAGAATGTTGCTGGTTCGAGTCCCGGCTGGCTCAGTTGGCGCTTCTGTGTGGAGTTTGCATGTTCTCCCTGTGTTCACATGGGTTTCCCCCACAAGTCCAAAAACATGTGGTAGGTGAATTGGGTAAGCTAAATTGTCCTTCTGGAAGGGCATCTGCTGCGTAAAACATATGCTGGATAAGTTGGCGATTCATTCCGCTGTGGCAATCCCGTATTTTTCACAAATGACAGCAGCTTTGCTTTATAGTCTTTTGCATAAACATAATCTCACACACACAGAGTGAAAAAGAGAGAGACTTAAAGTACAAGTCAAAAAGTACAATTATTACAATAATTACAATAATATAGACAGTATTATAATTAATAGACAATAACATAATATACATTGGGGCAACACAGTGGCTCAATGATTAGCACTGTCGCCTGTGCTAAAACATGTGGAAGGTGAATTGGGTAAGCTAAATTGTCCTGCTGGAAGGGCATACGCTGCATAAAACATATGCTGGATAAGTTAGCGATTCATTCCGCTGTGGCAACCCCAGATTAATAAAGAGACTAAGCCGAAGATGAATGAACGAATGAACAATTTTACATTGCATTATTTTCCTGTATAATTAATCCCACAAATTCAACAGCGCCAGCCGAGGAGAAGAGAATTCATGCTAATGCTACTCATGTATGCAGGTCGTGCCCTACCAAGGCACTCACGCATGTAGTGGCACATAATGCAATGCACTTCTCATGCAAAGACATCCTGTGCTACAACTACAACCTCAGTTAAAAGCGTATGTTTTACTGCTAGTGTTCACAATAAGAACACGCTCCATTGTAAAAAAAAAGAAATAAAAAAAAAGAAATCTTCCTGTGGCCCAAGCATAATGGTGGATGCACTAATCAGCATGCAGGGGTTGTCGCCAGAGATGTTGAGTTAAAACTAAATTAAACTCATCTCAGCTCGCTGAGTGGCTTAAAATGGGATTTGGTGCTCAAATGTGATCCGAATCTAGGCTCGGAAAGAAATGTTATGTACCTTTCATTCAGGGGATAACAATTTCTTAGCTGTTTAATTTGATTAGTTTTGAAGCCCTTCACTGAGCTCTCTGTAAACAAGCATACATCGAAGATATTAGCATTCAGATGGAATCATTGCGTCTCGAGCATCACAATGACACTATTTATTTCACGCCTCACTTTAGATTCCCTGGCGCTGCGGTCTGGTCTGTATTGAATGACACTTATGGCTTGGGCTTTACTGCTTTGGATGGTTTCCTTGACAACTGTGTATTTTATAGACCTAATGTTTGTGTAGAGAAGCGTAATGTTTGTCGGATAGTAATTGATGCCAAGAAGTCAATCAACCATCGCTGTTCTCCAAAGCAGAAACCACTTGTAGTTGGATAGATACAGTTGAAGTCAACATTATTAGCCCTCTTGGGAAATTCTTTTTTTAAAAATATTTCCGAAGTCTTGTTTCACGGGCAACACATTTTTAAACATAAAGGTTTTGATAACAAATTGTTGAATAAACTACTTGTTTTGTCTGACAGTAGATCATATTTTTCTACTTATTTTCACTAATACTAGTTTCAAGCTTAAAGTGCAATTTAAAGACTTAAATAGGTTATTATGTTGATAATTAGGCAGTTGGTTTGTTCTGTAGATAATCTCATATATATTAATCCACTATATATTCTGTCTGGTTTTCGAATATTATTTTGATGCAATATTCTGCAATAACAGCACTCGCACAGCCTCTTCACCCTTGCGTATTACCACCTAGAGTGACAGCAGATCAATAAACTCACTACAGTTTGACAAATATTGCAGCTGATGGACAACATAATGTGCTTTTGAGGCTTTTTTTTAGGCGAGAATGAAATTGTTTAGATTGCAACTGTGCAGAAAATGTATAAGATTAGTGCCTATTTAAAAACAAAACAAAAAAAAACAGCCTGTTAAATTAAGCCGAGAAAAGAAATTGACGGTTGACGTTCTGCCACAATATGGCGACAGAGACAGCATAATAAGTCCTTAGGGGAGAAAAACTGAGCATTTTTTCAGCATAAATATCGACCTACAGCTGAACAAATCATTGTAAAGCAGGTGGGTCGATCTCTATCTTTTGTATTTTGTAGTGCTTTATTTATACCATAGTAATTTGGTAGTGTTTGCTTTCCTTTGGCTTTTTCGGGGTTGATTATTGTGATCTCCCGATTGCAACAGAGAAATACTGGGAAATCTCTGTAGACTGATGGCATTTCATGCTGTTCAGCCTTATAATCTTAAAAGGTGACCAAAATCATGTTTTGTCGTCACTTTATACATTACGCTAGTCTAGAGAATCATTCAAATACTACCTTTAAATTTACGTTTGTGAAGTAGCAATGGTTTCTGCTGCTCTGGATGTCAGCTGCAGATGTGAATGAATGGCGGAAGAAAGTAGTTCCTCTTACAAAAGGGTTTTGAGACGCTTCATGTTTGATTTTCTTTTTTATATGCACGATTATGCCATTGAACTGTTGTATAAATGCACTATCACACTTGTAGCAGTGTGATATGGCTGTATATCGGCACTAAGGCACTTGGCCTGTGGCCACGAGCCAACACACCACTCCCAGCAGTGCCAATATACAGCCATGTAGCACTGCTACTTGTGTGATATTGCTCATCTTATGGGAACTAACACTATTGACCTCAAATTTGTTTTTACAAAATTAAAAACTGCTCTTATTCCAGCAAAACTAAAAGAAATAAGAAATATCATAGGAAATACTGTGAAAGTTTCCTTTTCCTTGGTTATCTGTTTCATGTAACCTTTTTTTATGTTTTTTTGCTTTAAATGTTGATTGTAGTTATACAGCAGAATTCTTACTGTTTTACGTAAACATTTGTCAACAAGTTATTACTGTAATTTATAATGCATTACAGGTCAATATATTGCAGATGTTACACATTTCCATGTCAACTGTAAGTTAATATACTGTATTTTAAACCCAATAAAGGGTGACACGGTGACTCAGTGTTTAGCACTGTCACCTCACAGCAAGAAGGTGGCTGGTTCAGGTCAGTTGGCATTTCTGTGTGGAGTTTGCACGTTCTTCCCATGTGCGCGGGTTTCCTTCGGGTGCTCCAGTCCAAAAACATGAGCAGTGTTGGGGAGGTTACTTCGGAAATGTAATATGACCCTATTTAAAAAGTAATACATAGTGTACCTTTTCGATTATTTTATAAAAGGAAAGTAGGTGATTACATCTGATTACTTTTTGATTACTTTTAAGTTTCTAATGTATATTTTCAACTAAATCATTTTCAAGCATTTATTCCAAGCAGGTGTGTCCTTACAGTAGTTCTGTTTACAGTTAGAGTTTACTGTTTACTGTCAAAATCTTTCATCACTTGAATTAAGATTATATTTATTTTATTTTAAAGTACAGCCACCACAAAACCAGACCTTATAACAAAAAAAAAGTCTTTACTGTTGTTACAACCTAAACATTTTTGTTAGTTGTGCAGGGGGGTGGGGGTTGTGGCATTTGCAATAAAAAAGACATCTAAGCTATTTATGCAATTTTCATGTTTAAATCGAAGCAACTTAAATCCAAGTCAATCATATCTTAGTGATCAATAAAACTGCTAATAAAACATATGAGGCAGAATTCATTCATTCATTTTCTTTTCGGCTTAGTCACTTTATTAATCTGGGGTCACCACAGTGGAATGAACCGCCAACTTATACAGCACATGTTTTATCTCTGGGAAACATCCATACACACTCATTCACACTCATACACTACGGACAATTTTAGCCTACCCAATTCACCTATAACGCATGTCTTTGGACTTGTGGGGTACCTTCTTGCTGCGTGGCAACAGCACTACCTACTGTGCCACTGCGTCGCTGAGGCAGAATTGTTCAGTTCAATTACTTACTGTAAATAATATGCTGTACCAAACAGAAACAAATTATAGTATATAACAGCAAAAGCTAAAAATCCAATAAAACCAGGTGTTATGCATTTAAAATACTATAGTAAGTTATAGTAAAGGGAAATATTAAGGAATGAGTATTATATTGTATATATATTTACAGTTCTTCATTAATAAATTACGCTACATTAGTAACTATCATGAACTAATAGTAATTACCATAGTATACATATGTAGTATACAAACTATACAAATATATATATATATATATATATATATATATATATATATATATATATATATATATATATATATATATATTTTTTACTATGTATGTGTATGTGTTTGTGTGTGTGTGTGTGTGTGTGTGTGTGTATGTGTGTGTTTTATGAAAGTTTGCTACTGAAAGTAGCGACGCTACAACTACTGAGAAAGGTAGTTATAGCAGAATAGCACCTCTTTAATAAATGGCCTTAGCAGAAGGCATTGTGCATATCAAAAACAGACAAAACATTTTTAAAGAGCAGTTTTAGATGTAACCCCATTTGTAATCTTTAACATTTTCATAAGTATTTGTAATTTAATTACACATTTTTTTGTAACGAATTACAGTTACATTTATTTTGTAATTAAATTACGTAACGCTGTTGCATGTAACTATTTACTCCCCAACACTGGACATGCGCTATGGGTGAATTGATTAAACTAAATTGTCTTTAGTGTATGTGGGAAAATGTGAGTGTGTATGGGTGTTTCCCAGTACTGGGTTGCAGCTGGATAGGCATTTGCTGTGTAAAACATATGCTGGATAAGTTGGCAGTGCACTCCGCAGTTGGCGACCTCTGATAATTAAAGGGACTAAGACGAAGGAAAATGAATGAATATTATAAATAAACATATTATATATAAATGTTATAATTTTATATGTCATGCACTTTAAAGCTTAGGACTCACAAAGCCAATGTCAAAAAACTAGCAGCAACAAAATACAACACAAAACTGTCTCCTCACATAGATTGCGTCTGGTCCATAAAGCTGCACGTGAACACACCAAACGAACAACAGCTGAAATCAAAATGTATGTTAGGGGGTGTATCGTTCCATACCTGCAGGTGGCAGTAGTCTGTATCGGAACTAGTGCTGCACACATAGAAACCCTAAACAAAGCAGCGTTTACACACTATTTTCACCGTACTTCTTGCTCATGATATGTACCTATCAATAAATATCGGTGGGCAGGGAAAACCACACTGCTACTTCACAATGCAGTTAACTGCAACATTACAGGGTTTTGGATCCTGGTTTAATTTTAGAAAAAGAAAAAAAAGACTTGACGTGCTTATACCACTCCAATATGGCTGTGTACACACTATACTTACACACATTTCTCTCCAAATAGCTTCCATGAATTGATTTTGTATGATAGGTGGACTAAAACAGCAGCATGTAAACAGAATTTTTATTGGGATCTAAAAGTACTTTATTTATTATTAGTAGTATTGTTTTACATTACATTGATTATTTGAAATGTCTTGTTTCAAGTGGCAGACCAGCTTTATAGGATGAAATAACAGCTGACTTGCAGGCTGTGAGATGAACCTGAACTAAAAGGTAGAAACATTAATGCAGAACACTTGTAAATGTCATGTTTATATGGATGAATGCTCCACTTGGCTCCCGTTTCAGTCGTCTCATCTGTCCAGATAGTATTTTTAGAGCATGTGCAGTTTGACAGACATGTAATATCAACTCAGTTGCTGCTAGAGCAAAATTATGTACGGCAAAATACATATGTAGTCAGCTTTGTTTACGAAAAACACAAGAAAATATGATGGATGTTGGGTTTTTTTTATTTAGTTTTTTCAAAATAAACACATATTCTAATTTTGTTTCTTGCAACTCAAAAAAATGGAACAGTAAAGCATCTGTTGCCAAAAGACATTTAGAGACTGAAGACACCAAGTGATGAAGTGTTTCAGGTGTAATTTTGTGCCAGTATGGGGTCTTTGTTGTTGCATTTTGCACTTCAAAATGCGCCAGATATTCTCTATTGGAGACAGGTCTGGACTACAGGCAGACCAGTCAATTTACACATTTACACTGTGTGATGGTCCATCTCAGATGCCTCCGAGCTTAACATAGGGCTTCCTTTTGGCACAGTACAGTTTTAACTGACATTTGTTGATGTAACTACATATTGTGGTACATATTGTGATATCTTCCTATCTTTCTTTAAGGAACATTGTTTTTAAAGATTTCAATAATTGTCTCACATATTTATTGGCAAACTGGTGATCCTCAGCCCATCTTTGCTCCTAAAGGACTAGACCTTTCTTAAATGTTGCTTTTGTACCAAATCATAATTACAGTGACCTGTTGACATCACCTGTTTCAAATCAAATCATTACCTAATTTAGGTATTTACCTAATTGCCGTTTTACCTGATTAATAGTCCTAAAGTGCTCCAGTGCCAACTTTTTTTTGGAATGTGTTGGTCTGAATGAAAGGAAAGGATGAATGATTACAAATGAAAGGAAGCTGACCAGACATACTTGAAATATTTTGTGTTCATATTAGGGTTGGGACGATAGATGATGCCATCGTTCATCGCAGATGGCCGAGTCATGCGCTTGTCTGAGGTCCAGGCAATGCTTTGAGCACAAAACCCCAGAGAGCAGTGCACGTCGGACAGTTTGTCAAGGATTTACCGCTGGATCGCGTCTCACTATAGTTGTTAAACATGATATTTTATTAATCTGGTCTCTATCTAACGACTCTTCGATCTTTTGAGGCTATCAGGTAACGTGTCACAGTGTCAGTACACTGCTTCAATCTTTCGCTTTCACGCTTGTACTAGGTAAATTTTGGAAAAAACTCAGATGCTGTTGGTTGGTTGCTGTTGGTTGTGCACCTTTTTTACCAACCAAGTTTGTCAACGCCATTATACCGACATAGATCACTCTGCCTATTCATACCAGAGTCCATTTAAAAAGTGATTGACCGGTGGTAATTTGTGTTTAACTTATCTTTATTCATTTATGATTTGGTTATGGGTAAAACAAATGACCAAGCATGTCGTTATGGATTAATTAATTATTCATAAATAACTAATTCACTGCCGCCTATGCTGACGATGCCATTGTCTATCGCGATGTTTCACATTAGACTTTATACGATGCCAAATTGGTCAACATCGCCCAACCCTAGTTCATATTATCTGCAATGAAATAAATGTCAAGGTAAATTTACTACTTTCTTTTTTTATATTTGCACTTTCCATACTGTCTCAACTTTTTCCGATTTGGGGTTGTACATCATGTTCTGGTTGTTTAGGGCTTGACATTTTCTAACACGCATGTTTACTGTCTTGTAATGTTTGAGAATTCCAATTATGCACATTTTCCATTTCCATTAAGCATTTTCATGGGACATTCCAATTATTTTTTGCACATATTCCATTATTTTATGTGCAGAAAAACAGGTGGATGTAAACATAGCTTATGAAAAGGGTCCATTGCTGCATCTTGCTTTACAGCTTTTCTTTTTTAAGTGTCTAAGACCACCCTTTTGGCCTGTGGTGACTAGCGGGACAATAGTTTAAACCAAGGCTCATTGCTTTCTCACCAAACAGGAACAGGTGAGTTCTAGGCAATGCTAGAGGCGCAAAAACTGGGAGTCTGGAAAGCAATCTTGATGCCAGTGAAGTGTGTCCCTGGGCCCTCGCTGTAAACAAAGGCCTTTTGTTGCTGATAAAACTCAGAGAGAGATCAAGGCTGAAAGCTTCAACGAGACTAGAACAACAAATCAAGGTCCCGTCGGTTTACGTTTGCCTTGGGACTCTACATTCTATATTACGGAATAATTCCGTAGCTCCAAAGGAGAGGGGGGAGCTTTGGTAGAATACATACTCGGGGGTATTCAAAATCAACTCTGTTGGTTTACAGACAGCTAGCTGGTGGCCAAAGTGTAGGCAGACCTTGCCATGTTGTATTAGATGAAGACCTCGAACAGAAATGCCCAATGACTGCAGGGGGAAAGTTCTTGTTCGGTTTATTCTCCGGTCAGCAGGGCAGATTATCTCTGACATTCTTTCTCAGATTCAGTTTGCTCTCCAAAAGCCAGACTCTGGGTGTCCTGGGAGAGCGAGGCTGTAATATACATCATGTTCTGGTTGGTTAGCAGCTTGACATTTTCTAACACGCATGTCTACTGTCTTGTAATGCTTGGGAATGGGCTGCACGACTTGGAACAAAACAATGATATTGTGATTATTTATTTTTTTTGACAAATATTGCAGCTGCGGTCATACTGCGAAACGATAAACATTTAGCATCTCATATTTCTGCTGCCAAGATATCAAGGATTAAAGAACAAAAAGAGGCGCTATCACACCCAAACAGCAGTTCTCCTCCAAAGCCTTTTGTCATGTTTTGCCTGCGTTCTGCTGTCAGTGGAAACAGTCAATAGCGCTGTTCACATTTAGAAGAGCTGAGACCTTATTCTGAAAATCTAAAGGTGAACTTAAAAGAAAGAGAATAAGATTGTACTTTTTAATGTAGCAACAATAATAAACAGCTATTGATATTTAATATAATTCAATATTGCTAAGAAATTCAAAACTTAATTCATTATCAATATCTATTTGTGTGAATTAATTATTTATATAATTTGTATAAATGGTGTTAAGGTGGCTCAGTAGTTAGCACTGTCGCCTCACAGCAAGAAGGTTGCTGGATCGAGTCCCAGCTGGGCCAGTTGGCATTTCTGTGTGGAGTTTGCATGTTCTCCCAATGTTCGCGTGGGTTTCTTCAGGGTGCTCCGGTTTCCCCCACAGTCCATTCGCTATAGATGAACTAAATTGGCAGTAGTGTATGAGTGTGTGTGTATCTGTGTTTCCCAGTACTGGGTTGTGGCATCCGCTGCGTAAAACATGTGCTGGAATAGTCGGCAGTTCATTCCACTGTGGTGACCCCTAATAAATAAGGGACTAAGCAGAAGAAAAATTAATGAGTGAATGAATTATTATTATTATTACTGCTGGCTATAACCAGCTTGCTGTTTAAAAGTCCACCAATAAAGTTTTCCCTTATCTAAAGAACAGCTGTATGAATTAAATTCTGGATATCGACTTTGTGACTAGCTGGCTCACTGGTCGTAAATAAAACAACATCGGAGAGAACAGTTGAGAGTCAGTAAAATGTGCTGGCGGGTAGTGAGCTAATCCCATCAAATAAGAGAAGCAGAATAAATCCATGTCAAACATAAGCAATTAGCGAGCAGATAAGGACTGCGTGCGCGTTTCACTGGGACAGAAACAGCACAGCTAAAAACGCTGCAGGTATATTCATCTCCATGAGTGACTGCATCTCACTTCAGTCTCGAAGTTAACTTTCTTGAGCCTCGTGACATTATTCGCATCATCAATCATTCTTATGTTTGCTAGCCGGGGATGTGCAATATTAAAATGTTTTTCTAGGAAATAGCCCGAGTCCTGGAGGGAATTCGTTGGCCATGTCTCACTGTAAAATCTAATTTGACTTTTTCCTAAATATTTCAGTCTAATTGAGAGTTCTTGGCTTGAAGAGGAAGTGGATAGTGCTGGAAATGGTTCACCAGAGGGATTCTCCTGACAACTATTTTGATTATTAGGAGATAGCGGGACGAAAGTACCATTTTTCATAAAAGATCATGTTTTAGACAGAAATTTATTTAGCTGAGGTCACTAACAGTACTGTGGCCTATCCATTTGTACAAATGTGGAACAACTTGAAAATAAATTCACTTTAAACATAATAATCATACTTTGTTACTTTTGAAAGGGTGGCACGGTGGCTGAGTGGGTAGCACTTTCATCTCACAACAAGAAGGTCCTCGGTTCGAGCCCTAACTGGGTCAGTTGCCGTTTCTGTGTGGTGTTTGCATGTTCTCCCCGTGTTCGCTTGGGTTTCCTCTGGGTACTCCAGTTTTCCCTACAGTCCGAAGACATGTGATATAGGGGAATTGAATAAAGTAAATTGGCCATAGTGTGTGTGTGTGTGTGTGTATGGGTGTTTCCCAGTGGTGAGTTGCGGCTGGAAGGACATCCACTGTGTAAAACATATGCTATGAATATGCTAATGAATGATGAACTCACATTGTGAAGTGTATTGATAAACTAATTTCGAGAGGATCACGTGTTTATGATTGCTTGCAGCCGGCCCCGCATTATTTATTTTATGATTCAGATGATTCCTAAGCCACTATAAATACCTTAAGTTCCATACTTCGTTTTGAAGAATCCCCCCTTCCACCTCTACTCCTCCTCCTTTTCTAGATGGGTGGCACGGTGGCGCAGTGGTTAGCTTGTTGCCTCACAGGAAGAACGCCACTAGTTCTAGTCCTTATCAAGCCAGCCAACGTTTCTGTGTGGAGCTTGCACGTTCTCCCCATGCTCACAGAGGTTTTCTCCGGCTTCCCCGTTTTCCTCCCACCATCCAAAAACATGCAACTTAAGTTAATTGACTAATCCAAATCGGCACCATAGGCATGCTCCTAGTAAGTTGTTATCTCTTAAGAGCAATCACTATCTGTTCATTAGCTACTACACTGAAAACAATGATGTCTGCAAAACTGTTGCAAACTATTTATTTGTGTTGAATTTAAACAAACAAATTAAATTTAATAAAATTCTACTTAATTTGTTTGTTTAAACTCAACACAAATACATTGTTTACAGCCACTTAATGTAAAAAAAGTTTTTGTAAATCCAAGGAATCATCTCTGAATGATTTTTTTCAGTGCACAGCAGGGGAGTTCTCGAGATCTACCTGAGCTCAAACTCCCCTCTCACCTTGCAAACGGGAGGGAGCCCCGGGCTCGAGGATCTTATGAGCTCAGGGCTCCTCTCCTGGGACAGCATGCTAAACAAGCTTTATTATCAATCATCAGCTAAGTGGGAACTCTTGAATGTGAAATTGTATCGAGTATTAATATTATACTTAAAAATTGTAATGCATTAGATTTTTGTATTATTATATATGTGCCTGATTATATATGTGATCTAATATCTACATCCTCTTCCTCTCGTAATCTGCATTTCGCTTCGGGGCTCACCTTGTTTCAGCCTCATTGCAAACTTAGCACCATGAAAGGTAGGGCATTCTCCTACCGTGCACCTAATGCAGAGTTCACACTGCATGATTTAACCCGCCGACATGTTTTGAGAAAAAGGCAGACAAATGCTTCAAATCACAGGCTAATCGGCGCTCGTGCACGCGAGTGACAATCACACAGTGTGAACTACCAAAGACGTGATCTGAAAGAATCGCAGATGAGTCGCCGATGCCAGTGAGATATTTGGCTTGCTAAATATCTGGAGCTGTCTGCGATTCAAATCAAGCCGTGTGAAATGAGTTTTGACTGAAAACAACATTGGCGATCACCTACAGCCAATAACAGGGCAGCAAAGTGTGGTTACCTGCAGGGCAGCGGGTGGTTGGGGGAGAAGTTAAAAGCGCTCATTTTCAGTTTATTTGGATCCAAGAAATGGAGGAAAAACTAGCAGAGATTTGTCAGAAGCAACCGTGTCTGTTTGACATGTCATCTGAGCAAAACCACAACCGGGTCGAAAAAGAAAAGTTAAGCAGAAATTACTAATTCCCTTTAAACCCAGGTGAGCAAATATGTACATTTTCTACCCCATTAAAAGCTTCTTTCTCATTATGTAGTTAATATCAAAAGATATACTACGTGTTTTTGGTTGTGAGAAGTAGTTTGGACAAAGTCGTTTCTTCCTGTTTTAAATTCATACAGTGTGAACCCCCCTGTCGTCGATCCATCTTGCTGTGTAAACAAAGCAGTGACAAAACGCTAGCCCAGATAGTCATGCAGTGTGAAAAGATCTGTGACACGACTACTTTGAAAATCATGCAGTCTGAAGTCGACATAAATTGTGGAATGCTCTTCCCACAAACATCAGGAGCGCCAGTTCCCTGGACTGTTTTAAGAAACTTCTTAAAACTGACTTTTTATTATTGCTTATAACTTATGAGGCTTTCTTTTAATCTGTTTTTTTTTTCATGTTCCGATGTGTTCTGAGGCTCTTGTTAGCGCTTTGAGTTTGAGAAAACCGCAATATAAATAAAATGTATTATTATTATTATTATTATTATTATTATTATTATTATTATTATTATTATTATTATTATTATTATTATTATTATTATT
>CAIGQZ010035013.1:9622282-9635969 GCA_903798205.1 Danio tinwini | reverse complement strand
TTTTTTTGAGTGCTGGACTGCTCTATAATTGGGTATGGTAAACAAATTATTTTTTTATTATTATTTTTTATTATAAGGTTTTATTTTATGATATTATTATTACATAACATTATTATAGTAATATATTTAAATTCATATTAAATAATATTTAATTACGTTAAAATTGTATTTGTTTGACTCTCACCATACAAAATATGACAGAAAACAGTCTTATATATAGTTTATAGGTATAATTTATAATTCTAGGTATTTATTGGGGGCCCCCAGATTTCCTGAGGCCCTAAGCGGCTGCTTGTCGCTTATTGGTTAAATCCACCCCTGCCTAGACTGCAAAAAAATGCTTTTCTTAGATTTTTTTTTTTCTTGTTTCTAGTACAAATATCCAAAAATTCTTAAATCAATAAGCATTTTCTAGACAAGCAAAACATGTTGTCTTGTTTTAAGAAATAATATGCCAATATGAAGTGAGTTTTCCCTAAAACAAGCAAAATAATCTGCCAATGGGGTAAGCTAAATATTCTAATGTCAAAAGCAAAAACAAAATTATTTAGCTTACCCCATTTGGCAGATTATTTTGCTTGTTTTAAGGAAAAACTGACTTATTATTGGCATATTATTTCTTAAAACAAGTCAATATGTTTTGCTTGTCTAGAAAATGCTTCTTGACTTAAAAATCTCTAGATATTTGGACTAGAAACAAGATAAACAATTTAAGCAAGAAAAGCATTTTTTGCAGTGTATACACTGTAAAACCTTAAAAGTTAAGGTAACTCAAACCATTTGAGGAAAGCAATTGCAACAAACCATTTAAGTTCAAAAACTAATCCTAATGAGTACTGTGAACTTAATCCATTTGAGTAAATCAAGCAATTTGAGCACAGTAAAACCCAATAAATGAAGAGAACTCAAACCAACTGAGTACCGTAAAACCCAAAAAGTTAAGGCAACTCAAACTCTCTGAGGAAACCGATTGCAACAAACTATTTAAGTAAAAAAAACAAACAAAAAACTAACCTATATGATTACTGTGAACTTTAATTAACTGATTACCTTCAACACTGAGTTTAAAACTCTTTTTAAATGAGTAGAATTAAGAATTATCCTGTTAATTTTGAGTTAACTACACTCATTTCATTTGATAAAGTTGACTGTTGGGTTTTACAGTGTACCGTATGTCTTTGGAGCCCCCGGAGGAAACCCACACCAACAGGGGGAGAACATGCAAACTCCGCACAGAAATGCCAACTGACCCAGCCGGGCTCGAACTAGCAACCACTGAGCCATTGTGTTGCGCTGCATTTATAATAAACATTAAAAAAGAGTTTTTACCGTAAATGCTATACCTTTAAAAGGAGCCTTTAAAAGGAGAGAAGTAGCAGATCAGTTCTTTTGTAACAGGTTTTGATGTTTTTACCTATAACTACAGGATAAAAGGAGATTGCAGATGCCATCATCCTGTTGTGCAGTGACTGGAAAGGGCTTTGCTACTGGATGAGCCATCTAAAGACATGATGACAGTCCAGGAACACTGCTGGTTTAAGGGCAAATCCATACAGTTTCCGCATGACTGGTCTGACTGTCTGACTCTGAGCAGAAGGACACATCGCTGTCGAAAAAAGAGCCGGAGGTTCAGGCGCAGCGTTAAGGTGAGGTGTTATAAGCACAATCATATGGAAGCTTATTTCTGCCACATATTAAGAACAAAAAGTTTATTCTGACACTATTTCTGGCTATTTTTCCATCTCAGTATTGCAATTGAATGTCACAATTGAAGTTTATATCATAAAATTATAATTTTTTTACTGGATTCTGGGTTTTTATCTTGCGTTTCCGATTTGTTTTCCACAGTATTTTAAGTTTACATTGTCCTACTTATTTATTTTGTTTATTATTAACATTTATTATTTATTATTTATTATTTATTTTATTAATTTATTATTTATTATTATTAACAACATTTTATGTTTAATAAATCAGATTTTTTCAAAAGCACCAAAATCTATAAGTTAATTAATATTAATTCATTAAAGAATTCATTTTATAAGAAATAGATAAGTAAGTTCACATTAAATATTGCAAAAACAAATTACAAACTACATAATTTACACTAGGGAGACGCTGTGGCGCAGTAGGTAGTGCTGTCGCCTCACAGCAAGAAGGTCGCTGGTTCAAGCCTCGGCAGGGTCAGTTGGTGTTTCTGTGTGAAGTTTGCATGTTCTCCCTGCGTTCGCGTGGGTTTTCTCTGGGTGCTCCGGTTTCCCCCACAGTCGAAAGACATGTGGTACAGGTGAATTGGATAGGCGAAATTGTCCGTAGTGAATGTGTGTGCATGGACGTTACCCAGGGATGGGTTGTGGCTGGAAGGGCACCCGCTGCGTAAAAACAAATGCTGAATAAGTTGGCGGTTCATTCTGCTGTGGCGACCGCAGATTAATAAAAGGACTAAGCCGAAAAGAAAATGAATGAATGAATGAATTAATTGATAATTTACACTAAATTTAATATATTTTTAGTTTCTCTTCATTTTTCCTCTTTTATTATTATTTTTTTTCTCTAACATATTAATAAAAAAAAAAAATAAGATGATTTTCAGGTACATTTTGTGTTTCCAAGATAAACCTTCTATTATTTTTTTCAAAAACAATGAAACCATTTTGAATAACACAAATTGTGTCAAGTTATCTTCATTTGTATCTGCATTTAGGGACAATATGTCCTAAAATAGTAACTCCTATACCTCTCCACCTCCTGAATCTTACATTCAGCTTTAATTATCATGAACAAATGAAGTCTAAGTTTCATCTTTAGTGTGTTTACTCTTCCTAATAAAGTTAAATAAACATTTCCTTAAAATAATTTCTAACTTTAACCTGTAAACATTTTGTATATTATTTGAATTTCAGTCAATAAAAAATGAATCAAGTGGATTTTGTGTCTGTCTCTACTGTAGTTCCTTGTCAACTCTGTTACTTCAGTTATAAAACGGCATAGCAATCTTTCAATCAATGATAGAAAAAAAACATGAAGCTCCAAGTAACGTCACTTCTTCTGGCGGGAAACTCTAGAAGGTATTGAGGCCTGTCATAATTATATTCTCATTCATTTGCGCAAATTGTTTACGATATACCAATAGTGAATTAATAATTTGTCAACTCTGTTATTGTGATAGTTTAGTGAATTTCTCATTCACTTTTTAACCTCTTAGGGCTTGAATGTCTGCATAATGGGGGGAACATTTTAGCTCTTAAGTGGCTATTTAAAATACTTTGAATGTTTTATATTTTGTTACAGACATACAGTGTCATCCTGCATATGAAATGTCCCAAACCCTATTTTTAACTGTCCAATATTGGGGGGGAAATGTGTTTTTACTCTCTGATAGTCAAAGCATGTAAAAAATAAATATCTATGTTATATATGCATTAAAAAAACATTCAGAAAAAGTGTTTTATGTAAATTCGGACCACAAGTCCACATATATGGACATAATTTTTCTCTAAAAGTGCATCATATCAAAATATGATACTTAGATTTTTATTCTAATTAGGTTCCAAATAGCAAAGAGAAATAAAAAATGCATGTAAAAAAACACCTTGGGCCTTTAGAGGTTAAATTAATAATATGATGAAATTACATAAAAGTATGTTTTAGACACATCATGTGTCTGTTTTGAGGTTAGCCTTTTCAGCTAAAGCACAACATGTTGGAAAATGTTAACTCTGTCCTTGTCAACTCTGTTAGTTGTTTAAAAAAAAAGTTGAACTGTAAGTTTAACAACAATTACTTACAGAATCAAACGCCCCTGTCACATTTAAACATTGTGAATTATTTTACATCAATAATGGTTTACTATAAATTTTATATTAGCTATCATTCTAGTTTAAGGAAATTCATAGACATACACAAGAGATATAGCATATGGGCCCTGAGAATGCATCAATACCGCCGCCATATTGGAACAGGGAGGTGCTCATAGATGGGTAGTGCTCATAGTGCCGTAGATTACACTGTTATGACCCATATAAGAAGAGTCAACTTTTTGCTGGTTTTCTTCAACAAAACTCGAATAAGCCTGTTATTTAGGGCAAGTTGGCTCCATTTCGCCTTATGGTCAATGCAGTAAGCGACTGTATTAACATCAATAATGTTACTTGAGCACAAAATTTGGTCTCACTTTATATTAAGTGGCCTTAATTACTATGTACTTACATCAGAAAATAAGCACAATGTACTTATTGTATTTATATAGTATTGCACAATACTTCTGGTGCTCCTGAAGTGGGATAAGGGTAAAGTTAGGGACAGGTCTGGGGGTATGGGTTAGTTTTAGGTTGGGTTAAGGTAATGGATAAGGGATAAATAACTGTAATTATAGACGTAATTACATGAATTAATTACTGATGTAATTAAAAGCAGATAATTTAGACAATATCAGTACAATGTAAAAACATGTATGCACATAATTAGTGCATTGTACTAATTGAGTAATTAAATTGTAAGTTCATAGTAATTAAGGCTGCTTAATATAAAATGGGACCCAGAATTTTGTAACATGCAAAATCATAAAAAATGAAATTGTACCTATATGAAATGTTTTTATCCTTTTTTTTGCACTCATTACTACAGTTCAAAAAGGTAATGATTCGCACTCATCAAGTAATTGCTTCGTGTTGTTTTTATTTTTACATTCTACGGGTGACTCACAAAGCACAAACGTTTTGGCACAATGCCTTCCTCAGTGTGTAACACAATCCCCTTACTCCACCCTTTTATCCCACAGTCAATCACATTGCGTTATTAGACGACCACTCCAAAACAATCTCATTTTCCTTTCAACATTCCATGATTAACCACATAGGGACTATTTACCTTCATATTCAAAAACATTATTCTACAAAGAAACAACACATCGATTATCATCAAATGTCAAGTGTACATCAATACATTGTACATCTGCCAGTCCATAACATTAAAAATACATTTGACAATCATTCAATGATTAAAGACCTCAATCATTACCTTTTTGAACAATATTATTGACTTGATTAACGCACCAAAAAGTTTCCTTGAAAACTGCGAGTGCGCAGGGCAAATTTCATTATTTTACACACTCATTACTACACCCATATGCAGCGCAAAAGTCCAGTGTCTCCAGATTGGCTTGTCTTGAATCTTGATGTATACACTGTATGCTAACCTGTACAAAGATGGTGGCTCTATTGACGCATTCATTCCAATAGACAGCAATAGCCTAAGTGACATATTTATGAAGGAAAATCAATGGAAAATGTATAAATGTATACCCGCAATTCTGACACTGAATTATACGCATTCAAAAACTGATCAATTGTGATTGTAATAGATTTATGCTGATAAAACATCAAGAAATAATTGTTTTTTTATAGCTTACCAAAAGTAGAACCTTCTTAATATGTTTCAAATAATAACCAACAATGTAGAATTCATGTCATTCAACACTGTTTATTAAATAGCAATGTTTTAAACTAACTTTTATTTTGAATTATGGCAGTGCAGGTAATTTAAAGTTTAATTTGATAATAAAGTTTATTTTGAATTATAACAATCACATCAGAAGTGAATCTAAATACTCTTGTAATACTCTCTTTCTCTTTAGGTTAGTTCCTAATCAGATTATACATTGCAGATCCTCTGCATCAGATGCTGCAGTCAAACTGAATTTATTTATTTTTTTTGGACTGCAAACTCTTATTCTAGCAAACTCGATTTCACGCTCGGCTGGACAACAGGAGCATATATCTTAAACATAAATGGGAAACTGATGCCACAACATAAAACAGGCGCTGGGATAATAGCCCTTATCTGCTTTTATCTCCACTGCTTTTATGATGTTGGCGTCTACTGTTTTCTTACTGTCTATTGGACTGTAAAGTTAAATAAACATTCTGCATCTCTCATTCCTCATATATATATATATATATATATATATATATATATATATATATATATATTATAATCTACACAAAATAAAGGTAATGATAAAACTGGTAGTGAGGGTTTATTTACTTTGTTTTCCTGAAAGAGTGGATGTGGAAATAATCTAAAATGTAACTTACTGTAAATATGTCGTCTCTTTCACTGCTTAATATCACAAACTGTGGTTTCTTCTCTCATTTTAATTAATTGTCATGACACTAATACAGGTTGTTTCATTTAGTTGTTGAGTTTGGTTGTGTCATTCTTCTAGTCTTCGTCAGCACTGTCAACATAAATTGGAAGTCTCTAGTGTTGCTACATGTAGTTTGTCACCTGTGAAATGCATAATTCATAAACACACATTGTTTTGTGTGCAGGGGCACCGTGGGGGTGAGGGGGATCTTGATGGAGGGGTTGGGGGGGAGTGGAGAGATACTTTTAGGGGCACACTGACTAATAGGGGCACAGTCGACAGTGGCCTCTGGTGGATTTACGCAACAACAGCAGACACGAATGGCACGCGTGAGAGAAATTTGAGATCTCAGAAAGCATACACAGCGGCCTCTGGTGGATTCGCAAAAACAAAAACTGCAAACAAACATACTCCTGTAACATATTTGGCGCTCTTCAGAAATGTATATAGGGGTACGTTTTCTGAATGAGCCTAAGTTGAATTTGAACACAGGAAGAATATGCAAAATCACACAAACCACAGCTGGCCCAGCCAGGGCTCAAACCCCCCCACCCTCCCCCGCTCCTCATTTTTGTCCGCAAAACTCCTTCCACCGCTCCACTCTTCACTTTATTTCAGTTTCATCCACGATACCCACAAAATGTTGTCATAGGGCCCGTACTGGCCAGCGTGAAAGTGTCTGGTGCAACTCTGCAAAACTGATGCAAGTGTGGGGCGGCATGGTGGCTCAGTGCTTAGCACTGTCGCCTCACAGCAAGAAGGTGGCTGATTCGAGTCCCTGCTGGGCTAGTTCCGCTTCTGTGTGGAGTTTGCATGTTCATTGCCATGTTGGCATGGGTTTATTATGGGTGCTCCGGTTTCCCCCATTTTACAGCATTGCAAATATAAACATATCCCAAATTCAACCCAGGCTCATTCTGAAAAAGTACCCTATATACATTTCTGAAGAGCGGCAATTATATCCCAGGAGCTCTGTTATTTGGAGTTTTTGCGAATCCACCAGAGGCCGCTGTGTACACTTTTTAAGATCTCAAATTTCTCCCATGAGTGCTATTTACTCCAGAGGCCGCTGTCGACTGACCAACCAACCGATCATCCCACCCGCTTCCTTCCCTAAGCATAACCGATAGTGTTTTAAAAAGCAATAATTGACCTGCCCACCCACTTCCCTAAACCTAACCGACAGTGTTTTAAAAAGTAATCCAGAAAAACAAAAGCCCTCGCCTGATTTTTAAAACGTTTTCAGATTTTACCACATTCTCACCCTGTTATTTACTTGTTTATTTTATTTTTATTTTTTTGTTTTTGTCTTACCAGCTTTCTGGAATTGTTCCTCGCCAGACTTAAACCCCATCATCGATGCTCTTCTCTGCATCACAAGTCTGCCAACATATATTGCAAGCTACTGGACAAACTGGTAACAGCGGGAAAGCCGTCCATATGGAGGTAAGCGATGAGATGAATCAGGTGGGTAAATGATTGCAAACGTTCATAGCTAGTTTCACTGCATCTCACATCCACAATTACACAGCAAAAATAGTATAAAATGTGAGCTGCTGTTTACATCGTCTGCACACTGTGGCATGTACCATAGAGGCAGATAGTCAGGGCTTAATTTGTGCTGGATTATTCCGGATCCGGCACCTCATTTTACAGATCACCCCGCTCAACCGCTCACCTCCCCATCCACTGTTTACTTTCACTTTCTTCCGCAACTCCCTAAGTCTTCACCTTCGTCCGTGACACTCCCGTCCCTGCTCACTTTCGTCCGCAACACCAGGTTTTATTTCAAGTTTTACAATTTTATGCACAACAGGCTGTTAGTTATTCTGGATTCACCATACTGTAGGTGTGCTGATCATATGAATGCTGCTACGGAAATCCATACATTCCTTAGTGGAGAAGAGAAGAATGCCCTTTCTTGCCGTATTGAGCTAGTCAAGGTCAGAACCCAGGCAGTGAATCTGAACGGTTCATTTAGAGATGGGAATTGAATTGTGAAGGCATAGCTGCTGGCAGCATGCAGGAGTCTGAAAATGCCCTTAAAGAGACCTTATGAGACATATCCACGCTCGTCATTCCGGGTTTGAGTTTAGAGCTGCATTTCAAAAGTTGAATGATATATTATTAAAGAGGACATATCATGAAAATATAACTTTTTTATGTGCTTAAGTGCTACTATTCAGTCCTTAGTGAACTGAACAACCCCAGAAATGTGAAGATGGACAATACAGTGAGCCTGTTTTTGCCAACATTACATTCAAACAACCTTCAGAGTTTGCTTCCTTGTTATATTATATCATTGTCACACAACATGAGTCGGTGTAAATGTAATGCAAATTACTTTTTATTTTAATTAATTAGATTTTACTTACTATAAAAAGCTACTTAGCATAAACATCTTACATGTACTTCGCTTTTACTTACCATAAAAATGGGTAACACTTTACAACAAGGTTCATTAGTTAATGCATTTACTAACATGAACTAATCATAAACAACACTGGTACAGCATTTATTAGTCATAATTCAACATTCACTAATGCATTATTAACATCCAAGTCCATGCTTGTTAACATTAGTTAATGCACCGTGAATTAACATGAACTAAGAATGAACAACTGTATTTTCATTAACTAACGTTAACTAACATGAACAAATGCTGTAGTAAATGTATTGTTCATGTATAGTAAATGCAATAACTAACATTAACTAATGAACCTTATTGTAAAGTGTGACCTAAAAATGTAACTAAGTAATGCAACTAGTTACTTGCTGGGCAAGCCAGGCTCATTCTGAAAACGTACCACTGTTTTTGGCATATTTGAAGAACGCCAGAAACGCCCCATGAGGTATTTTTTTTTTGTTTTGGTTTTCACAAATCCACCAAAGGCCGCTGTGTACGCTTTTTGAGATCAAATTTCTTTTGCGAGAGTCATTCGCGCCTGCTGTTTTCACATAAATCCACTAGAGGCTGCTGTCGACTGACTGACTAACAGATCGACTGACCCTTCTGCTTTCCTAAACCCAACCAAAAGTGTTCTCAAAAGCACCGATTGACCCTTTCACCTCCTTCCCTAAACCCAACTGACAGTTTTAAAAAGCAGAAAAAGAAAAGCCCTCGCCTCATTTTTACCACGTTTTCAGATTTTACCACATTCTCACCCTGTTATTTACTTGTTTATTTTATTTTTTGGCTTCTGTTTTTGTCTCACCCGATTTCTGGAACCGTTCTTCATCGGACTCAAACGCTGTCATCGAGGTTAACTCCTCTCAAGTTCGCCAACGTACATGGTGAGCTACTGGACAAATTGGTAACAGTGGGAAAGCCGTCATACAGTCAGTTGTCAGCATAAACAGCGTTGTACCATCGTGTAGCATTCGTTTTAAAGATGCATCCATAAGTACCTCTGGCTACAAGATGTCCAGAAATGTATATAGAGCTACGTTTTCAGAATGAACCTATGTTGTTTTGGGGGGAGTAACTCAATATTGTAATGCATTACTTTCCAAAGTAACTTTCACCAACACTGATTATTGGCCTTCGATCTACATAAGTGGCTGTTTATGACAACGTTTTCATCCAAAAACAGGAAACTTTTCATAAGTTTTGTCAGTTTGTTTACACAGCAACAACATTTTGGGGACTAAAAATGCATACACTACATGTAAAAGCAACTTTCAAAGTGACCCAATGCCATTTATTTTCTCCTATGTGGCTCAGATGGGATATGGCCAATGTACGTGTAAATGCTGATTTATACCTTGGCATCAAGTGATCGGCAGATCCACTGTGCCTGCCTTGTGCATTTATACTTATGCATGCTGTTTGTGTTGCTCTGCAATAACACTTTCAAAGTGCTAGCAGGCAGTAGGTGTTTATGTTCCACTGTGTTGAGTTTCTCTCTCACTCATTCAGAGGCGAGAACCGGTGGACATGCAACAACTTTAATCATAAGGTAAACACAAAACAAAAGTTTCCATCTGGAGCTCCTGCATGGGACTCGATACTTGTAAAAACTTGCTCTATCGGGTTCGCGGCTCTTAGCACCGCCCTTGCTCGTCACCACTACCAAACGGACCAATCCAACTTTTGCTATGTGGCATTGCGACGTGTAGTTAATTTTTTTGAGAGGTGTGCGTCAGTGTCGACCATACGTGTACGCTTGACGCAGATGTATAAATCAGCCTTAAGTAGGAAAATATCTTATATATATATGCAGAGATTAAATACCAAAATCAAGTAAATAGTGCTCTTTAATTATCATAGCTGCCATTCAGCACCCGCTCATTGTTTTTTGCTGTGTGCAGCGTAAATACAGATATCAGATATGCATGACTTTTAAAAGAAGATCTAGGTGTGTTGTAAAAAAATGGATACTGTAATAAAATAGGAATTGACCATCAAGATCAGCTGTTTAAATGTGACCAAAGTGGAAGTTTTTGAAAGGACTCCAGTTATCCTTTTTTGGGCAAAAACACGATATGGGATTGTTTGAAAATGGTGATATGCATGTGTGTATGTGTAGTATGTTATTTATGATTATGTCTTTATTATTATTCAATATAAATATCTCTCAATGTATATTTGTGCAGCCCCAGAAAGGATTTAGACAGTATCTACCTGAAAAGCTCTTCAAATCCAGCCTGATCTCACAAGAAAACTAAACTATTTAACGTTTTGTAAGTTTAGTGGTTAATTCGTACAAATTCGTATGAGTTCATTCGTACAAAAATTGTATGATTTTAAAAAAGAGGCATGGCACCAAACCCTGGCCCTAAACCCGATGGTCATTGGGGGATGAGCAAACCGTACTAAATAGTACGAATTAGATTGTATGAATTCAAACGAATTAGCCACTAAGTCAAAAGGTTCAGAATTGTTGTGATATTGTGTTGTCAAATCCAATTTTACTCATTTCAGGCACTTTTTTTATAAGTATTACACAACAACAGCATTTTAAAACTTCATAAATTGGAAAACAAGTTTTATGTGGGGGGTTTTGATAGCACCACTGGAATCCATTTTGCGCAAAGACATAATATGGGATATTTTGAAAATGGTGACATCATGAATGTGCATATGTTATTTATGACTATTATTATTATTATTAAATATAAATATCTCTCAATGTGTATTTATGCAGCACCAAAAACGGTTTGGACAGTTAGTATCTACCTGAAAAGCTCTTAAAATCCAGCCTGATCTCATGAGAAAACTAAACTATTTTGTAAGTTTAGTGGTTAATTCGTACAAATTCGTATGAGTTCATTCGTACAAAAATTGTATGATTTAAAAAAGAGGCGTGGCACGAATTTTTTTTATAAGTTTTGTTTGTTTGTTTACACAGCAACAGCATTTTGGAGACTAAAAATGCATACACTGGAAAACAAGTGGACAAAAAAAACAAGAAAACACCATTATCGTTTTCGCGCAAAGACATAATATGGGATGTTTTGAGTAAAGTATGTTACTTATGATTGACTACGTGTACATGGACATCAATAAAATTATTTGCCTTAATCTGAATAAGACAATAGGAGGTGACGCAGTGGCACAGTAGGTAGTGCAGTCACCTCACAGCAAGAATGTGGCTGGGTCGCAGGTTCGAACCTCTGCTGGGCTGGGTCAGTTGGCGTTTCTGTGTGGAGTTTGCATGTTCTCCCTGCGTTCGCGTGGGTTTCCTCCGGGTGCTTCGGTTTCTCCCACAGTCCAAAGACATGCGGTATAGGTGAATTGGGTAAGCTAAATTGTCCGTAGTGTATGAGTGTGAATGAGTGTGGATGTTTCCCAGAGATGGGTTGCGGCTGGAAGGGCATCCGCTGCGTAAAAAATCGTGCTGGATAAGTTGGCGGTTCATTCCGCTGTGGCAACCCCAGATTAATAAAGGGACTAAGCCAACATGAATGAATGAATAAGACAATAATATGATTAAGGTGTTTACATGACTTGCTTTTTTAATGTTCCTTTCATGATCCTGTTTTACATGTTATAGCACATAATTTGATTAACGTCATTGTGTCACTGCGCTATCCATGTTTCCTTCAGAGTTTCATGTAATTTCGAGTGTTTAAATTTTATTTTGTCCACTTTAACTGCAGTTTGGCACTTTCACTTTCATTCGGGAACATTTTATGCATGCCCCCTGTGGCAACGAGATATTAGATGCGAGTATGAACTGCTGGAAGAGTGTTGTTTTTCTGGAATTTAATCATGCACGTCATATGGGGGGGGGTGCACTCAGAATTTTGCAATACAGTTGTCTGTGGTGCTTTACTGACTCAGTAGGTGCAGAGAATAGTGTCAAACATGTGCTGTGTGTGTACAGACTATCCTGACGCAAAATGTGGCTAAAATCCTAAACGACGGTAATAGATTAATGTGTTTACATGTCTGTACTGCACTTCAATAATGCGACTAAAATCGGCATACTCTACATGTCTTAATTCCACTTATGCTAATATTAATTATGACCTAATTGGATTAAATTCCAAAAATTGTTTAATCAGAGTATTGTCCTAATCATATTAAAATGTAATTATTGGTGTCCATGTAAACATACTCATTATTTCTTTATTATTATTATTATTATTATTATTATTATTATTATTACTATTATTATTATTACTATTATTATTATTATTATTATTATTATTATTATTATTATTATTATTATTATTATTATACTCTCATTGGACCCGAGACCCCCTAAAATAAAAATCTTAGAATCACCCCTGAGCTGAAACTTCCCATTTTGGCGACACCAAAGATTAATTTGACATCCTATGCATAGTGTCATAACATGCCCCCTTTAATGAATCAATTGAATTATAATTAGTACATAAAAAACAGCATAGTACATTTGAACTTGCAAGCAGTTTCTTCACAGTACTTCTGATTTCAAATGAATTTCAGTGTGATTAAATGTGCACAGGTCAGTTAATTAGCCTCGCGACCTTGCAAATTCCATTTAACGCTCGACAAACAAGTGCGTGGGTATTTGGCTGTAAGAACCACAGACACCATTCTTTCCTCTGACATCAACAGCTCTGTTCATCTTCAGACAGAAATACCGCACTACAATCCTCCCGGACTCTTGACAGAGGAAAGCTTGTGTATTATTGAACACTTTCCAATTAGAATTCTCAAAGCTCCTCTTAAAGGTCTTGCCAGTACGTGTGGACTCAGCAATTGGTCAGTTTGGAGAAAAATAAATGACTTGTGTGAAATTTTGTCGCATGTTAGTGCAAATGGCAGGTTTGCTGGTGTGATTAGGGATCTCCAAAAAAAAAATATTTAGGAAGCCCGCTAAATATACCGCCCCTGAGACACTTCTCATGGCCTAGCTAACCAAGTGTGAAATAGCTTTGGCTAAGTAAGGAGAGGGAACCATTAATATTGATAAAACCGGGTGAGGTGCTCTCAAGGTGGAATGGAAGTTCTAACTAAAGAAAATGATTAATGTCACCTTCAGTAGGGGTTAGAGAAATACATTTATTAAGGTTTGGTAAAGTTTGGGTTCGCACACACACACACAC